>BQMB01000474.1:0-543722 GCA_027943415.1 Closterium sp. NIES-67 | reverse complement strand
CAAAACCTCATTAAAATCATCCGGCAGTACCTTCATCTGAGGTGGGAAATCCTCAATGTCAGGCGTCGGGGTTCCAAGCTTCCTCGAGCTGTACGATGAAAAGTGTGTTAGCAATGCGGTAATGCTGTCCGAATTGACATGCAAGAGCAAAGCACACGTCTGGATTTTCCGTAATTTGAACCACCGGGATGGTTGTGTCGACAGACACCTGCCACTGGATTGGTTCACCATTCTTGGTGAAAGAAACTGTACTATCTTGGAAATCCATAATAACCTCATTTGCACGTAACCAATCCATTCCCAAGACTACGTCGATACCTGCAAGCAAGGGGAGAACGTAAGTGCGAATCTTTGTGCTATAGCCTTGGATTTCCATGTCGATCATTGTCCGTCCTTTGCTTGGGATAAGACTATCGTCACCAAGACGAATGGGACATGACGGTCCTTCAACGAGGACACCATACAGTGTGACCCACTTTTCATCAAAGAGCGAAATAGTGGCACCTGTATCGACAAGAATTTTCGCGCTATGTTCTTAACGCGACCCGAAAGGAGTAGATTTTGTTGATGCATTGGGCGGATGGGGCATGCCATAATGTTCGACGAGGGTTTGTAGTACACCTTGACATTGTGGCGGGCTCGTTTAAAGGATTCAGATTTGGTCCACCACACATGGTGTCCCATGTCCCAAGTCGCCAGCACAACCCATCCACGAAGCGATTTGAACGTTTCACCCTTTACTGTACGAGTCACCACGGTGACCGTAGTCAGGGGGTGCTCTTGAATACAATGACTCACAATATCGAGTACAGAAGGCAATGTGTCCAGGTCACAGTAAACGACTGAGAATTTATCTCGTAACGCTTCGATGGATATAGCATCAAGTGGGTACGATCGAGGTGTAAACATTGATTTTCTATTAAAGAAGAGGCAAACAAATAAGAGATTTTGCATTCAGCAAGCTTCTCTAGCTTTAGTAAATCATCGTCACATAAAGCATATGCCTCATCCCCTCGATCTATCTGACCAACTAGGTACCCACACCCTAGTTGGACTTCGCCGCCATTGGTGTTGCCCTTAGGCTTACCACGATGCTTTATGATATTCTTATAGCGGCACTGAAATTCCATGTGACCACGGCGGCCACACCCTTGGCAGATGACATTAGAGAAGTCCCTTGGCAGCCCTTTGTAACCGCCACCATTCGCCCTCTTAGCCGGAGGACGCTGCTGGTTACCATTCTGGTGGAAGGGCCTCTTGTACCCATGGCCCTTCCCCTTGGAATCCACTGGCCACCACCACCATTGCCACCATACCCTTCGCCTGAGTCCTCGACTCAGACGGTTGGTGGAAGGCGTTGCTAGCATCTGAACAGTCTCGTCCGTTGCTTGAACCGCCTCTTTGAGCTCCTTGTAGGTGCTCCATTTGTTGAGGCCATTTGCGACATGCTTATCCTGCAGGGACTGGGGCAAGTTATGGAAGAAGATATACATAACTTCATTCTCAGACAGTTGCTTGCCCAACAGTCGCAGAACGCCCTCGAACTCTTGTGCATATTTCTGCACCGAGCGATCGCCGCACTTGATGTTTTCAAGGCGACGACGCACCTCCAAGTCAGTTGTCTTGACAAGGAAAGCCGCTTTCACTGCAGTACAGAACTCATCCCAAGTGAAAAGCTTTCCACTGCTTCAAGCTGCTTCTGGCTAGCAAACATGGTTTGGCTAGCATGCTCATCCAATGCACCAGAGACGGCGGTGACATGATCGTTGATGCGCACGTTGTGGAGAGTCAGCATTTCATCCACAGATATCACCCAGCTCTCAACATCCGTCTTGCCATGGATGAATTTTGGGAGCGCTGTGGGGAGCGAGCCAAAAGGCGTTGACATAGACTGGACAGGCTGCTGAGGTGCTGCAGTTGAAGGAGATGCAACAGGCGGCGGGTTGGATTGGGTGCCCGATGGGCCAGCAGTAGCGGGTGAGTGTTGGTAGATAGGACCCCTCCGAATATCCCTGTATTGGTTCTGCAGGAGGGCAATAGCAGGTTGCATCGGGGCGATTGTAGATTGCAGCTGGGCAGTTGTAGTCTGCTGTTGGGTAATAGCAGCTTACAGCTGGTCGCACGTTTTCTCCAGGGCCAGGATTTGATTGCCCCTGTTATGTAGCAGACACTTGTGATCCCGTACCTCTCCGTATGCCATATTGAGATTGGCTTGCAGCCTAGTCGTGTCGGTCTTTTGTGTCACCAAAGCAATATTGAGGGAGTTGATGTGTCCCTTCTGCTGATTGATTATAAGCTGCTGCTCGGAGACTTGTGCCTGGAGTTTAGCCACATCATCGGAGAGCGACCATGCCTCAATGCCATCATCCTCCCCCTCTGCTCCATCAATCCCTTCTGCTTCTCCATGCTCTTCATTGCCCTCATTCTCCAAGTTTAGGTCCACCAATTCAATATCAGCCATCGCCTCATCTTGTTGTTGGTTATTATTAGCAGCAAGGTTGGCTCCCTCAGTAGTAACATTAGGCTCCTCCCTCTCCAAGTTCTCCAAACCTTGACTTGAAGTCATGGTAAAATAAGGAAGAGGTTGCAACAGATCTGAAATGTTCTTTAAGATCTCTTAAGAAATCTGTTCAAGTCCCAATCACCGCAGTGAGAGGGCAAGACAATCTCAATAAAGAGATCTCTTAACAGAATAACTTAACATGAGAACTTACATGAAAGACAATCTGCTGCCCAATCCCTAGCACCTCAATGCTAGGGCAAGATCTAAGCTAGATCTTGCAACAGATCGCAGATCTGAACCACACTCCTCAAGGGAGTCTTCCACCAACAAGGTGGGTAAGAAAGAAAATGATCTCTCTTCAATTTTTGAATGGTGGAAGTAGGAGAAGAGGTTGTTTCTGGAAAATTCTCTTGAGAAGTGGAGGTGTTGGTGAAGATCTTGAAGAAGCTCTTCAAAATGACTTGGAGAAGCTTGAGATGTCTTGAAATCTTCACTCCAATGTCTTGGATTGAAGTCCAATCACCCCCTCTAGGGAAAAAAAAAAAAAAAAAAGATCAAGAAAAATCCCACAAGGCTTAAGATTAACCTTGCTCTGATACCAATGTAAAAAACCTTGCCCCTATAGCATGGGCAAACAAGGGTTGGAGTCAAAACCAACACCCAAGATCCTATGATATAATAATGCGGTACAATTTCAACTAACGATCTCCTAGCGTTGTACTTAGCAAGAATCCCCGCCAAGAGGTAGCTTAAGCTTGAGGAAAGCTCTTGGAGGATAGCACTTGAGGCTCTGGTTGGGTAGGGTTTCCTCTAGGAGATTACACTAGAAGCTACTACTGTAGGAAGACTTGTGAGGAGAGCTCATGACTTAGAGAAAAAATCACATTTCAAGATTGATTTCTTGGAGTGGGAAGTTGAGAATGAGCTTCTCAGTCCAGACCCCTTCCAATGACTCCCAGCAGCTGCTCAACCTCCTCCATGGCTCCAAGGAGGTGAGCTAGCTTATGTGGCAAAAGGGTTGGATTTCCAACCAATGAGAGGTTTACAACAATGTATTCAGATTAGCATATAGTGTACAGCATAGGAATATTCGAGTTGAGTTGGCATTGCCAACCAACTCCCTGGTTCTGATTGGTCGCAAATCCAACCATTGCATGTGTTGGGAATTTCGCCAACTCAATTTGTACAACTAAAATCGGATTGGTCCCCAAGTATCGACCAATCCCAATCCTCCCCTCCCAACCCTTCCTTCCCATCTCGCGCTACCTAGCATAGGTAGCCAATTTGTGAAAGGTGGTTGGGACGGTCGTTTCTAGGCCCGTGTACTATGCAGATGCCATGCGTTACAGCTTCGCTGATATCAAGTATAGTATATACGAGCCGCTTTTCGCACCAACTTAGCAGATCTCAGCGAATTCCGCGGCGTACAAAATCCTCGTCGCGTTCGTCTACCAGCGCTGGCGGCGACTTGCTCAGCTCTCCGTTTCCACCCTTCTCCTCAGAAAGGATCTCGATGTTTCTCTTCAAGGTCTCGCATCTGCTGTCGCCTTTTTCCCGAATCTGATTCGTCTCCATCTGTAGCGTGGAAACTCTAAGCGACGATTTCCTCGGTCACCTCGCCTCATCATGCCCTAAAGTTAAAGGATTTCCACGTGGGAAGGAGGATTGCATTCGTAAACTATGATATAGATAATGAGAATCACCCAGTGACTGAATCTGGCTTGGATCGGCTCCTCCACTCACCTGAAGAGGCTTTCCCTCAACTGTCTCCGAGAAGACATAGAGCTGCTGGCCTCCTTTCTCTAACTACCGCAATTGCAAGGTCTTACCCTGACAACTCCTCTGATGGTAGAAGCTCCCGATCTTTCCAGCCTTACTTCTCTTATTGCTCTCCATCTTGCCTGCGACTACCTGACTGCGAAGCAAGTGTCAGGCCTCGCTCGCCTCCCAAGCATCGCCAGCCCCGCAATCTCACATGAGACCAAACTCTATTCAAGTGACTCACCCGCTGCTACTCTCCTCCTCCTACAACTACCAGGTCTGAGTTCTCTCAAATCCAGGCTAACAATTCCTTCAAAATCTTCCGTGCAGCCATCTGAGTTGGCTGTTGATTTCCAACTCTAGCCAGCTCGTGCAGCTTCCTCACAATGTTGCAGAGCTGCTACCGTGCCTTCGTGAGCTGAGCACCAGTCACTGCAACTTATCCAATCTGCCTGAGAAGTTAACTTGTTCCAGAGTTTTGGAGAGCCTGACGATTTCTGCTTGCAGCTTGCTTTCGAGCCTGCCAGAAATTTGTGGACGACTGACTGCACTCAAGACTTCGGTGCTGGAAATGCTGCAACTCGAGAACCTTCTAGAATCCTTCTGCCATCCCAAATTCCTTGGGAGCTGCGACACCCATCTGCCTGAGGACTTTCTTCCTTTGAGATCCTTGGGAGAGCTTGACGATTTCTGCTTGCTGGGAATTCAACCTGTTGAAGCCCTACTGCAGCTGCGGGCAGCCAGGCGTTGACCGACTTATGTCGGTGCACCGATTGCCTGGCAGCTGCGGGTTGGCGTGACTAAGGTGCAGGACTAAAGACTATGTCTAGTTTGTGTGGACTGGTCCGGAGATGCTTATGACGACCAGTGACTTTGACGACTCATAAGTAGTCATGGCTATCGCGATGTTTTTTTGTGAAGAGCAAGGCAGCGTTTGCCTTGCTGGTTGGAGTTGCGTACACGGCAAACCCAACCTTGCTGAGTAGGGTTGGAGAATTGGGCGAGGCCCAACCCTTCGGCAAATGCGGGGTGGTTGGTTACACCCGCAGCGCCACGCAACTTTGGTTGGGTTTGCACTTGCCTATATATTTGCATGCTTATTTGTACTTTGATATATATATTTCTAGTGAACCTCTACTCTACTCAAATTTCGAACCAAGTACTTGAAGGCAACTCTGCCCAAATACCACCAGCGCCTAGCACGCTATTCAATAGCGTTACTTGTCGGAATCTCTCCACACTTTTCCAGCGCTCTCGCTTTAGCATTCCTTCATGTGCGGTGAGCGTGGATCGAACACGCGCGCGTTATCATATTTTCACCATCGTCGATCTACTAGGTTCGTTCGTTCGTCTTGGAGGCTGCAGCTATAGCAGAGGACTATCGTTGGTGTAAGTTGCGATTTGATTTAATTTCCCTCCAGTGACGTTCTCGGACCCAAGGATAGGGCATTTGGTATTTACTTACCATTTGCCTGAGGACCCTTGTGAGGTGACCCTGAGACGAGGGAATTAAAGCAAATAGCAGTTTATACTAGCTGATAGTTGGTCTGTAGAAAACACAGTAATGGCGAACGTAGAGGAGGCGAATGTTGACGTCACTGAACTGCACGAGCTAGAGGAGATTCTGCACATGCGTCGTTCTTGCGGAGAGCTTAATGACAAGGATTATGAGCTAATGCTGGAAGGGATTCGAGCGAGGTGGCAACGTGACCCCCCTTCTCTTCTGGTAGCGGAGAACGCGCAGGCTGGAATTCCGCAAGGTGCGTCAGTGACGGCTAGCGACGATGAAGATAGAGCTAGTGTGCGAGCAAGCGGCGTTTCGCTCGTGACATTCTTAGAGGAAACGTACGTAGTAGCACTGCTAGTATGGGTGACGTTCAGGAGCATGTGCATCAAGCGGCAGCATCGCGCGAGCGCGACGAGATAGGGCGACGAAGCGTTGTTGGAGGAGGACATGTAGAGGAGCGCGATAGTGACGTTATGCCCGGCATTATACCGCAAAGCTCTGCGGTAAGAGACGTCGGGATAGCGCCTGACTACGGCTACTTTAAATTCACTCCAGACAAGATCAACGTGCCTAGGACGTTAGAAGGGCGTCACGACCTGTCATTGGGTAGAATTGATTGAGCCCCAGCTCGAGATAGCTCAGCTCAAACGCTTATCGACGGCTACGGCCCTCCACTCCTCGCACTCCTCCGAAGCACACAGTAGCACTTCTCTCGCAATTCTGAGCTGCTCATTTACTGACGTTTACGACCATTTCTCATTGTTGCTCCCCCTAAGTGCAAGTTGCCCTTAAAGCATGTCGCTTGAAGGTAGATGCCGGGTTGCAAGCTTGGCAGTTCATCATGCGAACGTACATGGCGAAGGACAATTTGTATCTAGGTCAGTTAGAGCAGGTGCTCACTAACCTCGAGATGGGCGAGCACGAGTCCGCCACGTCTTACTGTAACCGTGCACAGCAGCTTCTCGTAAATCTCAGAATGGCCGGCATAGACTACTCGCAGGCGTCGTACATTACCCATGTCGTAAAGGGGTTACGCAGAAGTATAATCTCTTGTCGTATGCTGAAGCTGCCACAGGTGCGCGGCGAGTTAGACGACGACACCCTCGCTAGTTACATAATAGAAAGGAATGCACTTTGGCGGCAGAAGGGCGAAAGGACTTCTTCCCTCCCCAGGCAAACCTGACCTTCCCAAAGAGGTTTGGCAAGCCATCATTTCTCCCAAAGCAAGATACGCTTCCTGCCCCTTCCCCATCCACTCCTGTGCAACAACCATCGACGAAGAAGTCAAGCGGGGGTGGAGAAGGAGAGGGAAGGGAAAGGGGCGAAGGGGGAAGTGCAAAAGAGGGGAGAAAGCCTTTCAAGGGGAAATGTTATTCGTGTGGCCAGCCAGGCATGTCGCTTTCCATTGCCCAGAGCGTAAGGACAAGGTAGCGCAGAAGGGGCAAGGAAGTGGGCGGTGCCAGTGGGGGTGGCGGCAACTGCAAGGAGGGCAGCAGTTCGGGGGGCGGAGGGCAGTCCACCTGCGCGATGGTGGAACCAATCCTAGCGCAGCAGTCTTCGATCTTATTGGAACCGGAGGCCGGGGAAGGCTTGCAGGCTATTGCAGCTGCTGTGAAAGCCAACCCGAGTGTTGTGCTTTTGGACAGTGGATGTTCCCACCACTTGATGGGAGATCGGGCGGCATTTGTGGAGCTGATTAATGATAGTTCTATCAGCCAGATTCGCGGGTTCAACGGCGCGATACAGCCAGTACAAGGGAGGGGCACCACTGCTCTCCTTGGAGAGGGAGGCAAGCGTGTCTTGGTACCAGACGTGCTGTATGTGCCGGGGGTACAGGCTAGTCTTCTCTCCTCAGGGTAGTTGCGGGTTACCGGAGTGCAGCTGTTGGATACAGGGGAGCGGACACTCATGCGTGCACCTGATGGATCCCTTCTGGGGCGTGCGGAATTCAAGGGGCGAGTGCTGTGTACGACCTCAAGCCGTGGCCTGCTGAGTGTGTTGTGGGCGAGACTGTGGCACTTCGGGCGTTGGCCTCCAGCATGCGGTCGTCGGCTGACATGTGGCACGCTCGCCTCGCCCGCGTTGGTGGTTGACACCATTCGGCGTACTGCAGCTCATGGGTCAGTGATGGGCTTGGAGCTGGAGAAAAGGAGAAAGTCGGGACTGCCTTGCGTTTCTTGTGTGGGGGGGAAGATTACCCGTCATACCTTCCCTCCCATGGGTGGCGAGGAAGATGAGGTGCTTGGAGTTGTGCATGCAGACCTCTGCGGACCCTTTCGGGAGCAGGCCAAAGGTGGGAGCCGTTACTTCCTGTGCTGAAGGATCGGAAGACCCGGTATGTCTAGGTCTACACGCTGGCGCAGAAGAGTGACGCCTTGGCTGCCTTTGAGAAGTGGCTGCCCTTGGCGGAGCGACAGTGTGGGATGCAGATGAAGGCGCTGTGCTCCAACCGTGGCGGCGAGTTCCTGGGCGCAGCATTACTGCCTTCCTCAACCAGCGCGGCATCGAGCATGACCTCACCTGTCCCTATACGCCGGAGCAGAATGGAATGGCGGAGCGGGAGACGGGGAGCATTGTGGAAGCTGTATGGACGATGCTGCTGCACATGGGTGTACATCACCACTGGTGGCATCTTGGCGGTGGCACAGGCAGTCTGGGTGCGCAACTGTGTGGAGCACGCCTCTCTGCCCGACGGCGTCACCCCGTATGAACTCGCCTTCAGTCGTAAACCTGATGTTAGTATGGTGCGCATCTGGGGCTGCATGCTGCAGTACATGGTGCCGCAGTCTCAGCGTGGGGGAAAGCTCGCCTAAGGCTCGCTGGGGGTTGCACTTGGTGTGTCTGCAGTCAGCAAGGGATGGCATGTTTTGGACTTGGAGTCCAATCGCCTGGTCACCACTTCGGAGGCCGTCTTTTATGAGACGATGTCTCTTGCTGGGTGGAAGGCATGGCATCAGCAGGAGCATGCTGGGCGACCACTCCCTATGAGCCCCTCCCTTCCCTCTTCCCAGATGTGCTTTCGGAGGAGGTTGAGGAGGCGGAAGTGGTTTGTCCCTCCTGCCCTGCCCTTTGTGCCCATCTCTGTGCCGACCCCTTTCCCTTCCTACGTGTCTCCTTGGGTTGCACCTCTTGCCCCACCCGCTCCTCCTCCACCACCTCCCGCATCTCCTCCCTCTTCCTCATCCCCTCCTACTATCCCACCTCCTCCTAACCCTCCCTCCCTCCTGCGTCACCCTCCCCTTCCCCTCCGCCGACGCTGCCCGTCGGTGAGGGGGGTGTGTTGGAGCCTCCGTCTCTTGTGTTCAGCGACGGACAGCTTCCGACTGCGGCGCAGCAGCGGGAAATGGGAGTAAGGGGAGAGCTGACGGAACTAGTGGGCTTGCAGCAGCAGGGTGAAGGAGATTCGCAGCAGCTGGGCGAAGGAGACCAGCAGCCGCAGAATGAAGGAGAAGGGGAGAGTGGAGTGGCAGTTGCATATTGGCTTCAGGAACCATTACTCCAGACTTGCGTCGCTCTACCCGCATTACGAGGGGAGTCATGCTTGTTTGTTATGCATGGGCAATGGTGGTTGAGCCGGGACTGGATGATGCCGACAAGGATGAGGAGTGGACTGAGCTTGATCCATGTGGAGACAGACCCGGAGAGACAGTGGGACATTGGGAAGATGACAGTGCCTGAGGCGTTGGGGTGCTGAAAAGGCGACCGTGTCGAGGAGGCGATGGATGAGGAGATGCGGACGTTACTCAAGCAGGAGACTTAGGAACTCGTAACACCACCACCCGGGGTTAACATTATGAAGAATCGTTGGATCCTGAACACCAAGTACCGCCCGGATGGGCGAGTGGAGCGAGAGAAGGCAAGGCTGGTGGTCAAGGGGTTCACTCAAGTGGCAGGAGTGGATTATGAGGAGACGTATGCACCTGTGGGGAGTTACGTGACAGCTCGCATACTGCTGGCAGTGGCAGCTGCGTTGGATATGGAGCTGATGAAGTTGGATGTGAAGAACGCATTTCTTCACGGTGTGTTGGACAGAGATCTCTACATGGAACAACCGAAGTATTACGAGGATGGGACTCCTCGTGTCTGCAAGCTGCTGAAGAGCCTGTACGAACTCAAGTAGAGCCTGATGCTCTGGTATGAGGCCTTGGATGGGGTGCTGCTTGGGGCTGGATGGTGCAAGAGCCAAGTGGATGAGGCTCTTTACTTCAAAAGCAATGAAGGGGGTGAGATGTGCTGGCTGCTTGTGTATGTGGATGACCTGCTAGCGGCCAGCTGCAGTATGGACCTACTGGGGGAGCTGCGTGAGCTGCTGCAGGGCGCATTTCAGCTGAGAGAGATAAACCCCATCGAGAAATACTTGGGGTTGCAGCTGATACGCGATAGGCCATCCCGGAAGCTATGGCTGCACCAGTCGGCCTATGTGGAGAAAGTGCAGCGGCGCTTTTTGGCAGGGGAGCTGCCTCAGCGTATGCCACGGACCCCTCTCTCCTCCGACCCATTCAGTGAGCTAACATTTGAGGATGAGGGGTGGCAGTCCAGGCAGGAGGAGGAGTACAGGCAGAAGGTGGGATCCTTGCAGTTTGCTGCCTGTACCACACGCCCTGACATCGCTTTCGCATGCAGTAAGCTGGGGTCTAGACAAACAGTGCGCAGTGATCAGCACTGGAAGGAGCTGGAATGGTGCCTGACCTAATTGGTGGGGACCAAGGATGCAGCCTTGGAATTCAGTGGGCGTCCAGCGTCCTTGGAGCTGATAGGGTACGCAGACGCTGATGATGCAGGAGACAAGCAAAACCGAAGCAGCACTGGAGGTTACGTCTTTGTGTTTGGCGGTTGTGCAGTTGCTTGGGCGAGTCAGAGGATTCGTTGTGTCACTCTCTCCTCTACTGAGTCAGAGTATATTGCGGCAGTTGAAGCAGGGAAGGAGGCTCGCAGACTGCGCTTCCTTCTGGCAGAGTTTCAGCTGCTCAAGTGTGAGGAGCCGACGACACTCTTTGTCGATAATTTGTCTGCGATTGCTGTGGCAGGTGGCATGGGGCTCAAGGGGAGCCTCAAGCACATGGAGCGGCATCACATGTGGCTGCAGCACATGGTCAAACGCAAGAAGCTGGACCTGCAGTACATCCCTACCAGCGAGCAACCTGCTGACTATCTCACTAAAGCATTACATTTTCCAGCCTTTTCCCGTTGCTTTGATACAGTGGGACAAGTGAGGACACATGCGATGGCCTTCACTTCAAGCCCTTTCCGTATTCCGCGCTGTGGTGCTGGTCCAAGGAAGTGGATGAAGAGCATGAGGCATGGAAGGAAGGAGAAAGGCTGGGGTGAGTACGACGAACGTGCATTGGCAGCATTCCGTGACTATGAGCGTATCTGTGCATACGCTTCTGGCTCTTCGTAGGTTTCTGCTTGTGATGGTGCCATGGCCTATCCATGGCTGGTGCGGTGTGTGCTTCAGATGAAGAAATATGGCAAGCGTACTGTTGATGCATAGGACCCTGCGTGTGTGCTCTGTGTTCCTTTTTGGCTTGTATGCTTGTATGTGTGTGCCCTGTGATTATAAATGGCCTTGCTGTAGTAGTGTAGGGGAGTGTTGGAAGCCCTACTGCAGCTGCGGGCAGCCAGGCATTGACGACTTATGTCGGTGCACCGATTGCCTGGCAGTTGCGGGTTGGCGTGACTAAGGTGCACGGACTAAGACTATGTCTAGTTTGTGTGGACTGGTCCGGAGATGCTCATGACGACCGGTGACTTTGACGAGTCATGAGTAGTCATGGCTATCGCGATGGTTTTTCGTGAGGAGCAAGGCAGTGTTTGCCTTGCTGGTTGGAGTTGCGTACACGGCAAACCCAACCTTGCTGAGTTGGGTTGGAGAATTGGGCGAGGCGCGTTCGCCCAACCCTTCGGCGAATTCGGGGTGGTTGGTTACACCCGCAGCGCCACGCAACTTTTGTTGGGTTTGCACTTGCCTATATATTTGCATGCTTATTTGTACTTTGATATATATATTTCTAGTGAACCTCTACTCTACTCGAATTTCAACCAAGTACTTGAAGGCAAACTCCGCCCAAATACCACCAGCGCCTAGCACGCTATTCGAATAGCATTACTCTGTCGGAATCTCTCCACACTTTACCAGCGCTCTCGCTTTAGCATTCCTTCACAACCTGCCTGAGAATTTTGGGCAGCTTCCTGCTCGCAAAACGTTGGTGTTGAAGAAGCTGTCATTGACCTTCCTAATTCCTTCAGCCTGCTCACAACCCTGAAGTCCCTTATCTTGATTGAGGGTGAGAAGATCGGCCGCCTGCCAGCAAGTTTCTGCAACTTGCTAAAAATGTGAAACTGGGCGGGGTTGGACCCCTGCCACATTGTGTTCACTAAGTCCCTGTCGATGAGGTTGGGACGAAGTGAGAGTGAAGTTGGGACTAAGACATCATAAAAGCTTGTTTGCATATGATACGACGAAGGCATGGTGCTGAGGGCGTGTCCAGCGCGTTCGTTTACTATTCACTTTGCATATCAAGTACAAAATTTTGACATGTGGGCCACACGTTTCTGAACCGAATGAAATCGTGCGCAAATTATGTAAACGGCAGAAACGTCCAAATCCTGGCTGGTGAAAAATAGAATGCTTACATTCGCCAGGCTTTCGTGACACTTGCGAAGCACGGGGAAAAAAGTGGAAGAGGAATTGGAGTTGCATGCACGACTCGACGCGACTCTTTCCCGGGGCGAAATTCGGTTACCCTGCTGTTTTCGCGTGTCAGTCTGTTATGTGCGCGCTGCGCACCCGCTCATTTGTCGAGCCATGGGCAGGGCTCGTGTCCGCTTGTGCCCCAGCGTTTTGCTATTGATACTGTAGGTGTACCTCAACACATTCACACTTGGCGAATCAATATTTCGGCGTGTTAAAAAAACGTCAAAAATTCGTGTTGGGGCAAAATGAACGCGCTGAACACGCCCTGAGGGGCTATGAAAGCCATTCACATGAGGGTGTGAAGCTGAACCTTAGTGTATACGTGGCAGATCCGAACAGTCACGTTGGTTTCCGCAACATGCTCGCCACGTCCCAGCCACCATACCAAACGCTTTGCCCAGCTAAAAATGTGTGGCGCGATTTGATTGGCCTAAATTGAGAACGAATCAGATGAGGGGGTACTTTTTGCCACAACCAATAACAGTGTAGAACACCAGGCAAAATCGACTCGCATGTGATTGGTGGAGAAATATAGTAGCGGTACAGCGAAACATGTCAAGTCATTTCGACATTTTGCGATTCGCGAACACTTGCCATTTCGCCAACGCCCTTCGCGAACAAAAAGATTTCCACAACTGAATTTCTTGCGATGTACAAGCAACGATTTTTAGATACAGAAAAGTCAGCAGTGTACCAGACTCAACTTTACATAGCAAAACTCTCTGACGAGGACACAACTTTCAACCAATAGCACAGCGACAAGCCAACTTCATGCCAATCCCCAACCACCCGAACAAACCCTTATCCTCAAGCCACGCAAGATAACTACAGGAAGTTCTACCTCGACTAGATTCATTTCCACCTGAGGTATCTCGACACAACCAGCTGTCCCTCTTGCAGATCTCCTATCTCCTCCTAGATCCGTCTTCATCGAGTGCCGTGCTGTGTGATGTGCGTGTTGTCGCCGTGTTTGTAGGGGCGTAAAGCATCACGGATTAGTTGCGGAGCATCAGCGTACTAACAACCTCCTTTTTTTTTCTTGTGCGCTTGCTGCAGATTCGTTACGTCGGAAGTGATTCAGTACTGTCGACGATAGTGAACCGCCGGCAGAATGGACCTGTCATGACAACATGGATGCTGGTTCCTCTATCAATGCGTCATGCGAAAATTTGTGAGCCATTTGTGGACGATGAACCGACGATGAAATTCCATGGCGTTGCCACCAGCCGCTTCTCCTGCTAATCACGTTTCATGGTCTGCCTTGAATTTGCAGGAAAGGCACCTGATATGTCTTCTCGCAAGTGGGTTTCTCGACGGACCGTTGGCAATGCAAATCAGAAGCCTTGCGTAAACTAGCTAACCAATGTTGTTGACCTAGAGTTTCTATGCTTGGGATTTCTAATGTATTTGAAAGCATAACTTTGGAATTGAGTTTATTAAACCTGACCATCAAACCTGTTGAACAGCACGCACCTGTGTTTTTGGTCTGAATATGCATAGCATCTGCATAGCATCAATGAAGATTTAACGGAACTGAACCATGCAAATGCATAGTGTATGCTAAGGCTCTCGGACATTGGTTCCACTTAGGCTGCCTGTGGTTTGCAAATGCGAGGCGCGTAGTATGCGCTTACAAAGGCAAGGTAATATGCTGCCACTTAGCATATGCTACGTATTCATTTAGGCTTCGGGGACTACGTATATTGTTCACTGATGAACACGTTTGCACTATGCGGCTGTCGGCAAAGTATACGCATAGCGGTCTTCCGATTCGTCGATGCGTATGCATAGGTTGAGGGGGGCAGATTTTTGGGACGAAGAGCTTGTCGATTTAAGGCATTTGGAGCTGGCATTGGACTGCGTTGCCACGGAGCTTCCGTTTCCTTTGGCTTTTCTTCCGCAGCTGCGCACCTTGAAGATTTCGAATGCTGTGAAGATTCCCAGGCTTCCAGAGGGTATGGGCTCAGCGCTGCACCAGCAGAGAGCGCTGCTGGTCCACCAAGCAGAGGAACTGTCAGAGTTGCCTGAAAGCATCGTGGAGCTTCAGCAGTTGACATCCTTGCAGAGTAGTCAGCTGAATCTGTCAACCAGTTGGCATCGTGGAGCTTCATGCGGTCAACCTCACTCACCTTCCCAATGGCATCAGTGCCTTGACCAGGTTGCGCCAGCTGAACATGTCTGACTGCAAGGAGCTGAGTCATCTCTCCGCTTCACTCACCCAACTTGCATGCCTCAAGGAGGTCAATCTGCAGTCGACCTTAATTTGCACGCTTCCTCCCAACTTCGCGAGATTGGCCAAACTAATGATGCTCGTTCTGGATGGGTGTTGGCAGCTGAGGACTCTGCCAGAGGTTGTGACTGAGCCCAAGGCACTGCTCTACTTGCGATGTGAGAAGTTGCTAGATTATGAAGGCTACGTAAACCCCCGTGGCATATATACTGGTACTGGAAGGCCAAAGAAAATGTCAGACCATGGAGGGAGGTTGATTTATGAGAAAATATCAAGAAAATCGTAGCATAATAACAAACCAGCGTTGTGCATTGAGTTCATACAGAAACTCCAAAATGGCAGGCCGATGGACCATGCTAACTATTGAAGGACCCGACCCCATGTCTCGATACAGAGGTTCCATTTTTATTGTACCGTACTCTTGAACCCTGGGAGGATGCTGATTTTCTGGATTTCAATCGCTCATGACTGGGACCATTCTCTGCCTCTTCTTTGCTGGTTGCTCTTTGTACTCAGCACAATCTGCAGGTTCATCCAATAACTTCATTTCTGGCCGTGGTAGGCAACTTTCATTGCTCCGAAATGAACAATCGCCACACTTCACCTGTTATATGAGACAGCTTGGTTTGATAACGAACAATATAAGCACCATTGGAATTGAAAGGTAGAAAACTTACAGTGGACCCATCAGGTGCACCAGAGCAGTTACTGCAGCCACTAACAACCTGTGGGTTGTCCTGCGCAGTCTCAACAGGTGTCTGAGTAAGCACAGGGGTGTCAACGACATCACATGTCTTTGTTCCTGTGGCACCGCCATAGGCAATTCCATGCAAAGATCAACCCAGGATTATCAAGCAGCCAAAGAAAAGGCAGCCAGACAGAACAACGAAGGTATTTACCTCTGCAAATAACGAGACGATGCTTTCAGGAAGACTTGTCAGTCGTTGGGCAGCTGGGTCCACAGCTGCTGCATCTTTCTTCTGTGGAGATGCCATATTGGCAAATGAACCGCAGCCGCCTGCTGATGAGCTGCAAGAAATATTCTGCATTCCCAGAGACTGCCTAGGGACTATCTCGAGCTCAGCACAGACACTGTTGCCCAAGAGACCACCAGGCTTCAAGTCAATGACAGGTTTCGTCCTCTCGGACGCATCCCCCTAGGAAGTTGCAGTAACTTCGGGCCCAGCATTGCAGACGCCAGAGTTGACCACCACGTTGCATCTCCCTATCTTGAACAGCTTGATTAGCGATACCCGCTTGCTTGTCCTCCGCCCCAACAAAAGCGGTAACACCCTCAGCAGTATCTGCCGCTCCGTCATCTTTGGCAAACTTTTGCAAATGGGCTTGTGTTGGTGCTTGCAGTTGCTCGGGGGAAAGGGCAATGGAAGGATTGGATTGGATGAGGCCAATGTTTCCCAGCGTCACACCCGGCTCTTGCAAATGCTTGATTTGTCGAACAATGGGCGCCGATTCCTTCTCAGGGAGCACACTCATAGGGGGCATGTTACCATCAGCAAGCTTTAACACATCATTTCCAGGTCCAGCGCACACTGAAATCGACACATCTGGCTCGGCCTTCTGAGAATCAGGTTCTTGTACGTGTGTCCCTTGACTTGATTTTGCTTGAGGTAGAGGCACCTTGAACTGCCTCCTTCTCTTGCTCTGCATACCTCCACTGCCGATGGTCTGCTGCGAGTCTAAATCTTGTGATACGGCCACCTGACTGACATTTTCTTCGAAAGTCCGGGCGCCCTGGGTTGGTGTAGCTTGAAGCGCAAGGGGAGTGGGAAGTCCTGAGCAGAGACGACCATCCAGTCCAGAAAATTCATCGAATGCATTTCCTTTAGCAGGGACAACTTGAAAGGAAAAGGTAATATTAGTCAAGGCACTGGAGGCAAGTGACACAATGAACGATAGAGTAATCTATTTACCTTGAAGAGCTAAATTTCCAAGCCCAAGTCCACTGCGGCGCAACACTTTATGCACACCATCAACCTGCAGCAAAACAATGAGTGAATACCGCGATGGCCCCCAACTCCTCTTTTACTACTACAAGTCTAACCTCCTGGAGCCCTTCAGTCATTGTTACAGCATGGTACAGGGGCCCTGAAGAAAGGTAACTGATAAGGCACTGAACTTGCGCGTTGACACAGGACGCATGTGCCTGCACATAAAGTGCTTGCATGCGAGAAACCTGATAATGTTTCATGTTAGAAACTGATACCAAATGAATGAGATGCTCCACGTCCAACGTAATGAGAGAAACGTACAGATTAGAGAATAATTGTCACAACCCTCCTGGATCCTTGGCCAATTTACGTGCTTTGACGCCACCTGCATATTGCACAATCAAATGAAATGAAGTTGGCCGTAATCTACAAAGACGGCAGAGCAAAAGCCTTCCAAATATAAACCCCACTTCAGTTGTACCTCGCACAACGTCGACTGTTGCTGGGAAATCTCCAGCTCAAGAGGCTGCCAGAGGTCATCACAATTAGTGCCGATGGAAACATGAACTGCCACAGAGATGGACCATGTTAACTCAACGTTGTAAACGAAAATGGTGAAGAACTTGATGGATCGAAAGCCCACTTGTTAAGCCAATAGGAGAAGACTCGGAATGAATCATTTGTAATCTTGAGGCCTTTTCATTCTCAAAAAGTTCCAGTCTGGTTGAAGCACTGCATCGCCTTCGAGTATTGCCCAGTTGTTGCATTCCATTCGTCCTGTTCCACCTTCCACGTACAAATGGGAGGAAAAAGGTTAGAGTTCTGGAAGTAGACCAAAAGGCTTCAACAAATATACCAGTATTACTCCTACTTTATCTTCCCAATCATGCCATTCATCTCGCTGATAATTGCCTTTGCCTTGGAGTATTTAGAATCCACCTGCAGCAGCCACACAATGAGTCAATAAAGACACCGCCGTAGAAACCCCTGACCCAATTTTCAGAAATGGGCTTCCATCGCTTAACAGTCGCTTAATCTGAGTCCCCACCTCAGCAAGACGGCATTCTCGTTCAGAAATCTGTTGACGCAAGCTCTCCACATGTTCCGTCAGCTCCCTGAATCGATTCTCATGCCCAATGCATGCCTGCTGGGCTTTACGATGCTCTGAGTTGACCAGGTTGAGCTCATTCTTGATTTCCTGCACGCAGAATAGGAAGCTAAGTCAACCAAGAAGCACAAGGGTTGGAACCGAAATCTGAATAATATAAGTGGGCAAGTCGCATGCAACTGATGAAAATAACCTTGACTTGCTGGTCTACAATGGACGGAATGCCGTCGCATGAAGTGCTTGCATGAGAGAAGCCTGATATTGTTCCCAATATAAGAAAGTGATAAGAATTGATTGACAGGCCACACCTCCAGAGTAATAAGAGAAACTTACACAAAAGAGACTTAGTGTCACATCCCTCCTGCATCCATTGCCAATTCCCGTACTTTGAATCCACCTGCAAAATACACGTTTTGAGGTAACGAAGAGAACAACAACAAAAAAAAAGTGAAAAGAAGGCTTAAGTATGTGTTATGAGATCTCTACAACACAAGTCGGTTTTCAGGTGTACCTCGCACAGCGTCGATTGCAGCTGAGAAATCTCCAGCTGAAGAGGCTGCCAGAGGTCATCACAACCTGTGCTGATGGAGACTTGACCTGCCACAGACATGGCACTTGTTAAGCCAACATTGTATAAAGGAAATGGTGAGAAACTCGGGTTCTCACCCACCTGTTAAGCCACTAGGGGAAGTCCCATAGTTAATCATATGTATTCTTGACGCCTTTTCATTCTCAATAAGTTCCTGTCTCTGTTTGAGGCTTTGCATCTCCTTTGATTACTGCACAGGTGTTGCATTCCAACCGTCCTGTTCCATTTTCCGCTTAGACGTGGGAGAATCAAAGGTTAGACTTACAGTAGCCGAAAAGAAAGAAATCGTCAATAGTTCTGCTTACTTCCGCTCCATCTTCTCAACCACGTCATTCATCTTGGTGATAGTTGCCTTTGCCTTGGAACATTCAGAATCCATCTGCAGCAGCCACATGATCACGTGAACAGGGGATTCAGAGAAGCCATCGCCTTAAAACCCCCAAACACAACTAACTAAAAAGAACCTTGAATGCCTTACAGTAGCTCCACCTCAGCAAGGCAGCCTTCTTGTTCAGAAATTTGTCGGCGCAAGTCCTCCACAAGCCTTATCAGCTCCTTGGATCGATTCTCATGCTCAATGCAAGCCTGTTGAGCTTTCAGATGCACTGAGTTGTCCAGGTCGAGCTCATCCTTGACTTTCTGCAAGCAAAAACGGAAGCTGGGTATACCAAGACGCACAAAGTTCGAAACCGAAATCCAACTAACATACTGGGCAAGTCGCAGGCAAGTAACAAAACCGACCTTGACTTGCTGGTCAAGAAAGCACGAAATGCCTTCACACGAAGTGCTCGCATGAGAGAATCCTGATATTGTCCTTCCATATTAGTAATGATACAGATAATCAACATGCCAGATCTCCAACATAATTAAAGAAACATACAGATAAGAGATCCAGTGTCACATCCCTTCTGAATCCTCGGCCAATTCACGTACTTTGATTCCATCTACAAAATGAACGTTGGGACGTAACGAAGCTGGTTACATAGCCAACGGAAAAATGGCAGAAAGAATCTTCATAAGCATGATTATGGCCTCCACGCTACAATACAGGCCCATTTCAGGTGTACCTCGTTCAGCCTCGATTGCAGCTGAGATATTTCCAGCTCAAGAGGCTGCCAGAGATCATCACAGCCTATGACGATGGAAAATTCACCTGCCACCGAGATGTCCAATATTAATCGAATGCTGTATAAAAAAAAGGTGGAAACTTGTCCTTTAGCCCACCTGTTAAGCCACTAGAAGAAGTCCCAGAGTTATTCATTCGTAGTCTTGAAGCCTTCTCATTCTAAAAAATTTCCAGTCTCTGCTTAAAGCACTGCATCTCCTTTGAGTGCTGCGCAGTTGTTACATTCCAGCAGTCGTGTTCTTCTTTCCGCCTACAAATAGGAAAGGAAAGGTTATAACAAATCAATTCAACCGAAAATTCTTAACAGACACTCCAGACTTACTCCTGTTGCGTCTCCTCAATCACATCATTCATGTCGCTGACAGTGGCCTTTGTCTTGGAGCATTCAGAATCCATCTGGTCACATGACCACGTGAACAGATTTAAGTCAGAAAAAGGCACCACCTTAAAAACCCTGGACACGCTTTCCAATGAGCCTCGAATGCTTAACAGTAGTTTAATCTGAGTCCCCCACCTTAGCGAGGCGGATTTCTTGTTCAGAAATTTGTTGCCGCAAGCTCTCAGCAAGCTCCGTCAGCTCATTGGATCGATTCTCATGCTCAATGCAAGTCCGTTGAGCTTTAAGATGCGCCGAGTTGACCAGGTTGAGCTCATCCTTGATTTCCTGCAAGCAGTCAGTGGAGCTAAGTAAGCCAAGAACAAAAGAAGAGTACGCAAATGGGGGAAGCATACCGTTTGCTTTTGTTTCGCTTTTGCAAATTCCGCATCCTTTACTTCAGCGACCACCTAGATTTGTTGATTAGGGCAGTTAAGGAGCAATAAAGTAAGGGTAGACACGCAATAAGTGGATTCGGAAGGTTTCCCCGTGATACGATAGTGCCTTCATTCAGTCTCGTGCCGAATTAAAGGACGTCAAATACCTGAAGCTCCTCAATAGCCTTTTTGTTGGACTCGGCTAGAGACACAAGGTTATTCTCCAGCACAAGAATCTTGGATTCAAGCGATTTAGTTGCTTTATGAAGTTCGTCGACCTGTGTAACAAAGTTGATCAAAGCGCACAACCTTCAGAAGGAACATCATGTGCATCCTGCAATTCCTTACGTACCTCTGCCTTCGCCTTCTCGGCTTTCATCCTTTCCCTCCCCATGATGTGCATCACTTGCTTCCTATCTTCCTCCGGTTGTTCGATTAACAAACGTTCTCTCTGCGTCAGTACAATGAACGAAAGGGCGTCGATACGATTTAAACTTTGGAGAACCACATGTAAACGTCGCTTTTTTATCTCACCGCACGTAGTGTTTCGATCTCGTTCTGACTCTCATCCTCCTCTTCTTGCAGACATAAAAACGGCAGTACTGGTTTGTGACAAACTGTTTACACACTAAAACTGGTGCACGTCGACACCCCTGAACAGAAGCTATACCTGTGCCTTCTTTGCCTCCGACATCAATATCTGCAGCTTGTGCTTAAATTCAGAAAACACTACCCCCATTCCACAATTCTGCGAGCCGCTGCCAGGTTGTGCTCCCTGCAAAAGAATTTCACAGGAGATGTCAAAGGCCAAGGATCTAAAAGTGACAACAGGGAAATCAAAGCTCAGCTTACGCACCACATCGTTTTCCTTCTCTCTCTCCATTGCTTGGCGGGAAGTTGCCATTATCGCAGTGAGGGTCAAATGAGAACTCGTCGCACAAGCATAGTAAACCACGACCTCGACTGCGAAATGATGTGTCTATCACTTTTGCTGTGAACAGAAGACTGCTTACGAGGGAAGCTTTGTTGTCACATTGACGCAGCTGAGCAGTACACAAGTCTACCGGTCAGTCGTACTACACGCTACCATAGACTCGATGTACACTTAGGGAGGGTCCAAATAGTTATTGGGGTTTTTGGACACGTTTTCACGAGCTCTAGTACAAAAACTGAAAACGATCCCAAAATCGTTTTCCCCCAAAACCGCGTCCCACATTGTGGAGAAAAAACAAGAGTCGACAAAATCGTCTTAGGGTTGCAGAGCTATCTTCCTTTTTTTTGCAATTTTAGATATGTGATTTTGCATTTTACATCAAGATTATGACTATTACCATTTGATGCGATGCTATTTTACAGTTGTTAATGAAGTGTTAGTATATTTCGTTTGTATACATTGTTTTAATAGTGCATCTCAATTTTTTTTTCAGGTTTGACACAGCCAAGGGTTGTTAAAATGTGCTTCCAAGAATCGAACTCGGGTCGTCTGCACAAAACCACGCTAAACAAGACTGCAAAATTTGTGAATCTCTGTGTACCATCCTGGTACATTTGCGACGAATCAAATGCTCCTAGAGTTCTGCCCTCTTTTTTCGCTTCCTTATGCTCGCTTCTCACATTGCGGTTTCAGCCACGCCACCTCGCCACCTAGATTCCTACCCAAGGCAAGTAGTTCCATGGGTTCATTTTTCTCTTTTCAAAATCGTTTTTCCATCTCTTCTAGTAAGGGGTTTCGATATCGGGATTGATGGAGGGGAATGGCGGCGGGATTGACGGGGGGAATGGTGACGGGATTGGCGACGGAATTGACGGGGGATTGGCGAGGGCGGCATTGACGGCGGGATTGACGGGGAGGGGGGGCGACGGGGTTGATTAGGGGATTGGCGGGAACTCACTCTCGCTCTCTCATTACCTCTTTCTTTTTGCCCCTCCCCCCTCCCCTCCCCCCCCCCCCCCCCCCCCCTCTCTCTCTCTCTCTCTCTCTCCCTCTCTCTCTCTCTCTCGTTCTCTCTCTCGCTCTCTCTCTCTTTCTCCTCTCTCTCTATCTCGTTCTCTTTCTCTCACACTACCTCTCTCCCTCTCTCTCTCTGCCCCCCCTCCCCCCCCCCCCTCTCTCTCTCTCTCTCTCTCGTTCTCTCTCTCTCTCTCTCTCTCTCTCTCTCTTGTTCTCTCTCTCTCTCTCTCTCGTTCTCTCTCTCTCTCTCTCTCTCTCTCTCTCTCTCTCTCTCTCTCTCTCTCTCTCTCTCTCTTGTTCTCTCTCTCTCTCTCTCTCTCTCTCTCTCTCTCTCTCTCTCTTGTTCTCTCTCTCTCTCACACACTACCTCTCTCTCTCTCTCACTCTCTTTTCCTCTCTCACACACTTACACACTACTTCTATCTCTGCCCCTCTCTCTATCCCTCTCTCTCTCTCTCTTTGCCGCTCTCTCCCTCTCTCTGTCTGCCCCCCCCTCTCTCTCTATCTCTCTCTCTCACCCTGCCTCTCTCTCTCTACCTCTTTCTCTCTCTCTCTCTCTCTCTCTCTCTCTATCGTTCTCTCCCTCTTTCTCTTCGCTCTCTCTCGTTCTCTTTCTCTCTCACACTACCTCTCTCTCTCTTTCTCTCTCTCTCTTTCTCTCTCTCTCTCTCTCTCTCTCCCTCTCTCTCTCTCTCATACACACACACACACATACACTCTTTATTTCTTTCTCTCTTTCTCTCTTTCTCTCTCTCTCCCTCTCTCTTTCTTACCATTTTCTCTCTCTTTCCATTTGTTGAACCACTATCTGATGCGTCGTTCGTTTCTTCAATCCTCATTTCCATTTCCCGTGCGCTACCTTTAAACTTGTGTTCGTGTTCATTTTTTTCTTATTCTCGCATTCTCCCACTTCTCCTTTCACACATTAGCCCACTCACTCATTCTCTTGTTTATTTTTTCTCTCATTCTCCTATTCACTCTCATTCTCGCATTCTATCATTCTCTCATTATCTGGTTTTCTGATTCTCCCATTGTTCCATCCCTCCCTCATTCTTTCATTCTCTAGTTTTTTCAATTCTCTCATTTTCTCAATCCTCCCATTGACCACTCTCCCATATTCTCATTCTCTGGTTTTCTGATTTTTTCATTGTCTCATTGTCCCGTAGATCATTCTATAATGCTCTTGATATCGTATTCTTGTATTTCCCTACTCCTTTCACACATTAGCCCACTCACTCATTTTCTAGTTTCTTTACGCTCTCATTCTCCCATTCACTCCCACATTCTCTCATTGTCTCATCCCTCATTGACTCATTCTCCCATTGTTCCCTCCCTCCCTCATTTTCTCATTCTCTACTTTTCCGATTCTCTCATAGTCTCATTTTCCAATTGACCACTCGCTCATTTTCTAATTCTCTCATTGTCTCAATTTTCTCATTGACCATTCTCTCATTTCCCGGTTTTCTCATCCCCCCCTCCCCCACCCTCACTCCTCTCTCCATCTCAACCTCTCTCGTCCCATTTTCTTACCCCTGTCTGATATGTCGTTCATTTCTTCAATCCTCGTTTTCATTTCCCGTATTCTACCTTGTCTTGTTTCCTCAATTAACTTGTATTACTTTTTTCTTCTTATTTCTTCCACGTGTGTTGGTGCATCAGGAATGCTTCAGGAAGAGATCTCTGGTTTCCAACAGTGGTTTTTATCTAGAATAACATGTTTTAAATGTTTTATGCTTCTTGCGATATTCCTTTCTCCTGATGAATCTTAGAGTCCATGTGTTGTGTCGATGTTCTTTTTCTTTTCCTTTGTGTTGGGATGGGACATTTTTCTTTTTTGCTACTGTTTGTTTGATAGACGGGTGGTGCATTTTGTGTATGCAAGAAAGTGGGTTGTATTGATCGTCTCAAGTAAGGTTCTTTGACTTTCCACCTTGAGTGCAGTCATTTGAACTGGAGATGATGAGTGCAATCCATTTTTTTGTTGTCACGAAATGTATTGCCTCACAATATGTCGTGTGACTTGTCCTCTAGGCTTTCGATTTCCCCCACTTAGCTGGGGAAGCGATTGCCTATTTTTGTCGTCGACAAAAATACGCGATATGCAATTATGGAAAACATTTACAATTTTTGTTTTCCATAAAATTTTTACCAATAATATAGTGTAATTAATACATTACACTATATTATATATATATAAGAAAATCCCATTCAGATAGTTTGGGAAGAGATATCTTTTTTTTTCATTTTTTCTTCAAACACGAAACAAGAAATGATGGAAAACATGAACACATTTGTTTTCCATTTTTGTCTATCTTGAACTATAGCATTATACGTAGTTCTAGTATGGCACTTTCATCCAACTATTTACATAGTCAAGCTAATGAATCCATGTAGTTAATGTTAAAATTATATTTTATGTAATTGTAGGCTTGGTAGTTATGCTACAAACTGCATCCTACTGTAGAGGGGACAACCCCCTTCTTGTACCTCATTCTCTTCTAGTCGACTTCCTTCTCTCTCGACATGTTCTCTCCCCTAGATCTAAAACCTCCTCGCTATTCCATGGCCGCCTACCTTCCTAGTTCCTAGACTATCTCAACAGTTAAAATGAATGATTCATACTATATTTGTCACTAATCTCCATCTTTTACTTCAATATAATAGTTTTTTTCACAAATTTGTTAATTAAACTTGAAAAAAAAATCGCGTCCGGTCGATCGCAATAGGTTGCTCCGCAACCCAAAAAAAAAAAAAAAAAAAAAAAAAAAAAAGAGACTTGTGCCAACTGGGTGCGTCACAAAAAAACGGTTCGCCTCAAACGCCCCAAATCGCAGTTACCAAATGCTGAAGCTGCGAGACAGATATTTCGTGCTGGGCTGGTTGGAATTTGCGATTTGCAGTGCGCCACGCGATGTTTTCGTCAATTCGCCTTGTTCTCGTCAAGCTCGCCTTGGCGAAACCCTAAATTGCCACTCGTGTCCACCCATACGTGCACCTACCGTCCCCAAATCGTAAACGGATCTAGACTGGGGTACATGTACCTTCACATGCGTCGACTGTCCCGGGTTACGGCAAATTCGCGCACCTGTCCTCGCGAAATCAGCGCGAGGTTAAAATCGGGTTACTTTTCGCGAAATGAATTAAGTGTGAAATATTTGGACCCGCCCTTAGTGTTGTAACAGATCGCGCATTCCATACATGCACACACAGGTCCTGAACGAAATTGTACAATAACAAAGCTGTTGTACAAAATTGACAACGCATATAAATGTAGGCGCGGCAATAGTTGCCTTGTAGCACGAGATAAAACCATGCCACCAACTTTCAAGTGCGTTGTCCATTGAGGAGGATGTGGTTGGCAAGAATAGTGTGATCCACACATAAACGGCTTCGTTATTATGTTCCCCGTTGGTTCTCTGCGCATATTGTATTCCCTCTTATATGAGGCCCGCTGAAATAGTCACCCATGGGTGGCATATGCGGGGGATAGCTTATGATATGATGGATTTTTTAGAGCACCCACTTTTTTTAGTACGAATTATATATAACACCCTCCATCGAGGATTTGTGGATTTTACTGGTCTAGCGCCAATGTTTAATCATTAGACAACAAATTTAACACTAGTCTAAAGCCTATCCGTTGGGCGAGGCATTTCTAGTGCATTTTCGACTACCTAAGCTAGCTACCACTACCATTCACTCAGCACACACTGGTAATCCAACAGCTAGCTACATGTCCTAGCAGGTAAGTCAATAGTTACTCTCTGTCGTTGTCCTCATCGTGGTCCTCTCCTGCATGCCACACCTCGGCATCTACGTCGTCACTAGCGATGTCATCCCAGTCAAAGTCATCAGTCCAGCGGGACGCATCCAGGCCCACCAGAACCTCCGCCGCAGGCATCTCTAGACCTTCGTCACCTTCGGCAGCTGATATCTCCGCCTCTGTCGCTGCTTCTGTAGA
This sequence comes from Closterium sp. NIES-67, assembly GCA_027943415.1. Taxonomy (NCBI): domain Eukaryota; kingdom Viridiplantae; phylum Streptophyta; class Zygnematophyceae; order Desmidiales; family Closteriaceae; genus Closterium; species Closterium sp. NIES-67. The sequence continues at coordinate 517,587 of BQMB01000474.1, read as the reverse complement.
TGTTGTTGCTGCTGCTGCTGTGCGGACTCCTGGATCCCCAGACGCCTCTGATGCTGGCGCAGCTGTTGCAGCTCCCGTTGCACCGGATGATGAGGCAGTTGCTGCAGCTTCAATCTCAGCCTCGACATCGGGATTGTCTTCCTCCGAGCTGGGCGTGGCGCTCGGCTCCACATATTCCGACTCGTAGTATGGGTTCAGAGCCCCGCTCTCTTCCATTTCGGCATGGACGTCCTCCATGACTTCGACCTCGGTGTTGTCCCACATGTGGGCGAGGATCATTTCGTCCTCCGTGCCGTTGGTTGCGTTGGAAATGCCGCACATCTTGAACGCGCGGCGGATGAGTTCAGCTGGCACCGCGGCCCAGGCGTCGGCAATCCACTGCAGAATGAGCTCGGCTGGCGGCTTGCAAAGATTCCCTGCAGGGGAAAACACAACGACGAGACAGTAGGTGGGGGCTTTAGGAGTAGTGGTGGAGAAATGCAAGGCATGGTTAAAAAAATCACAACGCGGGTAGATGCTTTAAAGACAAACAATAAAGACGTTAGTCACCAACCGGGGTTGTGGACTCGCAGTCGAATTCTTCGAACCACTTGCTGTAGGACCTCCGGACATGCGCCTTGACGCACCGGTTTACCGCCACGTCTAGAGGCTGCACGATGGGCGAGCAGCCGCCGGGGATGACAGCCCTGGACAGCTTGAAGAGCCGCATCAACTGGGACACTCCCTCCATCAGGTGTCCCTTGTACGAATCCCGGATCACCAGAGCCTTCTGATGGCCACCGCGCCGCGAGGGTATCGAGCAGAGAAACGGCACCAGGATGGTTGTGACCCAGTCCTTGACATGAGTCTCGTCCATCCACCCTTTCTCATGGGCCTTGATCACTGTTCCTGCACAAGCGCAAGGTAGGAAACATTAGAGTTCGCCCTGGAAAGACGGCTACGAAAAATATTAGCGGTGGCGGCACAAAAAACAGGCACAAAATCCTCACCGGGCGGGACGCAGATCTGAGGTAGTGTCTTCTGCTTGAAGATGACGTACGGCTTAAATTCTTGCCACTTGCTGTGACGGCCAGCATGACGGTCAGCCTCTCCTTCTTGTAGCCGGCCGTGCGCACATGGACAGTTCTCGAGCCTCGGACTTCGAGTGTGGTCTCCTGCGGCATCTCCAAGAATAGTGGCGTCTGAACTGCGTTGATGATCAGGTCGTCGGGGTAGTCGTTGAGCGTGTGGAGCTGCCGAACGAACTCCCAGAAATTCTCGACCTTCGCGTCACAGTCTGCCAATGAAAATAATGAAAAACAAAAATAGACAAAGCAAAAGTACGGTCAGCAAACAAGGAAGCACGACAAGAGCTAGAGCAGATGACGAGGGCAGGGAGTATTCGCAGCACGTCAAATTACATACATGCAGTCATGCACTGGCGCATCTTCGTCTTCACATGCTTCGTCAGTCCCCAGCGTGCGCGGAACCGGAAGGTCCACCATGACGAGGCGCGCCTGTCGATGCCGGGGTGGTGCTTACGCATATACTTCCGACTCCTCTGGAAGCCGCCGGCTAATCTACGCGAACTTCAGAGTTTCCTGGGGTTTGTGAATTACGTTCATTGTTTCATTCCGAACATGGCGGGGGTCACGTCACCTCTCACGGATCTTCTAACGAAAGGCAAGTTTTATGAGTGGGGGGGAGAGCAGCAGGCTGCATTCGAACAACTCAAACTTTTCCTGACTACACCTCCGGTTCTTCGGATTGCACATCCTCACCGTCCGTTCGAGCTCATCACCGACGCTAGCGATCTGGCCGTTGGCGCGCAGTACTGTTACAAGACTTCGGCGAAGGTCTCCAACCCATCGCCTACGAGTCACGGAAGCTGAACCCGGCCGAGCGAAATTATCCTGTCCACGACAAGGAGTTACTCACCATTGTTCATGCTTTCAAAGTCTGGCGCTGCTACCTGACAGGCGCTGATGTGACAGTCCGAACAGGCCATAAATCGCTACAGTTCATCCGCGCCCAACCAACACTGAATCCCCGACAGATTCGTTGGCTTGATTACCTCGAGTCCAGCTTCCACTACAGAGTCACCTACAAACGGGGAGTTAGCAACATCGCCAACGCACTGACCCGCCCTTCAGTCCACACCGCCGCAGTCCTAATTATCCAAGCTAATCCACTGCTAACTGGCCTATTCACCCACGGATACAGTACCGACCCATTCTTCACCACTAACAGTCATCCCCAACTGATGGTCAAGCAAGGGGCCTATTACTTAAAATCCGGTACCAATCGGATTTGGGTTCCCGCCTAACGTACCCTACGTGAACTACTGATCCAGGAGGCACATGACTCGAACTTCTCGGGTCACTACGGCATCGACAAAATCGCCAAATTACTGAGCCGTAATTATTACTGGCCCGATTTGCCGACAGAAGTGCAGCAGTACGTCAACTCCTGCGCCAAGTGTCGACACATGAAGTCTTCACGGCTTCGACCCGCTGGATTGCTGCAGCCGCTAGAGCCACCCAGCCGACCCTGGCAACAGGTGACGATGGATTTTGTCACTGGCCTGCCAGCTGGTCCTAGCGGTATTGACGCGATTCTTGTCGGCGTGGACCGGTTGACCAAGATGGCCCACTTCGCCGCCTGCAAGACAACGATTACTACGGAGCAGACAGCGAAACTGTTCATCACGAACATCGTGCGGCTATACAGCATCCCTTCGGCAATCATCAGCGATCGTGACCCATGGTTCACGTCTACATCTGTCCACGGTGTACCACCCGCAATCGGACGGTCAGACTGAGCGCACCAATCAGATGATGGAGCAGCTGATTCGCACGGCATCCACAGACCTGGCCCAATGGGAAGACTCCCTTCCCTTGATTGAGTTTGCATACAACAATGCCCCATCGGCCACGACTACTCAGTCCCCATTCTTCCTCAATTACGGGACAGATCCGACAACCCCGCTATCGCCACCGATAGAAAACCCGGCACCAAGATCTCAGCAGTTCGTCGAAAATCTTCGACAGTCTCAGCAAAAAGCAGCTGATGCCATCCTCAAAGCCAACCACAGAGGGCTTGTCACAGGATCGAATGTGTCGAGGAAAGGTTTGCTCAATGTTGCACTATCAATCAATACATTGTGCTTTTATCCTTCCAAGATACATCAGGTAACCAGGTTTATCCTATCCAAAGGGAATAGACCCTTCTAGAAATAGAATCACCATGTGTATAGCCACGTGAGGCTATTGGCTTTAAGAGATTACGGCAGGATTACGCTAGATATAGCGTGCGAGTACATCCCGAGCCTGGTCGGTGATATAATTATAATAACAGGATAAACCAAAGGATAATGGAAATGGAGGAATAGGAAACCAAATGAGATGAGATAAAGACCAAATGAATCAGGATAAAAAGAGGAATAAAATAGAAAGGAAATATGGAAAGGGGGAAAATAGTGTAACGGGGTCGTACTCTCACACTTCCCCCCCTCAAAGCTGGGTGGTAGAAGTAACACCCTGCTTGACAAGGTAGTCGCGAAGAGGATGACAGGCGCTACCCATGTCGAATTCAGAGACCGAGCCTCAGAAGGACCACAGCCCTTCTACCAAAGAAGAAGCTCCAGTGTGCCATTCTGACGACGTCGGTGTCCGAGCACGTAGTTGTCCCATGGCGTGGATGAACACGGGCGACAACAGTGGTTGGCATTCGGTGTAGAGCATGTTTGGTCTTTCAAGTGGCTGGTTGGCGGAAGCGGAAGTTGACTGAAGTGACCCTTGCTTCAACAATGATAGACCCGCGGAAGCAAGGTTGAAGCTTGGATGGAATATGGCTGATGTCGAGATTATGGTGTGGATAACTGTAGTGATAAGTGGTCAAGTGCTTCTGCTATTGTTGGATGTTCAAGATGCTGGACGATGGCAATGAAGTCGGAAGCTAGTTCGACTGTACCAAGAACAGTCTGTTGCTACGGAGTGAGCAGGCTCTGTCCATAGTAAGGAAGGATGGTGTGTATCGTAGTCAGTGATATATGGGCAGGTGCAAGTTGTTGTTGAAGACTTGAGTGGTTGGAACAGTGTGATGTAACGTGCAGATGAATGGCTACGTTGTCTGTTCTGTGCATGCCTGAACATCACTTGCATCTCGTCCACGCCTGAAGATCACCAAGTGGTGGTGGTATGGTAGTCGTGCCGTAGTACTACTTCTGTAGCAGTGTTGTATCCATTACATGCAGCTTCTGTCGAATGCTGGTCCATGCCGTAGTGTTGTCGCGAGTCGTACCCACTCGGCATCGTAGTGCTGCAGGAATGGAGAGCAGAATCACTAGTAGTAACTCTGTCCACTACGCGGTCTGCTAGTCCACTGCCTTGAGTACAGCAGCGCATGCGAAGTGCTGCTCAGCGTATCCCTTGTGCTCAGAACCATGCGAGGGGTTGGTACCACAAACGCGGAGCTGGTAACTTCCAGAATCGGTGCCGACGTAGTTTCCCTCGGTGGTTGATCAAGCAAGGAATCTCAATTGTATAGATATCCTACGGTGATGGGTTAGGATACTTGGGAATATTAGGGCTATTCCCAAATAATCCTCTCCCACTTCCGAATGGGAATTGCTGATAGCCAATCCAGAATGACCTTATGCACTTCCAGTTTAGCAAGGAGACCTTCGGTAGGCATCGGTGTCTGGGCGCACATATTGGGATAGATCTTCTGGGGCCATCATGTATTGTCTTATTCTGTTAGTGTCCTTGAAGTAGCGTTGATGTCGACGACGTCTCAGCTACTCAGCATCAGTGTTAAAGTCTGCTCCATTTCGGCAAACAGGGGTGTTGTTGGAGATACGCGGAGTCCCCTATCCGGAGTGGCGTCGGCGCTCCATTTTACGCCTATCTGCTTCCTTGGAGGTGGTGCTGGTGATGGATTGGTTGCGACGCAGGTTTTATGATTTAAAGGAAAGCCATAGGCCATGGGGACTTGTATACCGGCAGAGTACCGTAGTCCTTCCATCCTCATTCGTGCCGTATAATTTCTGCTGCATTCGTGCCGTTGATTTCGCACCAATCCGACGATCCACGTTCTCCTGTCAGTTTTCTGCTTGCAGCTATTACCAAGTAGGTAATACTCTGGCAGATTTCTGACTCTGTAGATGATTTGCGCGCCATATTCGTCACCAAATGAAGGATTTCGATTCGGGTTGTCCAGATGATGACAGCGGTGTCGAAAGCGGCTGATTTCTGGTTCTGCGCGTCATTCTCCCTTTGTGCAGAAGTCGCGCTCCATCTCGTCCGTTGAAGTAGAGTTGATCCGACGGTCCAGAATCCAAGCGACCTGAAGATATTCCTGAGACCCGTTCAGCAGCTTTCAGTGCACGGGTTAACTCGTTTCCTGCAGCAATTCTCGTTCGTCGATGTTGGCTGTCGAACGATCCAACGCTCCAAAGAATTTCGCGGCTAGCGAGGTCCCGTTCCCATTCGCGTTGAAACTCGAACTCGCTCAGAAGGATTTCGTTTTCGCTTCGGTCGATCCGAAGCGTCGAATCTCCATCGGACGGATGTCGTCGGTCGAAGCTCCGCAGATTTCCGCGCAACTCCAAGTGTTGTCACGAACTGCGAACCCTCGGAATATCGCAGGGAGTGTTCCGCCAGAAGTGACGCGTTCGCGAGGTCAATGCCGTTTGCCCCCGCGAAAAAATCGGCTCCGTCGATGCAGTCCATCGAACGGTTGGCGAGGCATCTCGCCTTTGATAGGGACCCCAGGTGCAACTGCGCTAGGTTAGTCGAATCTTAAACGAAAGTGCATTGTACTTACAGGAATTGAAGTTTCGACTCCATCCTCGGTGTGCTCCTGGGGGCCCAGCGGTTAAGCGTTGAGCTGAAACCTTGGCTTTGATTACCAAGTGTCACAGGATCGAATGTGTCGAGGAAAGGTTTGCTAAATGTTGCACTATCAATCAATACAAGGTGCTTTTTTATACTTCCAAGATACATCAGGTAGCCAGGTTTATCCTATCCAAAGGGAATAGACCCTTCTAGAAATAGAATCACCATGCGTATAGCCACGCGCGGTTATTGGCTTTAAGGGATTACGGCAGGATTACGCTAGATATAGCGCGCCAGTACATCCCGAGCCTGGTGGGAGATATAACTATAAACCAAGTGATAATGGAAATGGAGGAATAGGAAACCAAATGAGATGAGATAAAGACCAAATGAATCAGGATAAAAATAGGAATGAAATAGAAAGGAAATATGGAAAAGGGGAAAATAGTGTAACGGGGTCGTACTCTCGCAGGGCTAAGCTGTTTGACGAAGGAACGCTAGGAAGCCATGAAATGGCGTGAGGGTTTAGCTAGGAGAAAGTTCCGAGAGAAAAAGAGGTTGAGAATAGAAGAGAGAGGGATACAAGGAGGGGGGTTGTACCCTTCACAGTAGTTTCAGTAACACCTACCAAGCCTACAATTATATAACATATATACATAATTTAACATAAAGCAGCAAGCTGACCGACAACGCCGAGACCTAACTCTTGCCCCAGGGCAATTGTGTCATGAAAGCTAGGTAGCTAGGAACGGAAGGAAGCCATGGAATGGCGTGAGGGTTTAGGAGCTAAGAGCTAAGAGAGAAAGTTGACAAGAGAAAAGAAAGAAAGAGAGGCGTACAAGGAGGGAATTGTACCCTCTACAGTAGAGTTCGATAAAACATACCAAGCCTACCAATTATATAACAAAATATATAATTTAACAAATTGGTCATGCTCGACACTAGAAATTTGGGAATTCCCCTCCCAAATAAATTACGACCAAGATTTTGCAGCCCATTCCGCAACATCCGCATGGTGACACCAGTCACCGCCCAGCTGCAACTATCGGCCGACTGGCGAATTCATGATTCATTCCACGTCAGCCTCATGTGACCGTTCGTCCCGAGTACGACTAATCTCGACCGTCCACATATCAATCCTTCGGTTAACCCAGTACCTGAACCGACGATCGAGCCATCCAAGATTCTCGCTCATCTTATACGAGGCCATCGCGATACAGCAACCGTTGATTTCCTTGTACCTGTCAAACATATTCTAGTATATTGTTGTAGACTATATAAGGTTGTGCCTTAGAGAGTACAACCCACTAGGTTATATTCCCTTGTACTCACCCATTCTAGTCATTCTATCATTCGAACATGGTATCATGAGTAGGTTAGGTCCCACCCGCCCACGAGCGCTTCCGCCATAGGTCCTAGCCACCGGCCCGCCCGCGCCGGCCCGTTCTCCCTAGCCGTCCCGCGCCCCTTAGCCGGCCGTCCCTCCCCCGTGCCCGTAGCCCGGCCCGTCCGCGCCCGTCCCGTAGCCAGCCCGTCCCCGCGCCCGTCCCTTAGCCGGCCCGTCTAGCGCCCGCGCCCGTAGCCCGGCCCGTCCCGCTCCCGTAGCCGGCCCGCGCCCGCGCCCGTAGCCGACCCCGTTCCGGGCCCGCCCTGCAACCGGCCCGGACCCGCGCCCGTAGCCGGCTCGTCCCGCGCCCGTCCCGTAGCCAGCCCGCGCCCGTCACGTCCCGTGCCCCCGCCCGCCCCTGTCGCCGGCCCCGTCCCGTAGCCCGGCCCGTCGCCGTCCCGTAGCCGGCCCGTGCCGGCCCGTTCCGCACTGCCGGACCCCGTCGCCCGCCCGGCCCCATCGCTCAGCCGGCCCTGTCTCCCAGCCGGCCTCTGCGGCTCCTGCACTGCGCTGCACCGCACCCCACCGCGCTGCACCGCGCCTTGCCCCGCCCTGCACCACACTGCACTACACCGCACTGCACCGCCCTGCACCGCACTGCACCGCTCTGCACTGCAACGCACTGCACCGCTCTGCACCGCACTGTACTGCACTGCACCCCGCTACTTCCCGCCTACCGCCTCTTTGCCATTGCGTCACTCCTGATGGCGGACTCTGTGATGTGCTTTGACGCGGAGGGTCAGCCGATCGAGTTCGACACGTAGCTCATCGACCTCCGCCGTCACCTCATTGGTCAGCGGCAGGACAGCCACTCCTTGGCCGTCCACATCGACGGTATGCTCCCTTGCCCTGACCCCCCTGCTGCTCTGCCCGCTGACCCCACGTCTGCTGACCCCACGTCTGTTGACCGTGAGTCCGCTGCTGCCCTTGCCCGTGCAGTCTGGTTGTCGCGTGACGCTGTCGCACAGCTTGCAATCAGTCATGCCCTCCCCCTATCTGAGCGTCCCCACTTTAGGTCGGTCAGGACCATGCAGGAATTCCTAGAGGCTGTTATTACGCGCTATTCCACCCCGCCCTCTGCCTCCGTCGGTCGCCTGATCCTGCCCCTGCTTTTTCCTGATCTCGCATCCTTCCCCACTGTCGCTGACCTAGCTGCCCACTTGCGCACGCTAGACTCCACCTGGCGCTCTACCTGCACTGAGGCTCAGCTTTGCGTGTTCCAGCCCCCCATCTGTGCTACCCTTTACCTGCTTGCCACCCGCCTCCCTGACCGCCTTGCTACTGCCCGCGATCGCTTTCTTAGTCTCCACCTCGCTGACCTCACCCTCACTGACTTTGTCGACACCCTATGTGCCATAGAGACCCGCCAGCGCTCTATCGCCCAGTGTAGCGGTAATGTGCCGGTCACTATCTTTCAGGGCTGTGCACCAGCTCAGTGCACTTTCTTTGACGGCTCTACTGCAGTGGCTGAGACAGCCGCCACAGCACTGTTCCGTCCGGGGAAGGGTTGCCGCCCCAAGGCTGGGCGCGGCGGTGGTAGTGGAGGAGGCGGGGGTGGAGGAGGTGGTGGAGCCGGGTCGCCCGCTGGTAGTGCTGACAAGGGGGCTGGGGCTGTTGTCTCCGAGAAGCAGTCCCAGCAGCAGCAGCAGGTGCCGCCGCTGGACCAGCAGCAGCAGTAGTAGCCGCCGCAGCAGCAGGAGGTGTCGCCGCTGGACCAGCAGCAGCAGCAGCAGCATCAGTGGCGTGTGGGTCGTCTACCGCCCGGTTGGCCTGGCGCTGGTGGTGGCGGCGTGCGCAGTGGTCGTGCGCGTAGCATGGCGCCGGGTGGTGGTTCGAGTGACGGGCGCTGCCAGTACCAGCTACAGACCGGTCCTCGCCGCTGCCTCATATGCGGTAAGATTTGTCACACCCCCACTCGATGTTTCAGTCGCATGGACGACCTGTTCCGTCTCCGCTTCGGCCCGTCGCCCGACCTCCCCCAATGGCTCAGTTTGCTCCGCCGTGGTGTTCAGATCTTTGATATGAACATGGACGAGATTAGTTCTGCTTTATATGTGTTGTATGTCGATGACTTTAGTGTGACTGGTTCTACTTACCCCTTTTTTCCTAGTGTAGGCGTGCCTAGCTCAGACTCCCCTGTTGCGTCATGCGTAGGATCCCTTGCTTTCTTTAGCACAGGCTCCTCCTTCGCTTCTTCGGCTCCTGCCGCCACTGGCGCGCTTTCCTTCACCCTTGACTCCGGCGCTTCCCAGTGTTTCTTTCGGGACTCCACTACGCTCACGCCGTTTGCCGCTCCCGCTGCAGTCTCCCTTGCTCACCCTTCCTCTGGCCGTGTAGTCGCTCGTAGCTCCACTACCCTTCCTTGTCCAGCGGTTCCCTCGGGCTCTCTTACAGGCCTGCACATCCCCTCGTTCTCTAGGAACCTAGTTGGTATCAGTTGCCTCCAGGACCTTGGCATCACCACTATGTTCCCTGGTCTCGGGCGGTACACTGTCTGTACCGAGGCCGCCACTGGTGCTCCCCTCACCACGTTCCCCCGAGACCCGGTGTCTGGCCTGTTCACATTGGACACAGCATCCCCCCCAGTTGGGACGTCTCCCCAGGTGTCCGTGTCCACCCAGGTTGTTGCGGCTTGCTCGTGTCGGACGCTTACTCACCCGACGCTGCTGTGGCACCACCGTCTGGGTCGCCCTGCCCTCCTCGTCTTCGTCACATATCTCTGCGCGTGTGCACCGAGGTCTCCCTGTGTTGCGTCTTCACTCCGACCATGGTGGCGAGTTTATTTCCGGCTGCCTCGGTCGCTCCTGTCTTGTGGAGGGCATCACCCAGACGTACATCCTGCCAGACTCTCTGCAGCAGAATGGGGTCGCTGAGCGATGCATCGGCTTGGTCATGGAGGTGGCTCGTACCTCCATGATCCATGCTGGTGCACCCCATTTTCTGTGGTCGTTTGCCGTTAGCTACGCCGCGCACCAGCTTAACATGTGGCCGCACCCTCAGCGGCCGCAGGGTTCGCCAACCCTTCTCTGGACCGGGTCTCCTGGTGACGCGTCTGCGTTCCACGTCTGGGGCTGCCTTGCTCACGTTTGTGCCTCTGGCACGGACAAGCTCACTGCCCACACCGTCCCATTTTTCGTCCTAGGTTTTCCCCTCGACTCGTATGACTGGCACTTCTACCACCCACCATTTCACCGTTTCTTTCACTCTCGAAACGTCACCTTTGACGAGCCCGTCTCCTTCTACCACCGCTTTCCCCACCGTGGTCCCCTGGTTACTCCCCCCCTGTTCGTGGTTTTCCCCTTCCCCAGTCGCCCTTGCTCCTCCCCCTCCTCGCCCTGCTCCGTCTGGTGTGTCTCACGTCATCCCCCTCCCGTCGGTTGTGACTGTCAAGGAGTCTGCTGAATCTTGTGGCCATGCGGCGCAGTCCTTGCCGCCTGCCCCTCCAAAATTGTCTCCTCCTCCGCTGTTGCAGTCGCCGCCACAGCACCCGTCATCGTCGCCGCCCCAGCCGCCGCAGTCGTCGCAGCAGCAGATGCCATTGCCGCCGCAGCAGCGGCGGTTTGTGGCCTCTTGGGGTGCTGGTGTTGAGGAGGGTGCTCGTCCTGGGGTTCCTGTCGTGCCTTGTCCCGGCGGGCCTGGGGGTGGTGCCGGTGCTGTGAGAGTTCCTGGTTATGGGGGTGTTCCTTCTACGGGTGCTGGAATGGAGTGTTCTGGAGGTAGCCGTGGAGCAGCTGGCAGTCCTGGTGTCGACGTCGTGCAGCCGCCGCAGCAGCAGACGCCGTCAGTGTCAGCCCTTCGCCTACTGGGCCTTCTCTTCCCTGACCGCGAGTCTGCGCCTCTCCTACCGTCTCCTCCTCTTCCTATCTACGGCCCTCTGTTCCCTCCTCCGGACTCGTCTCCGGCTCGTCTCCCCCCTCGTTCCCCTCCTGTGTCTCCTCCTCTGTCTCCTGACCCGACGCCTCTGTCTCACGTCTGGTCTCGCCGCCCCTCTCGTGCTCGTCCTGTCTCTTGTCCTCACTTGTTGTTGCACCTCCCCCTCTGTCTGACTACCATTGTGCCACTCGTCCTCTTGTTCCTCAGGTTCTTGCCTCTCTCGTTACCAACCCATCTGTTCCTGTTTCACGTCTTGACGCTCTTGTCGCTGCTGTCAGTGACTTTGCCGCAACCCGCCGCCTTGACTACGCCACCGCTCTGGTCTCTGACCCTACCCTTCCTCCGTCCGTCGGGGGTGCTCCTGCCCTTGGCAGTAACGTCTTGGAGGACCGGCAGTACGAGCTAGGTTTCCTGTCCGAGGCTGCTCCCTATCTCTGTTCCATGCTGCTAGTCCCTGAGGGTGACCCAAACACTTTCGACATCCCGACCCCTCGGACGTACACTGAGCCCACCAAGGGACCCTGGGCCTCTCAGTGGATAGCTGCCATGGAGCAAGAGATGGCATCTTAGAGATCCACCGGCACCTACGTCGACGCAGTTCCCCCACTTGGGGGTGAACGTAGTCGATGGCCACTGGCTCTTCAAGATGAAGCGCACCCCTGGAGAGCCGCCTGCATTCAAGGCGCGCTACGTGGCTAGAGGCTTCAGTCAGCGCGAGGGGGTGGACTTCTTTCAGACCTTCGCCCCGACCCCGAAGATGACTACTCTTTGGGTGCTGCTAAACGTAGCAGCACTGCGTGACTACGAGTTACACTCCCTTGACTTTTCCACTGTGTTTCTTCAGGGCAGCCTACATGAGCAGGTCTACCTGCGCCGCCCTCAAGGCTTTACTGGTACCTTCCCTCCTGGGACCCAGTGGCTCCTGCGACGCCCAGTCTACGGCCTACGACAGGCACCCCATGAGTGGCACGACACGTTGCGTGCTACCCTAGCTGACGTGCCGTTCTTTGCGTCCTCGTCAGACCCCCCGCTCTTCGTTCGTGCTGGCCAGACTCCGTTCTACATCCTAGTTTACGTAGATGACCTGGTCTTAGCTACTGCTGACAGGGACGCGCTGGCCTCCGTGAAGGCCGAGCTTCTAAAGAGACCCACCTGCACGGACCTATGAGTGTTGCACCACTACCTTGGCTTGCAAATCTCCAGGGACAAAGCAGCGCACACCATCACTCTCTCACAGTCACGCTTGGTGTGCCAGGTCCTTCAGAGGTTCGGTCTTCAGTTCTCCTCCGCACAGCCCACACCTCTGCCAATAGATCACATGCTCTCAGCTCCAGTTCCTGAGGAGTCAGTGGAGCCCAATGGTCCTTACACAGAGCTGGTGGGTCGCCTCATGTACCTGATGACTTGCACTCGTCCAGATCTCGCATACCCTCTCGGCATCCTGGCTCGCTTTGTGGCCACAGGCAGACACCGACCACAGCACTGGTCGGCCAATAAGAGGGTTTTGGGTTATCTTGCAAGTACATCGGGCATTGGGCTAGTGCTAGGTAGACGCAGGCCAGTCGTCCTTATCGGGCACACAGCCGCTTCTTGGGCAGACGACGCTGAGACCCTTAGGTCCTCGCAGGGCTAGTGTTTTAGCCTTGGTTCAGGTGCTGTTTCGTGGAGAGCTACCCGCTCCTCGTTTATTGCCCAGTCCAAATGTGAGGCTGAGATCTACGCCGGTGCCATAGCGGCACAGAAGCTCCGCTGGCTGACCTTCTTGCTCACCGACTTAGGTGAGCGGCCTAGCTCTGCCCCGGTCCTGTACGCTGACAACAGGGCCATGATCCTCCTATGTCAGGAGCCTCGACTTGAGGGCAGAGCGAAGCACATCCAGCTGCGGTACTTCCTCCTGCGCGAGCTACAGTAGTGCCGCCAGGCACGCATGGTACACTTGGCCTCGGGTGCCAACACAGCTGATATCTTTACGAAGGCGCTTGCGTCTAAAGATCATCAGCGACACTGTGTACAGCTTGGTTTTGTTCCTGTAGCCTCTCATTTGCTAGTGTTGGGCTGAGAAATGCCCTTAGGATCTTTTCAGAGACTAAGTCCTAGTTGAAGATTAAGACTTGAGTAGTGCAGCGGAAGTTGAGGCAGTTGAACCCTTGTACTAGTATATGAGAACAAGTGATTGATTAAAGAAACAAGCATACAGCAATATATAGAAGATAAGAAAGCAGTTGTAGAGTACAGTTACAGGGACGGTTTATCGAGTCGCACAGCGACTCGATTGCCGCTTCGGTTACCATCCGTGATGTTGTAACGGTCAGTCGCAACCTCCAGTTGCGACCTTTCGAGTCTTTTCGCATTCTTTGTCCGTCCCCTCATGTAACCTCCGTTGACTCGCGTGCTCCCCTGTAGTCTTCCTCGAGTGCAGTGTTACACTTCAGAAACGCTTAAGTCCTTTGAGATATTTCCAACACTCCCCTTCGTTTCTGGAGTGTTGACGTGTTCGGGTCCGGTGACGTTTGTTTGCCCGGTCAGGAGCATGCAGTAGTCGAATTTTGCTTTCGCCAATTTCTTCGTCAGATAATCTGCGGCCATTTCTGTCGTCGGGCAGTAACTGAGTTGAAGTCTCCCCTTCGCGATTTCATCCTTGACGAAGAAGTACCGCAGGGCGATGTGCTTGGTTCGGTTGGCGAAGCCGTCCTTGTTCGCGATTTTGATCGCAGATTGGTTGTCGCAGAGGAGTGAGAAGGCGGGCAGGGTCGCAATCTTCGCTTCCTCGAGTAACTCTCGTAGGTAGAGTCCTTCCTTGGTCGCAGTACAAAGGGCGTATACTCTGCTTCAGCCGAGGATAGTGCGATTAATTCCTGCTTGCTCGACTGCCAGGAGATAGTTCCGATAGGTTCTAGTCGGTAGATGTAGCCCGTCCTAGATCGTCGATTTTCCTTTCTCCCGCGTGGTCGGCGTCGACGTATCTGAGTAGTCGTACGGACGATGTTGTTGCTTTGCTGTAGGTAAGCCCGGTCGTCGGCGTGGAGACGAAGTAGAGTAGTGCCCGATTGAGCTCTTCGAGATCTTCTGTTCCGGCTGCTTCAGGTGCGTCGCCAATTGGCTCGCCTATAGGATAGATCGGGTCGGCAGGTTACTGCTGCGAATAGTAGGCAGCCGAGTTTCTGCTGATACTCGTGGAATTTGCTTCGCGGGGAGTTTTGTGGAGGTGCTGCTGTTTTTCCGTAGCGGTAGGGGTCGGGACCGTAGTCGGCGTTAGACCGAATTTCTTCGCGACAGTGCCTGCGTATTTTCCGGCGTGTAGGTAGAACGCCGAGTTGTCTTCGACGACATTCAGTCCTAGGTACTGGGTCACTGTGTCGGACACTGTGAGTGTCAAGTCCCTTTCAGCTCCCCTTCAAACCAGGTGGCGATGTCGGTAGTGGAACCGATGTAGAGCAGGTCGTCGACGTAAACGATGAGTAGGATATACTCTCTTCCCTTCTGCAGTCGGTACATCCCTTGGTCATGTGGCAGCTGTAGGAATCCGATTTTTGCGAGGCGACCGTGAAGATGCTGCTGCCAGAGCCGCGGGGCTTGCTTGATCCCGTATAGGGATTTTATCAGTTGGCATACTTTCGTGGGGTCGTCGATGAATCCGTGGGGTTGCTCGACGAAGATCTCAGCGTCCACAGGTGCGTACAGGAAAGCATTTGCGACGTCGATTTGGCGCAGTGGTAGTTCCTTCGTGGCCGCGACGGCGAGTAGAATGCGCAGGGAGGTGTGACGGGAGACTGGGGCGAAGGTTTCTGTGTAGTCGGTTCCGTATCGTTGATCGAAGCCTCGTACGACCCATCGAGCTTTGAATCGTTCGGTGGAACCGTCCGCATTGGTGTTGATGCGGTACACCCATTTTCCCGAGAGGACGTTCTTCCCGTTGATGCTTGTTGCAGGTACCAGCTTCCATGTATTTCGGTCTTGTAGAGCCTTTAACTCCTTTTCCATCGCCTCCTTCCATTTTGCCTTGTGTTCCCCCCCCAGAGCCTGCGACAGAGTCGATGGCTCGCGCGGAGATGGCGGCGGTGGATGCTGGACGGAGACCCAGAGGCCGAGAATCTGCAGTCCCGTGGGTGTGTGTCGAGGGGAATTTTCCTTCCCGGAATAAGCTGCTTCGTCACCGTCTTCTGGGTCAGGTAAGAAGTTGGGGCCGATGCGTTCTGAAACATTTGTGTCGACTGGGTGGGGTGTAATGTAACCTTGGTCAGCGAAGTGGTAAAAGGTGTCGAGGTTGCTACTATCGAGAGGGTTGTCTTCGTCGAGTGGAACAGGTACGGAACAGAAAGGGAGTGGTCTGGCAGCTTCTGAGGCTTCAGGTACGTCTTCTTCTGCTGCGTCAGCTTCGGCAGCATGGTCGGCGAAGGAACGAAGTCCCGAGAAGCCGTCGGTGGGGTCTTGTGTGTTGGCAATGTTGTCCAGGTAATGCTGCAGCGTCAGTCGCTCGTAGAAAATAACATCACGTGATGCCACCGTATTTTTGTCTTGTATGTCGAGGATTTTCCATGCATGAAAATGTTTTGCGCTGCCGAGGTGTAGTCCCCATCGAGCTCGTTGAGTGAAGCGTCCTGCTCGGGCGGTGTGGGGTCTGTACTGTACCATGCAGCCGAAAACTCGAAGTAATTTTGTGCTGCCCCGTTTTCGTGTCCACAGGAGGTGCGGTGATGCGTTGTTGGGAAGCGATGACGAGGACAACAGGTTGTGCAGGTGAACTGCATGGGTCATCGCGTCTGGCCACAGTGTGGTGGGCAGCCTCATCCCCAGGAGCAGCTTTCGCATCGTCGTCTGCAAGGTCCGGTTCATGCGTTCTGCGACCCCCTGCTGCTGGTGAGCGTATGGCAGAGACACCAGGCGTCTGATTCCTCTTTCCGCCAGATAGGTCCTGAAGCGTTGTGACTGGTATTCCAGTGCACCGTCTGACTGGAAGCTCTTGAGCTTGGTTCCTGATTCTCGTTCGGCGATGGGGAGCCATGTTGTGAAGGCGTCGAGCGCTTGATCGCGCGTCTTGAGGTTGTAGTGCCAGACGTATCTGGTTGCTGCGTCGATGAACGTGATGACATAGTTGAAGTCTGCTTCTGTGTCTTCTCGAGGCATGTTTAAAATATCGCTGTAGACTTTTTCCATCGGTGCGTATGCAGGTGCGCTTGGGTTGTGATGAGATGGAAAGGACTGGTGGGGAAGATCGGCTTCGGGGCACGTGAAGCACCGTGCGCGTGGTCGTCGAAGTTCTTGGCCGCTTGTCGTTAGGAGGGCGTTGCGTTCTAACACTTCGGCTTGGATGGTTTGTAGTATTGTACTATTTGCAGGGTGCCCGAGGCGTTGGTGCCAAATGTCGTCGGGAGCGCGATGGCCGGGCGAACGGTGGTATATGTCGGCGTTGGAGAAGAACGCGACGACTGTGGCGGGACTTCGACAGACTTCTCGTGTGATGGGCATAAGCTGGTCTGCTTTGGTTGGCGGTCCTCGGATCGCTGGTGGTGGTACTCGGCTGGGTCCTGCTGCTGCTACTGCAGGTGATGGTTGGGAAGGGACACTTGCTGGTACTTGTCTTTCTTGTCTGATGACTGCTAATGCTCGTGTTCTTTCTGCTGCAGGTATGGTGTTGGAGTGCCAAAATCCGTCAGTGTCAAAGTTGGGATCAAGATCCGGCGGGTGTGTCCAGGCGGCGAACGACACGATACCGTCGCTGTCGGCAGTACCGCGGTCGGGGACGAAGTCCAACACGAAGACGCCGGACTTCAGGAGAGCACGACCGATGAAGAGGCCGCCCTTCCCGTGGTAAAGTCGAAACTCGTTGGAGTAGGAGTCGCACTCCAGGTGAATCCCTTTGGCCATTAGTTGGCTTACGCTTAGTAGGTTGTATCCCAAGTTGTCGACAATGAGGACTTTGTTGAGCTGAAGTATGACGTTTGTCTCCATGGATTGTAACTGAACCACGCCTTGTCTGTTTGTTTTCAGGTTTTCGTTGTTGGCGACGGTGATGATGACGTCGCGGTTGAGGCATTTCTCTCGTTGCACGAAGCGTCCCGAAGAGCACATGTGTTGACCGCAGCAGCTGTCCAAGAACCAGGTGTTTCGCCCGGTGGGTTCGGCGTTGGCGACCGCAGCGTATGTTGGGTTGACCTGAAGTCCTTGTGAGCGCGGTGGCGGGAGCTCTTCTTCGTCTGGTGCGTAAGTGGGTGGTGATCCGGGTGTGCAGTTGTCGATGTGTACCATACAGTTAATAATGTTTGGTGTCTGTTGTGCAGATGTTGAAGAGCGCCTTGGGGGACTGTCTTGAGTGGAAGCGACTTGTGGGTCTACTGGACGATAAACGCGAGGGCGTGTGCAGTTGACCTTGGAGTGCCCGGAAGTTTGGCAGTTGTGGCAGAACGGCGGCACGAAAGTAAGTCCTCTGTTGTCGCGTTGATCTTGCTTGCCGCGTCGATTGTAGTTGTTGTCGTTCCTTCGTTGAGTGTAGAAGACTAACTGCTGCTGCTTCCTTGGTTGTCTTTCTTCGAACAGGTCCATCTCCTGTTGTTCAGCATGAAGCTCGGCGCAGAGGTGCATCTCCGAGATTCTTCCGTGGGCGCGAAGAAGCGAGCGTGTGGTTCTCCATTCTGGCCCGAGCCTGGCGAGGACAAGCGTCACGAAGCTTTCTTCAGTGATTGTTCCTCCGCACCGAAGCAGGCGGTCGCGGAGGGTCTGGCAGCGACTCATATACTGCATCGCCTTTTCTCTGGTCTTCATCTGTATTGTTGTCAATTGTTGCATGAGTCTGCTTTGTGTCACGCTGTCGTTTGCTTGATAGAGGCACTTGAGGTGATGCCATGCGAGTTCTGCGGAGTTGCCATAGCTCCTGTATGTTCTGATGCTCTGCTGTTCTTGTGGTGACAGGTATTTCAGGAGAACTGTATACGCCAGCAGCGACTGATACGTGAAGATTTCTTGCTCCTTTCCAGTGCCGTTGCTTGGGAATGGCAGAGACCCGTTGAAGTATCCCAGAAGATGCGCAGCCTCCATCAGCAGCTCGAAATCGAAACTCCAGGTAAAGAAATCGTGTCCGTTGAATGGTGAGGATGTCTGCAGTTTAATCACGTGTGAGAACTGCGCTTGGAGGCTTAAAATCTCGTTTGGTGTCTGTTGTGATGCAGCTGCTGTTGGTTGGGCACGGGGCGGCATGAACTCGAACGTCCCCGGTGAAGAGTGATAAGGCGCAAAGGTAGGCGCTTGATTGTGTCTCCCGAATGATGAATTGTCGAGGCTCATCGGCGCTAATCCCATGTTTCCTCCATTGCTCTGTGTTGAATGCGCAGATGTCCTTGTCTGCTGCTGCTGGTCGAAGTGCGACATGAAACTGAGGAACCTTTCCATAAGGTTGGGGTCCACGCTTGAAGAGGGTGATGGAGTTACCATCTCTGGTGCTCTTCCTGTTGTTTCTTGAGCAGTCCCGGTCTCTGTCTGCAGTCCTGAGGCGTGCAGTCCAGAGTTGCCGTGTTGAGTTTCTTAACTGCTGGGTGAGCCCGTAGAGATTTTCTTGCCCTTGCTGTCCATGTCTTGTAATCAATGAAGTCGTTGAATTGAGTTGAGTTGCAGGTTGTTGATAGAGCGCAGTTGCTGGGAGTTCGGTCTCTGACCAGCTCTCATACCATGTTGGGCTGATAAAAGCCCTTAGGATCTTTCCAGAGACTAAGTCCCAGTTGTAAAATGAGACTTTGAGTAGTGCAGCGGAAGTTGAGGCAGTTGAACCCTTGTACTAGTATATGAGAACAAGTGATTTGTTAAAGAAGCAAACATACAGCAATATATAGGAAATAAGAAAGCAGTTGTAGAATACAGTTGCAGGAGCGGTTATCGAGTCGCACAGGCGACTCGATTGCCGCTTTGGTTACCATCTGCGATGTTGTAACTGTCAGTCGCAACCTCCAGTTGTGACCTTTCGAGTTCCTTCGCGTTCTTTGTCTGGCCCCTCGTGTAACCTCCGTTGACTCGCGTACCCCCCCTGTAATCTTCCTCGAGTGTAGTGTTACACTGCAGAAACGCTAAAGTCCTTTGAGATATTTCCAACACAAGTGGTTTCTAATTCTGCTATTTTATCCGCGGGCTTTAAGTCTTTGAGGTGTTTTCCAACAACACAGTTTCTAAAAAATCCACATTGAACCGCACAGGAATTCACGTTTTGACCCTCGGACCTCACTGTTTCGCGTTTCAGACTCAATTTTGGGTTTTCTGGTACTGAACACTGTCCTGTAGGAATACGCCCTCAACCTCAAACGATAATCAAATGGAATGGAATGGACCCCCTGAAGTGAAACCCACATGAAACACAAATAACACAAATGCATGTTTTTTTGCAGCATGTGAGCATCAGACACGCACAGGCATGACCTCTCCCACCCACCCACTCCTCCCCTCCCCCACTCCCCCCTTTCCCCCCTCCCCCCTTTCCCCCCTCTCCCTTTCCCCCCGTGCAAGAGTGCTTTGCTCATGGCCCAACTCTGTGATTCGTTCGGGTCTCCCAAACCTCGACCGAACCTAGCCCTGAACCTCCTGGCCTCTGGTCATCCCGCGCCAGGAACAGGCGGTTTCCCCCGAAGGCCATGTTGTACACCCAGTGATCCGGGGGTGCTTCAAAGTTTACCCGTCGCCTCTGGTATTCGCCCATGGTGTCCCCATAAGCTCGTCGAAAAGAGTATGGATCAAAACGTGTGGGAGGGGCAGCTGCAGCGGCAGCGGCAGGAGCCATAGTAGTAGCAGCAGCAGCACCGCCACCACTATTGCTGATGCTACCGCCCCCAGTAGCACCAGAACCAGTGGCAGCAGCAGCAGGCGAAGCATCAGAACCAGCACCAGACGCAGCACCAGAAGCAGCAGCAGCAGCAGCACTCAATGCTTCCCTTGATACCATCCCCATCCCCGCTATTCCATCCCCTGCGTACTGTGCTCCACTAGTAGCCGCAGTCGGCGGTTCAAACCCCCTTGCAGCCGCAGCTGCAGCAGAAAGAGAGCCCGGAGTTAAAGCCCCTCTCCCATACCCTCCCATTCCATCATCACCCCTTCCCCCTCCACCCCCTACTCCGCCTCCCCCTCCTGTCCCCCCACCTCCTGCACCCCCTCCTCCAACCCCCCCTATCCCTCCCTGTCCCCCTCCCACCGACAAAAAGCTCCCAAGCTTTTCTTCATCTAGAGATGCCCATCTGGACAGCCTTCCCGTAGCAACAGGCACAAACGGATTACTCACCGGAGTCCACACCTCCAGCGACGGGCAGCGGTTGCAAACTATCTGCGACCTGCCTGGGACGACGAGCAGGCGAATCGTGCTTGTTTCAACCCTGCCTGAGTCTCTCTGCAGGCTCATTCCGCCAATCCGGAGCGAATCTGGCGATTGCCACTGCATGACTGTCCAATTATCCAGGCCTATCGATGGGACGGGCCCCCCTGCTACAGGCACAGGGCCAGAAACTGTAGGTCGGTAGAGTGAGGATGCCGATCCTCTTACACCCACATCGTAGGGTAATACTGAGTTTACCCCTGAAGCTGCAGGAGCAGCATTGCTTTCATCGATCCTGCCGCTGCTGCTGCCGTCGCTGCCGCTGCCACCACCTCCAGCACCCCCAGCACCACCACCCCAACCACCCGCATCACCACTAACGCCAAACCCAGAGCTGATTGGAATCGTCGCCGAAGCTGCCGCTCCAAGCGGCGGGAGCTTCCTCAAATCAAACGCTGAGAGGCGGGAGGAGGAATCTGGGGCGGAGGGGGAGGCTTTGAGCAGCAGCGAGAGGTCTTCGCAGGCAGTGGCGTCGCAGAGAGCGCACCACCGGTCGGAGGGGACCAGGGCAGGCTGAGGGTCGTCAAACTCCCGCCAGTCCCACACCAGCTGGTTGCACCGCGGGTCCCACAGCCGCAGGTACGAGGGGCCCTCGCTGCCCCCCTGAACTCCCGCTGTGAATACAAGGAGAGCATGGGGAATTGGAACGGGGAGAGAGGGAAGGGAGCTATAAAGGTGGGCTGCTGAACTCTCGCCAGTCCCACACCAGCCGGATGCAGCGCGGGTCCCACAGCCGCAGGTACGACGGGCCCTCGCTGCCGCCCTAGATGCCAGCTGCGAGCACAGGGAGATTGGGGACGGAGAGAGATGGAGAGAGATGGAGAGAGATGGAGAGAGATGGAGAGAGATGGAGAGAGACGGAGAAGGATATGATAGGCAGTTGAACTCCCGCCGGTCCCACACCAGTAGGTTGCAGCGCGGGTCCCACAGCCGCAGGTACGACAGGCCCTTGCTGCCGCCCTAGATGCCAGCTGCGAGCATGGGGAAAGCATGGCAGTCGGGGGTGGAGAGAGATGGAGAGAGGTGGAGAGAGATGGAGAAGGATACTATGGGCAGTTGAGCTCCCGCCAGTCCCACACCAGCTGGTTGCAGCGCGGATCTCACAGCACCACCACTGGGGTTCTGTGACATGTACTGCGTAGATACTTACTGGCTGAATGATAATAGTTTCGTTTTGAGGTGACTTAAGCGCGGGTCCTACAGACAGCACCACTGGCTGTGACATGGTACTACAGAGATAAATATTGGCTGGATGATACCTACCTGCATCAAAACCAGCTCGCACTCACACCTCCTCTCCGCTCATGACTCACGGGTGTATCGCCGCACGACCATGAGAAGGTTCCTGGAAGCCAGCCACTGCAGCTTATCCGGCCCGCCCATTCGCCTCGTGGTGATCGGAGCCGGCCCGGCCTCCCCCACACTCTGCAGCGTGCCCCGGTCCACCACCCCCACGGCCTTCCCAACGCCCCACTCCACCCCGAGCGTTTTCCTCAGACTCGCTATGAAAAGGAAACGGTCCGATTGAACTATGGAGCGGAACGACGGGTGGGACGCGCCTCTAAGCGCGACGGAACCGATTTTGCAGGTTGGAGGGAAGGGGGAGGAGAAGGGGGAGGAGGAAGGGAGGAGGGAGGGAGGGAGGGGAGGGGAGTAGAGGGGGTTGGCTGTGGCGGTGGGGTAATGGGCGGCGGATTGGGGGAGGATGATTGGGGAGAGGGAGGAGGACGGGGTGGGTTCGTTGAGGGTTAAGGGGGAGGGAGTGTAGGATGAGAGAGAGGAGGGGGAGAGGGAGGGGAGGGAGGCAGGAGAGGCATATGTGGACTGAGAGTGGGATAGTGAAGAGTAGTAGGGGGAAGAATGGGAGGAATGGGAGGGGGGGTAAGAGGAATAGGAGGAGGAATGTGAGGGGGGGAGGGCCGTTGTGAGATCTTCAGCTTCATATGAGCACGGGGTGTGGTCATAGCCCCGTGTGTCGTAGATGGGGAGGTGGTAGCAGCCCTTGCCTCCCCCCACAATGATGCGAGACTCTGACAGCCGACATATGGTGTCCACCTGGCAGCACCGGATTGGAGGGACAGGGAAGGCACGTGGGAGAGGGTCTGTGTTGTTGATGCGTTGTCATGAGGTGCGGGAGCAAAAAGAATGAGAGATGGATGACCTCTCGTTTGACAGGCGACAGATGGTGTCCACCTGGCAGCACCGGATTCGGTGTGGAATGGCGGGAGCAAAAAGAGGGAGCGTGGGTAACGACATGCCTGCCTCTCGTTCGACAGCCGACAGAGATGGAGTCCGCCTGGCAGCACCGGATTGGTGGAGGGACGGTGGGGAAAGGGAGCGGGAACAGCAATGACAAACCCCCTCCCTTGCGTGCTCGGAGCCAAAAAAACGCTTGTTAGCACGAGCACATGGCCCGTAGCACATAGCACATAGCACGATCACATAAGTTGGCTCGAGACCAAAGTTCTCACGCACCTGCGGAAGATCCGTGATGATGGTGGCGGTGTGACGCAGCATCCAGTCATAACACGTCACCCGGGCGCCGTGTGCCACGTCAACAGAGCCGTCTTCATGTGCTGCCAGGGCGGTGCACACGTCAGCAGGGCCCACGTTGGGGCGAAGAACGGAAGTCTGATAAGGACGGGGCGGAAAGGGGAGTAGAATGAGGAGTGTGTGGGGGGGGGGGAGAGAGTGGGAAGAGGGGAGGGGGGGTGGGGGGTGGGGAGGGGGAGGGAGGCTTGAAAGCGGTTGGAAAGCCGGAATGCGCTGGCAGGGCCGCCGTGCACACATCAGCAGGGCCCACATTGGGACGAAGAACGGATGTCTGAAAGGGGGTAGGGGTGGATGACGGGGGGCATATTCGGTTTGATTCAGTGGGGGAGGCCTGGAAGGGGTTGGAAGGGGTTGGAAAGCTGTGATTTGTCGCCACGACTGAGCACACACCAGCAAGGCCCACGCCGGGCCGAAGAACAAGAGCATACTCACCCTGTGCATCTCATTGGCGTCGAGAGCCGGCGGCAACAGAGCCCCTTTAACGGCGTCCAGCAGACCGAGGTAGTCCGCATCCCCGATCAGCGCATCCACGCTAACTCCCGCGGGGATACTCAACGAAAAAAGTGTACACTCACCCTGTGCCCCACCCTGTGCATCTCAGTACTCACCCTGTGCATCTCATTGGCGTCGAGAGCGGGCGGCAGCAGAGCCCCTTTAACGACGTCCAGCAGACCGAGGTAGTCCGCATCGCCTATCAGCGCATCCACGCTAACTCCCGCCGGGATGTTCAGCACGCCGGATCGCAGGAAATTCAGCAGCACACCGAACGTCTTCGGGTCCCGGTCGATGAAAATCTCCGGAGGTCGATGAATAATATCCTCCTCCTCCTCCTCATCCTTCTCCTTCCGTCTCAGGCGGCGATTCCCCAACGGATAACCAGCTCCCGACGAGGAGCACGTGTCATGATGCGATTCGCGAGAGCGGGAACGAGCATCGCGAGAGGACCAGACTGGGTCCAGCAAGGCTCCGAGGAGCGACCCGCGGCCCGCTAGCTCGAGCGTTTCGCGGGATGTTTCGAAGACCTGCCCGCCGACGTTGATCCTCACGCGCGATGATGACGGCATGATGTCTCGGTTAGGAAATAAACGAAATTAACGAAATAAACGGAATATGAACCAATGAATGCTCTCCAAGAGCGCTATTTCTACAGACGGCGTACCCCGCGGCTTAAACGATCTTGGGCATTATTTCTACGTCCCTGCTTCTAGATTCGGCTTGCCGGCTGCGCCAATCCCCATTGAATGGAGCTACAGCTGTCAGATGAAGCTACAGTCAGATGAAGCTACAGCTGTCGGCTGAAAGCTACAGCTGTCGGCTGAAAGCTATAGCTGTCGGCTGCAAGCTACAGCTGTCGGCTGAAAGCTACAGCCGTCGGCTGAAAACCACGTCATTCATAGCATGGCCGCGGAAACCATGACATATCCCAGATGAATTCCAATCCGGCCGGAGCTTGCAGAAGGATCTGGGGAATCGTGAGATTCCAACGACAGAAACTTTGGTTAGTAAGTTGAATTCGGCAGATTTCCGAGCAGGGTCGACACGAACGAACCTACGAGCGGGATGCAGTGGTTAAAGCCGTCCAAAGTTTCAGTAACCTAGTGAATTCGACTAAAAAGGCGTGGTAACGCTCTTGACCGTCGTGCTTGTCACCGCGGAAGAGGCCTGGTACTCAGGTGTTCATGCTTGTCAGTCACGCCCTGAGAACATATGTCAAGCCCAAAATTCAAACCCGCCGCGACTTGGCTAAAGCTCCTGGGTCCTCCTGACAGCAGCAGAATAACGACGATGCATGCATACCTCGAGAATCTCAAACGTCATGATGGTCCATGACGAAATGGCTGATTATTCGAGGTTACTGACAGTGCGGTATTTGTTCAGTCCAAGGAAGCACTTAATGGCCGTCTGTCCAGCCCAGTGCTTGTTGTAAGGAATGGCATGGGGGAAGGAAAGCAGGGTCATGTTGGGGTATCCGGTCTGGGGAACAAACCGGGGATGATTTGGGAGAAGCTGGTGGTCCGATTGGTAACCCTGGCAACGCGCTAGGCTACACAAACATGGACCGTTGGATTATTGAGACGCTAATCACTGAGTGAATTTCGGACGTCCACGATGACCTCGAAGTATGCGGCAGGTGATTGCAGTTGTGGCGCATGACATGAAAAAGCTAGAGGCTGCGGGGGCCGCGCGCGAACGCTCCAAAGCACAACCGAGCGGAGGGGATTCTGCCTGCGCAACTTTTTTGCGCGAGGATGCTTCGATGCGGGATGTTCCCCTCTGCAGGACCTCCACTCCCCTGCGCCTGGTTTGTTGCCCTCATTCCCCCCCCACTTCAACCTGGTTTCTTTCAGGGTCGCCTGCATCTCGCCGCGCGGCGCATCAAGCCCAGGGTGCGTGGGTGCCTGCAGTTTTGCTGTTGGTCGGCGGCGGCGCTTCTGTGGTTGTTGCGAGGAATGAATCGAAAATGCTGTTCGATTGCAGTTGCACAGTCAAGCGTAGTCAAAGCAGTTGGCTACGATAATCCTGAAGCAGCTAGTATCGAGAACAAAAGAAATATGGCACTAGAAATAGTGTACATGTACGCGATTATTTACGTAACAAGACGTTATTGATCGTTGGAAAAGATATGCGGTTCTGGCTCTGCCACGTCATGGCAGTAGTTTCTGTTCAATCACACATCGAACTGTTTTGAGGCATCCCGTGCAGGCGATGCATTTGCTGCTGAGTTCACGAATTTGAAGTTGGGAGGAATAAAAGACGCCCGTCTGATATGCTTCTACAGCAGTCTGCTGTTGTAAAAGCGTGGAACATACAGTTCCGAACTTCTGAAAGTTCGGACGGCCAGAGTGGTAGAATGCTTTTCGAAACGGTTGTGACGTATCTAAGTTAGATAACTGTGTGGTATAGTGTGGTGGAGATTCCGGCGAAGGCTCAACTGTATATTCCACGCCCTAATGGCTCTCCTGACAAACCTCTAGGCTTCAATGCTGTGGCTCCACCCCATATTTACACGTCCTTTCCCCTTGCCAGCCAAGGTATACTCTAGGAACTTCTGGAGATCTTCCGTCGCCTCACGCATTCCGCAGTGGTAATGGCTACGCTACAGACTACCATATGCAGCGTCAGGTGCATGATAACGCGACATAGCATTACTAATTTTCCTATACAATCCCGCACCCCAGTTCCCCAAACCGGAGCTCTTGCTCAATTTCTGACAGCCACTTCCAATGATAGAGCCGCGAGATTCGTCTGCAGAGCCAGCACCAAGCCAGCGACGGTAGCGTCTCCGTCGCAAGAGCTATCAGGCGATCAGCTGCTGCAATGGCTAGAATGCAGAGCGATGCTTGAAACTCTCGGTATGGAGGAAGCTGCCGCCGAAACAGTGCTCGCGAAAGCCTTCGGATGGACAGCCAGATCGTACTGGCGAGACGAGATCGTCAACGTCGTTCCATCGCCTGATCAAATCTCGTCCGTTCTTTCTTTCCTCCGAGAAACGGCCAAATTTCAGGATGCCGATTTCAAGAAATACTTCGGAGAATTTCCCCAGGTGTTGGCGTGCAGCGTGGAGAAGCGGTTGACGCCGAATGTCGCGAAGCTGGACCGCGAATGGCGGATCAGCGGCGATGCCCTGCGCGGTGTGCTGCTAAGGAACCCTCTGGTGCTCGGATACACGCTTGACTGTAAAGGGGATTGCGAATCGGAATGTGACTATTGCTGGGCCCGTTTCTGAGGCGTTTTCAGTCAAAATGATGAGAATAATATGGCATACCCTGTGGGCTGTGGCTTCTGAAGCCATTGAGAGCACCAGTGGCATGTCTTATTATCTGGAACAGAAGTTGATCACCTCCACGTGGCTTTGGCAGGTGGTATTTCAAATTATTTCTCTTTCTTGGTGTGCGTACTACACTAATGTGTACCATACAACACTTCGACCAGCTGAAGATGTTTGTTAGCTAATACAACAATTAGAGTCATATGGTTGTACAAGGAAAGGCTTCATAAAGTCATCCAAATAGGTATCAATGAATGCAACCATGACTGACATCCTCCTGCGGTTGCAGGACTGCAGCTTTCGCACGTGAGCAACAACTGCTGCCAAATGTGTGCCAGACGCCACGGGAAAACAGCCTCCCTGTTGTTTCCAACCCCAAACCCGCACCCATCAGCAGGTCAAGACATTCTGCCAATTTCCCGAGTCCTAACTGAGTCCCCTCCCAAGCAATCACTTGCTAGGCCGTTTGCCTATGAGCAGCTGCAATGCTTGCTGTGGTGCCTCGTCTTTCCCTGCTGCTGCTGCTGCTGCTGCTGCAGCTGGCAGCGCCTTTGCCTCCTTCTCCACCCCCTTCCCTTCAACCTTGTGCTCTACCTTCGGTTCCTGCTGCAATTTCTTCGGCTCTTCCTTCGTCTTTACTGACTGTTGCTGCTGCAATTTCTTCGGCTCTTCCTTTGTCTTTACTGACTGTTGCTGCTGCTTGGCAGGTTCCTTCTGCTCCTTCCATTGCGCTTTCTGCTCTTTCCCCTGTGCTTTCACCTGTTGCTCTTTCCCAGGAGCCTTCAGCTGTTGCTCCTTCACCTGTGACTTGTGCACAATCACCTCCTTCCTCCTTGCTGCACCTCCCTCTCCTCTCTCTCCTTTTGCTTTCAACCCGCCATCCATCCTCGCATGCGCGCTCTCCTCTCTGTCCCTACTGCCACCACCAACAACCCCACCACCGCCACCACCAGTGCCAATAGCACCGCCGAGGGACGCTCTCCTCTTTAGCTGCCCCTCGCCCTGCTCCCGGCTTTTATCCTGCTCTCTGCTAGACTCCCTCTGCTTAGACAGACGCGAAGGCGTTGGCATGGACGCCCGATGAGCCAAAGGCGACTTAGAAAACCCCCCAGTGCTAGCACCAGCAGCAATGGCACCAGCTGCAGCAGCAGCAGCACCAGCAGCAGCACCACCAGCACCAGCACCAGCACCAGCAGCAGCACCACCACCACCAGCGGCAGCACCAGAACCACTTGCAGCATTAGCAGCAGGAGCACGGGTCGCAGCAGCGCTAGACAGCCCACCACTGTGCCCCCGTGCTCGAGGACCTGGCCCAACACTGCCCTGCCCATGCCCATGCCCATGCCCATGGGGATGCGGATGGCCCGGCGGATGGCCCGGCGGATGGGCATGGGGAGCGCGATGCGATGAGCCAGGATGGAATCGGGGAGCCACCATGCCCTTGAGATGGGCGTCCCATGGCTCTGTCCCTGCTGCCCCTGCTGCCCCTGCTCCTGCTGTCCCTACTGCTGCTGCCCCTGCTGCTGCACCACCTGCTGCTGTTGCCTTCACCGCCGGTTTGCCCATGCTGTCTCTGCTTACGGACTTGCGTAGCTCTCCCTGTTCACCACCACCTGGCGATGCACCTGCTGCACCAACACCATCACCAGCAGAGGGAGCACCAGCACCAGGAGCAGCAGCAGCAGCAGCAGCAGCAGCAGCAGGAGCAGAAGCATCAGCCCCATCCTTTCTGCTCTTCCCTCTATCCTCCCCGTCCCTTCCACCACTGCTGCCCCCGCCGCCCAAAACAGCCTGCAATCCGCTCGTTCCCCTCTCGCCTCCTCGTGCTGACGTGTACCTGGATTCTACCCCTGTTGCTGATTCAGCAGCGGCACCAGGTGACGTCATGTGGCCAGATGTCTGACTAGGAAGGGTGGATGACACGTGGCCGTGAGGATTCCCCCCTGGACCTCCCCATTCTCCTGCCGAGCCATACCCTGCCGAACCATAGCCTGCCGAGCCTTGCTGCCCTCCTGCCATACCTCCCATCCCTCCCGAACCAAACCCCGTGCCCCCTGCTCCTCGACCCATCTGCAAGGCCTGGAACTGTGCAGCCCATGCCGCCGAACCTGACCCGAACCATGAGGGCGGGTTTCGACCCATACCAAAATGCAGGTGCTGCATCGACATCCCCCTGCCCATAAAACCTCCCCCAGAAAACCCTCCCCCAGGTGCTCCTATCCCTCCTGAATACCCATACGCCTCTGCAGCTGCTGCAGCTGCAGCCGCCGCAGCCGCAGCAGCAGCAGGACCGTACCCCCCCCCTGGCCCTCCTGCTGCCCCTGCGGCTGCTGCCGCCGCCGCCGCAACTGCTGCTGCTGCTGCCACTGCTGCTTGCGCCCCTCCCGGACTATGAAAGGGCGCTAGGTTTGGACCGAACCCTCCAGGCCCGGGACCACCCGGGCCTGTCCCAAGTCCGGCTCCAGAGCGGGAAGCGCTGGCACCAGGAGCCAAGGCTGCTCCTGCTGTTGCTGCTGCTGCTGCTGCTGCTGCAGAGGAAGGCACTACTGGCGGGCCATCCCTGCTACTGCGCCGCTCCAACCCCCCCTCTCCTCCCCTCTCCCCCCCCACTCCCCATTCCCCCGCCCGCCCCCCTTCCCTCCCCCCATCCCCCCACCTGTGAGCATAGTCAGAGAACTTAGACCTCCTTGGGGGGTCATCCGCTCTCAAGTGCCCTCTCCTAGGAGGACTTCCATCAGTATCTTTTCTATGGCCCCCCCTACCCTCTGCCCCTCGCGCCTCCATCCCGTCCCCCGCGTCGTCCCTCCTGTC
Source organism: Closterium sp. NIES-67 (assembly GCA_027943415.1). Taxonomy (NCBI): domain Eukaryota; kingdom Viridiplantae; phylum Streptophyta; class Zygnematophyceae; order Desmidiales; family Closteriaceae; genus Closterium; species Closterium sp. NIES-67. The sequence goes on along the minus strand of BQMB01000474.1, from coordinate 488,038 downwards.
CCTTCGAAACCCACGGCTCTCCTTAGCAGGGTTCCGGCCACCATCACCCCCATCGCCCTTGTTGTCCTTGTCACTACGAGCATCACGACGACAACTATCCCCATCACGAGCACGAGCACCAGCAGCAGCAGCTGCAGCACCAGCAGCATTACCAGCGGCAGCACCATGAGCGTCAGTGTCAGCAGCAGCAGCAGCAGCATCAGCAGCATCTGCAGCATCTGCAGCATCAGCATCAGCATCAGCATCAGCCCCAGTGACATCTGCCATGCACCGAACCCCTGGAAGCACAGGCCCACCATACGGCCCCTCAGCCTGCTTCTGAGTTGGCTGCTCAGCACCACAAGCCCCCTCATCCAACACGCCTACCTTGACCGTTTCTGAGGCCACAAGGCCCCCTGTCCCAGCTCCATCTGCGCTCTCCCCAGCTTTGCCCCCCAAATCCCCCTCACTTTCTCTTCTCAACCCCCCAGCCACCCCTCTCACTCCCCCTCCCTCCCTCACTCCATCCGATTGCCCTTCCCCTCCCCCCGCTCCCCCTTCCCCTCTTCCTCCCCCTTTCCCTTCCCCTCCCCCCGCTCCCCCACCAGCAGCAGCAACACCCCCCCCTTTCCTCGGCCCAAACCCCGACGCTGCAGCCACCCTTGCCGCTGCTGCCGCTGCCTCCCCCGTTGCCTCTCCTGCCGCCACAACCGCATCCTCGAAACTCCCGCCAGCGCCGACGCTGCCGCCACGTGTCAGCGTGTCACTGGCTGCCTTCTCCGCGTGGAGCCGAGTGAAGGTCTCTTCAACTCGGGTGTGGATCTCCTCACCCACGCCCCCTGCAAGAGGCGAGAGCATGAGCTCCCACGCGAACCCAGACGCTTTGTCCACCACTGGGGCCCTATACACAGCAGGAGGGAACAGGCGAGAGCACAGAGGGGGTAGAGAGGAGAGTGAGTGGAGGCGAGGGAAGGTCTCTTCGACTCGAGTGTGGATCTCTTCACCCACGCACGAGAGCACACAGGGGGTGGAGAGGAGAGTGAGTGGAGGCGAGGGAAGGTCTCTTCGACTCGAGTGTGGATCTCCTCACCCACGCCCCCTGCAAGAGGCGAGACCATGAGCTCCCACGCGAAACCAGACGACTTTTCAACCGCTGGGGCCCTGCACATGGGAGAGAAGAGGGCATGCCGCATAGGAGCATAGAGAAGAGGGTTAAGGGAAGAACGAGAGAAGGTCTCCTCGAATCGAGAGTGGATCTCCTCCCGCATGACCCCGGAGAGAGGCGAGAGCATGAGCTCCCATGCAAACCCAGACGCTTTGTCCACCACCGGGGCCCTACGCACGGGAGAGAAGAGGGCACAAGGGGGTAGAGAAGAGGGCACAGGGGATAGAGAAGAGGGCACAGGGGATAGAGAAGAGGGCACAGGGGATAGAGAAGAGGGCACAGGGGATAGAGAAGAGGGCACAGGGGATAGAGAAGAGGGCACAGGGGATAGAGAAGAGGGTCAAGAGAAGAATGAGAGAAGGTCTCCTCGACTTGAGGGTGGGGTCCCCCTCCCCCACGCCCCCAGAGCGAGGCGAGAGCATGACAGACCATGCGAATCCAGACACTTGGTCTACCACTACTGGGGGGGTTTCTATCATACGAGACGACCAGGCTTCAGATACACTCAGAACGAATTCACTCACTCCAGCTCCTTGCGCAGGGCTTAGACAGCTCCCATGGGCTGCAGGGCCCGATTTAAGCCTTCCTCAGTGACCCGTTTCTACTATAAGACTAGCGTGGGATACACATGAACAATTCCACTCACTCCAGCTCCTTCTGCAGGGCTTCAAACAGCTCCCTTCGCATACATACTACATACTCACTCATTCCAACCCCTTCCTCCCTCACTCCAACCCCATTTCTCACTCACTCCAGCTCCTTCCTCAGCGCTTCGAACAGCTCCCGCCGGTTGCAGGGCCTGATGTAAGCCTCGTTTCTTTCTACTATAAGGGTTTCACTCCCCTGCACAGACTTTCCTACTCATTCTAGCCCCCTTGCACTCACTCCAGCTCCTTGCGCAGTGCTTTGAACAGCTCCCTTCGCATACATACTATACTACACACTCACTCACTCCAATCCCTTTTCTCACTCACTCCAGCTCCTTCCTCAGGGCTTCAAACAGCTCCCGCCGGTTGCGCGTGCGAGCGTCGTGTGCCGACAGGGTTTCGCTGCTCTGCACCAGCTTTGCCGTGTACTGCCGCAGCTCCTCCTGTTATAGTCACATAAGAAAGGCAGCGGTGGGGGGGAGGGAGGGGGGGGGGAGGAGCGTCTAGGGTTTCGCTGCTCTGTGCCAGCTTTGCCGTGTACTGCCACAGCTTCACACAGAATGGGAGGGAGGGGGGGGTGTGGGGTGGGGGGAGATGTCGGGAGCTGAGAGTTTCGCTGCTCTCCTCTGCACCATCTTAGCTGTGTACTGCCGCAGCTCCTCCTATTATAGTCACACGGAACGTGGGGGGGAGGGAAGCGGTGGGAGACGACGGGGGAAGAGGGGGAGGGGGGGGGGAGGAGGATGAGTTGGGTAGGGTTCACTGCCTCGCAACTGCAACGCACTAGAATAGCTCCTCCTGGTACAGTCTCAGACAAAAGGGGTGGAGGAGGAGCAGGGGGGAGGAAGGGGGGAGTGTCGTGAGCTGATAGGGTTTCGCTGCTCTGCACGTGCTCTGCTTTGCAGTGTACTGGTAAATACACAGCTGGATGAGGACTCCACGCTTAAGTCGGGCAGAATGTGTTCTGAGTCGACTCAAAACACACCTGCTTTGCGCTGCTGTACTCGCAAACACATGGATGAATTTAAGGACTCCACGCTTAAGTCGGATAAGGACTCCACGCTTAAGTCGGGCAGAATCTTGCCTTGGAGCTAGTCGAACACGCCGTCGTGCATCATGCTTATCCTAAACTTCATTCTGAAATACAGAATCTGTCAATAACGCGTACATTATGCTTGAGGTCGAGCAGTATCCTAATCTAAAGCGAGTCGAGCACTCCATCGCGCATCATCTTCTGCAGCACCTCCTCCGGCGAAGCCATGCGCGTCACCTCACCCGATGACCGACTTACCCTGAACTGAACAGCTTCTTACGTTATGCTTGAGGTCGAGCGGGATTCTATTCTTGAGCGAGTCGAACACGCCGTCGTGCATCATGCTTACCCTAACTCTACCAAATAGCGAGAGTTGCAACATCGCGTACATTGTGCTTGCGGTCGAGCAGGATTCTATTATTGAGCGAGTCGAACACGCCGTCAAGCACTATTTTCACCCTAGAGTTGCAATATCGCGTACATTATGCTTGAGGTCGAGCAGGATCCGGTTTTTAAGCGAGTCGAACACGCCGTCGTGCATCATCTTCTGCAGCACCTCGTCCGGCGACACCGGCGCCGTCACCATCGGACCCATCTGACCCATCTGACCCATCTGACCCATCGGACCCATCGGACCCGCCATGGTTCGGTCCGGTTCGGTCTGGTTCGGTCTGCTCTGGTGTGCTCTGATTGGTCAGGTGCGACTCAAAAGGACACTGGCGCCGTCACTATCGGACCCATGGCTGCTTCCCAGATCTGAACTCGTCCAGTCTGATTCGGTCTGGTTCGGTCGGGTTCGGTCTGCTCTGGTGTGCTCAGATCAGTCAGGTGCGTCGAGCAAGGATTGGCTACTTCGTGCTTCGAGTCGACTCAAAAGGACACTGGCGCCGTCACCATCGGGCCCGCCATGGACGCTGCGCTGCCTCCGACGTATTCGGAGATCGTTTTTCTTCGCTAACGTGCGCAGCTTCGGTGCTGCATATGTTTCTGATAGCTCGTGAATAGAGGTGGCTAGCTTCGCCGGTTTCCTTCAGCAAAGCAGTCCGTCAGCAGAGGGTTTACTGGGCTCGGTTTTTGAACTTAAACCCCGTTCGGGGTTGCTAAAATAGGAGTGCAGGTTTCAGAGTCTAGTTGCAGTCGGTTTCACTTTACAAGCAGTTTTTGCGAACAGCGTTGGCGAAAGCCTGATGGACAGTATTTCGAGGAACATGACTTCCGCCAGTTTCGCAGTTCACGAGGGCTTAGCGATATCCAGACGACGCATGACAAAACGCACAAAGTTGTTACTTTTCGGCCTGACACGCCGGTTTTCAACTGAAGCAATACAACCGAGCCACAACTTCACGCACCGTATTACACCAGAGTTTATGCTTTGTAAAGGTGCTGGTTACAGAACTACTACACCCTACATTTTAGGGCGCGTCACATGTTTTTCGAGCACCTTTCAGGGTAGACTGTTCATAAAGGTTGAAAGCGTTATGATGCGATGGACTACGCTGTATACTTAGTTTGTTAGTTTGACGTGGTACACTCTGGTGACTGTTCGGCTCGGAAGCTGTTCGTGAAAATGAGACACGCCCTCAGGCTCGATTTCATGGGACAGAAACATGCGAAGTACACTATCCAAAAGAAGTTACCTAGTGACACAGCTCCCGACCTGAGCACCCAGCCTCAGCTATTATCTGCTATTATGTGTCGCTAGAGACGCTTTTCTCATTATGGCGGCGCAACGTCCGGCTGGTAACGTCCCCCCTCCTCACTCCCGTATGCTTACGGCAGAGCATAATCAAGCGGGTAGCATACCCTTTCCGCATCCCGCTCGCCCGCTCCCCGCGCACCATCAAGCGGAAACCCTCCCTGCGAACTCCCCGCGCCCGCTAGTGCATAACCCGCACCACTTGCGCCAAAGGGTCTCCTCCGCCTACCAACCCCCGCACCCCTCCGCCGCCGCGCATGCTTCCACCCCCACGCACCTCTCCGCGCACGCACCCACCTCCGCGCACAGCTTCGCGTCCACGCACCTTCCCCCTGTGCACGCCTCCGGACCCCCGCTCCCCCGTCCCCCCGCTCTCCCCCATCCCCCTGCGCCTCCCTCGAACCCCCCCGCGGGCCCATCCGCCCCTCCCCTTGCGCCGCAGCCCGCTCAGCGGACGGCGCCACGTGGCGCGACGCAGCACGTGCCACGTGGCGTCGGGACAGGCGTGGGACGACATGGCGGGGTGGAGGAATGGAGAGTAGGGGGGTCGGGAGGAGGGCTAGGTGTGAATGGTGGTAACCAGTCGCAGATTCAGTCGCATAACCAGTCGCATAACCAGTCGCACAACCAGTCGCACAACCAGTCGCACATTCAGTTGCAGTCGCAGCAGCATCCGTTGCCGTTGTCGCATTATTCGTCGCAACACCAGTCGCAATACCATTCTCATTACTCGCCGCAGCAGCATCAGCAGCATCAGCAACACCAGCAGCAGCAATGGTCGCAGCATCAATTGCAGCATCAGCAGGAGCAGTCACAGTACGCCTTGCACCAGCAGCATCAGATGCAGCAGCAGCGCCAATCCCAGCACCTGCCGCAGCTTTCATTCCAGCAGCAGCAGCAGCAGCAGCAGCAGCAGCAGCAGCAGCAGCAGCAGCAGCAGCAGCAGCAGCAGCAGCAGCAGCAGCAGCAGCAGCAGCAGCAGCAGCAGCAGCAGCAGCAGCAGCAGCAGCAGCAGCAGCAGCAGCAGCAGCAGCAGCAGCAGCAGCAGCAGCAGCAGCAGCAGCAGCAGCAGCAGCAGCAGCCAGCAGCACAGCAGCAGCAGCAGCAGCAGCAGCAGCAGCAGCAGCAGCAGCAGCAGCAGCAGCAGCAGCAGCAGCAGCAGCAGCAGCAGCAGCAGCAGCAGCAGCAGCAGCAGCAGCAGCAGCAGCAGCAGCAGCAGCAGCAGCAACAGCAGCAGCAGAACCACCACCAGCACCACCAGCAGCATCAATCCGAGCAGCAGCAGCACCGGCAGCAATCCCAACACGCATTAGAGCAGCAGCAGCAGCAGCAATTGCAGCACGCATTAGAGCAGCAGCAATCAAAGCGGGAGCTGAAGCGCAAGTTAGACCAACTCACCTCGCTGGTGGAAGACGTGAGTCCTGTCCCTCACTCACCCACTCACCCACTCACTCACTCACCCACTCACTCATCCACTCACTCACTCACTCACTCACTCACTCACTCACTCGCTCCCTTTCCCTTGCTCTGTTGTTTCTCTCTCCATTTTTTCCCCTGTGAGGCGGCAAGCAGCAGCGCTGACTCGGCTTCCCATAAGCACTTGTACCTCCTCTCTTCCCACCCCTCCCACGCCTCCCACCCCTCATCCCCCACCCCTCCTCCTAAGCACTTGTACCTCCTCTCCTCCCACCCCTCCTTTGTGCAAAACTTCATCCTCAACTCCCTTCCCCACCACCCCCTGATCTTCCCCCCATCTTCTCCCTCCACTCCCACCCCCCCCCCCCCCCCTTCTCTCCCCCCGCCTCCCGGACCTTGCAGCTGGAGAGGCAAGCAGCGGCTCTGGATCCGCTAAGGGGCGTGCGGACGAGAGGCGAGGGACGGACGGAGAGAGGGGTGATGGATGTGTTGAGACGCCTAACCTTTATCCTAAACCCTTGGAAAACCCCTCACCGCCCCTTACTCTCCCCTTGCAGCTGGAGAGGCAAGCAGCGGCTCTGGATCCGCTAAGGGGCGTGCGGACGAGAGGCAGGGGACTGGGGTTTAAGCGATGGATGTATCGGGACACCAACCTCCCCCTTAAACCCTGCAACCCCCCACTAATTCTCCCCTGACAGTTGGAGAGGCAATCAGCGGCAGTGAATCAGCTAAGGGACGTGCGGAGGAGAGGCAGGGGAGGGGGATTTGAGCCAGGCACTTATGCCTGCCAAAACTGGCCCATTTCCCCCTACAACCCCACTGACCCCCCCCCCTAATTCTTCCCTTACAGTTGGAGCGGCAATCAGCGGCGCTGAATCAGCTAAGGGACGTGCGGAGGAGAGGCAGGGGAGGGGGAGGGAAGGAGCAGCAGCAGGGTCATCACCACCAGCACCAGCAACACCAACACCAGCACCAACGCCAGCACCAGCCACAGCAGCAACAGCAGCAGCACACGCAAGAACGCACGCAAAAGCAGCAGCAGCAGCAAAACCATCAGAACAACGAGCAGCAGCAGCAGCAAAACCATCAGAACAACGAGCAGCAGCAGCAGCAGCAGGCACACGAGCAGCATATGGACGCTGTTATTGCAGCAGCAGCCGCAGGGGGAGGGGGGGGAATAGCCGGGGGAGTGGGGCTGGGGGGACTGGGGATGGGGGGAGTGAAGCGGGCAGTGGGGGAGGAAAGGGGGCGGATGTTGAGGATAAGGGCAAAGAGAATGGCTGATATGCTGCAACGAGCAGGCAACATAGTGAAGCAGGTGAGGGGTGCTCTGCGGTGGTATGTGGTGCTATGCGGTGGTCTCTGGTTGTACGTGGTGCTTGGGGTTGGCAGGGGATCAGTGGGGTGGGGGGAGTGGGGCTGAGGGTTCTGGGGATGTGGGGAGTGAAGCGGGCAGTGGGGGAGGAAAGGGGAAGGATGTTGAGGATAAGGGCAAAAAGAATGGCTGATATGCTGCAACGAGCGGGCAGCATTGTTAAGCAGGTGAGCGGTGCTATGCGGTGCGATGTGGTGTTGTGTGGTGCTGGGTAGGCGACAGGGCAAAGAGAATGGCTGATATGCTGCAACGAGCAGGCAGCATTGTGAAGCAGGTGAGAGGTGGTGATGAATGGCTGGCGAGGGATGGAGAGGGATGGGAAGTGGTGAGAGGAGGTTTTGGACAGACCTTGCTCCACTCCACATCTCTTTGATTGATTAAAGGCCTTGCTCATTGTCCCAACCGGCGATCGCCCCTCAATGCCCTCACCTCACAGGTTACTGTAGTAGTCGCAGAAAGTTTAGGGCTGCCCGACCAAGATGAGAGACCATACCATCAGCGAGCCCTGCTCTGCCCACCCATGGACCTCTGTTTCTGTGCTCCTGTCCCTCCCCCATCCCTTGCTTCTCCACCTCTCCTCTCCCCCCTCCCTACCATAAGATCATCAGGTCAGCAGCGAGGCCAACCCATCAATCACTGGATTTGTCACCTGTGTGGCTTTGCTCCTATCCCTCCCCTGTTCCCTCCCCCTCCTCCTCTCTTCTCCCCCCTCTATACCGTAAGATCATCAGGTCAGCAGCGAGGCCAGCCCATCAATCACTGGGTATGTGTGGCTCTGCTCCTATGTCTGTCTTGTCCCTCATCCCCTTCGCTTCCAAACAGTTACTCAAGCACAGGTTTGGGTGGGTCTTTGCCGAGCCAGTGGACGCGGAAAGTTTAGGGCTGCCCGACTACCATCAGATCATCAGTGAGCCAATGGATCTGGGCAGCATTCGCTCTTGGCTCGTCCAATCGCTGGCTGCCACGCGGGCTGACAAGGCAGGCGAGGAAAAAGGGGGAGGAGAGGCAAAAGCAGCAGCAGGTGGTGCTGCAGCAGGGGCAGGGGGGCTAGCAGAAGGTGCTGTAGCAACAGGGGCAGGGGGGTTAGCAGCAGGTGCTTTAGCAACAGGGGCAGGGGGAGGAGGAGGGGGTGTGGGGGAAGGAGGGGAAGAAGCAGCAGCAGCAGCAGCAGCAGCAGTTACAGCTGGCGCTCCTGGTGGCGAGACACATACAGCTGCTGTTGATGCTGCTGCTGGTGGTAGTGGTGGTTTGAGCCCCCCTCATTATAGTCACGTGAGCGAGGTGGCGAGGGATGTGCGGCTGGTGTTTGCCAATGCGATGAAGTACAACGGACAGGGGTCTGAGGTGAGGAGGGGTATGGCGTCAGGAGAGACAACAGGCGTGTTGAGGAGGTGAGGCCATGGGGGAGTGAAGTGATGTGGCGAGGGGCGTGCGGCTGGTGTTTGCCCATGCAATGAAGAACAATGGACCAGGCATGTGCGAAAAAAGGGGAAGCGAGGTATTGAGCCACATACCATTTGCATGCCATCCACGTGCCATCCATGTGCCATCCACATGCCATCCACATGCCATCCACGTGCCATCGACATGCCTTGCACATGCCATCGACATGCCGTGCACATGCCAACCACCATGCCATGTTTGAGGCACTTCAAGTCAAGAGTCGTGCATGACTCTTACTTGTGCCGAACTTCCAACCACACATGGCATGTACGCATGGCATGTACACGTGGCATGTACACATGGCATGTACGCATGGCATGTACACGTGGCATATAAACATGGCATGTGCACATGTCAGGTCTATCTCATGGCTCAGGCTCTTGCAGATCGATTCGAGGAGAAGTGGCAAGCTGTGATGATGCCACGGCTGGTAGAGGAGGTGAGGGATGGGGGGCATGGGGGAATGGTGGTGTATGGTGGGGGCATGGGGGTGTATGGTGGGGGCATGGTAGCTATGTGCGTTGGAGTGTAGAGAAGTGGCAAGCTGTGATGATGCCACGGCTGCAAGAGGAGGCGACGGATAAGGGCATGGGGGCAAGGGGCAAGTTCTAAACACATTGGTGGACTTTTCGGGGAGTTGTGGTTGTGATCCTCCGCTGCCTTGGTTCTTGTTGAGAGTCTTTATCTCTGCAACAGTGTAGGGAAGTCCAAAGATATGTATGGTGGTAGCCTTTTTACACTTCCTTCTTGAGAGTATTTATCTCTGCGACAACGCATAGGGAAGTTCCAAAGATTAGTAGCCTAATTACTCTTTCTTCTTAAGAGTATTTATCTCCGCAACCATGTAGAGAAGTTCCGGAGATATGTATGGTGGTAGCCTTTTTACCCTTTCTTTGATGCCCCCATGTCAGGACAAGCGCCGCCACACACAAGACGAGCAGCTGTAGGCTTTTGGGGGCTTAAAAGAACAGATATATAATCATATAATCATACATATACATATACATATATGCTTAGGCTATGAAAACTGCCCCTTCACCCATGTCAGGACAAGCGCCGCCACACGGAGGACGAGCAGCTGAAGGCGTTTGAGGCTCGAGTGAAGGGGGAAGCAGAGGAAGCGGCGATGGATGCCCGCGCACGGCAGATAGCAGCCGAGGTGAGGGGAGGGAAGGGAGGGGGAGAGGCAATTTGAATGGCAGGTAGAGGTAAGGGGAGTGATATGAGTGTCGAATGACAGGGGAAGCAGAGGAAGCAGCGATGGATGCCCGCGCACAGCAGATAGCAGCAGAGGTGAGGGGAGGGAAGGGAGGGGAAGAGGCAATTTGAATGGCAGGTAGAGGTAAGGGGAGTGGTGGTATGAGTGTCAAGTGGTAGTGAGATCAGGGGGGGTGTTTTATCAGGCTTGAGGGGAAGGGGGAAGCTGAAGAGGCAGCGATGGATGCCCGTGCATGGCAGATAGCAGCCGAGGTGAGGGGAGGGGAGGGCGGTGGATTGCAGCCAAGGGGAGGGTGGGGGACAAGAGGTAGAGGCAAGGCAAGGCGGGATCAGCAGAGGCAAGGCGGGATCAGCAGAGGCAAGGCGGGATCAGCAGATAGCAACCCCCACCCACCCCATCCCCGATTCCCTCAGCAGTTGCAGTGCAGACCTTGTGAAAAACTCAAAAAATATCGTGGCAGATAGAATTCTCGAAAAGCTCTCACAAGGACTCGATCCCCTCCCCATCCGCACAAGAAAAAAAGGACTTCGACAATTTTTGAGGCGCCTCAAAAATAGAAAATCTCTCACAAGGAAGGACTTGAGCCCCATCCCCAACCCTCTCAGCAGTTGCATCCCCCCAAAACGTCCCCCAATCCTCATCCCCCAATCCTCATCCCCCAATCCTCATCCCCCAATCCTCATCCCCCAATCCTCATCCCCAATCCTCATCCCCTATCCTCATCCCCTATCCTCATCCCCTATCCTCATCCCCTATCCTCATCCCCCATCCTCCCGCACCTGGCTTCCGATTTCCTTTCTTCGAAACACAGACATCGCATGTGGACCATCAGCTGGGGGAACTGCGAGACTCCATCGCCCCCCTCTGCCGGTGAGACCCCATGTTTGCCGGTGAGATGAAATAAATTAGAGTCAAGAGACGCCAGTGCCCGTCTCTGGTCGTCCCATGTGGAGTGGACCATCAGCTGGTGGAACTGCGAGACCCCATCGCCCCCCTCTGCCGGTGAGACAATGAGATGCACTAGATTCAGACATCATCCGAGCACCACTCCCCCCCACTCCCCCTCCCCCCCACCCCACCCCGGGGTATTCATGAGGCTCCATCACCTCTCTCTGGTCGTCTCACGTGGACCATCAGCTGGTGGAACTGCGCGACTCCATCGCCCCCCTCTGCCGGTGAGACTGCATCTTTGCCATTGCAGTGAAAGGCTCTAGATTCACGCGACTCCATCGCCCCCCTTTGCCGGTGAGACCCCCTCTCTGCCGGTGAGAGGGCCCCTCTCTGCCTTGGGATGATGAGATGGCCCTCACTAAGTTCAGGTTCAGGAGACGCCTCCGCCCCTCTCTGCTCAACACATCCCCTGTGGATCATCACTTGGTGTTTCGCCTAGAGACTCCATCACCCAGTGGGATGATGAGATGCCCCTTACTTTTGAGTCGACTCAAAAGCAGACTCAAAAGTCGACTCAAAAGCAGACTCATTACACGCGGTTTTTGAGTCGACTCAAAAGCTCGGCTCAAGAGATGCCTCCGGCCCTCTCTGGTCAACACATCCCCTGTGGGTCATCAGTTGGCGATCACCAAGGAGACTCCATCTCGCTTCTCTGCCGGTGTGAGTGTGACCCCTGTCTAACAGTGACGTCACTGCATTTCCGTCTTCCCCCCCTCCCCCAGCCCCATGTTGGTGGAAAAGATCAGGTGACTGGGCAGGGGCATGCGGCGTTTAAAGCCCAACGCCATGTTCTCTCCTCCCCCTTTTCTTCCCCCCATCCGCCAGCCCCATGTCGGTGGAAGAGATAAGGCGACTGGGCAGGGGCATGCGGTGCTTAAAGCCCAACGCCATGAGTCCCCTGCACCATGCTACCCCCCTCCTCCTTCCCCCCCCTCAGCCCTATGACTGTGGAGGAGATTCGGCGACTGGGCAGGGGCATGCGGCGCTTAAAGCCCAACGCCATGTCAAGACTGCTGGGTATAATAGAGGAGCAGGAGGAGAGGGAGCGAGTGAGGGAGGAGGATAGGGAGAGAGAGAGGGAGGAGGAGAAGAGTGGGCGAGAGAGGGAGGAGAGCGAAAGGGAGAGTGAGCAGGAGAGGAGGGATGGGCAGGTGTCAGGTGATGCAAGTATTGGAGGGGTGGGTGATGCGGTGCTTATGGGTGGGCTCAAAGGGGAGCCTCACGAGGGTGCAGCAGGTGGCAATAATACTGTTCATGGCAGTGCTACTGTTCATGGCAGTGCTACTGTTCAGGGAAGTGCTACTGTTCATGGCAGTGCTACTGTTCATGGCAGTGATACTGTTCACAGGGGCGTGGGAGAAGGAGGGGCCGTGAATGGCAGCAAGTTTGGTGATGGTTCGAGAGGAAGCAACGGAGCGAAAGCCAAACAAGAAGCAGCAGCAGGAGCAGCAGCACCCCCACCACCAGGAGGAGCAACAGGAGAAGCAGTGGCAGCAGGTGTAGCTCCAGCAGCACAAGCAGAGGGGAGCGAGAGGGGAGGCCAAGCAGGGACGGCTGGCGAAGCAGTGAGAGCGGGAGTAGTGGGTGGAGAAGCAGTGAGAGTGGGAGGAGTGGGTAGAGGAGCAACACGAGCGGGGCGCGGTGCGCGGAGAGGAAGGGAGTACGATTTCACTGTAGACTTGGATGACCTGGTGAGTGCAGTAGCAAAGAAAGGGCTACATGTATGTTGTGACTACTGCAGCCTACATGTCCAATAATCCGATGCTTGCTTGAGTTGGTTTCTGAGAGTTCTAACTTCTCAGGTGGTTTTTGAAAATGAGTCGAGTTGGTTTTTCAGAATTCTAAAAACCTACTCAGCACAGTACCAAAGGCTTTTTTTCGCGAGCACTGCAGCCCACCACACCACAGCCCACCACCGCCTACTTGCAGCCCACTGTAGCCCACTGCGGCCTACATGTCCAATGATTCGACTCGTGCTTGAATTCACGAAGCAACTCAGCAGCCAAGGGTGGTCCGTCCCTCTTTGTTGCTCTAGGGTACGGAATCACTCCCCAAGGGATAGGGATTTAGGCCTCTGCTGCTCTGTTCCCTGTTTTTTGTCAACCCTTCACTTTTTTCTCCAGCTTCTGTCTTCTTTTCTCCCCCCGTTTGGTGTCTAAAAGAGCCCAGCATCTCAGTAGCTGTCGAGGCAACTCGGAATATGCGCTCTCTATCCCTCTCCTTCCAGTCCCTTGGTGTTTGTCGGGGCCCAGCAATGCAGTGCCCAGCAACTCAGGGCGTATTCCTACATACCGGGATCAGGATCAGACTTGAACGGTACCAAAATGAATAGCACTGAAACGCGATTCCAACACGCTCACCGCACAGTACCGCCCGAGTCTTATCCTGAGCCCGGTTCGCAGGAATGCACCGACAGTGCCCAGCAACGCAGAGGCATCTAGTGCACTTCTTGTCCTCTTTGCATGGCATCACATTACCGTCTCATATTTTCCTCACCTGTCAATCCGTTTCTCCATGTCCGTCAGAACCCAGCAACGCAGTGGCGCCTGCTGCACTACGTCTCGTCCTCAAGAGCATGATCCATGACACACCACTTGTTCTACAACATAAATGGGAACCTAAAAAACAAAAGATTTCCTGTTTTTATTTAAAGATTTGAAAGCCTACTAGAGTACGTAATGCACCCCCTTATGTGGCACTCCTTTGAGTAAGTTTGTAATATCTAACAAATGCATTATTTCCCGTGATGGATTCTTGTTTGCTCAGCCATTGCACATAACGAGGAGCATGATTGCACAAGGAACTGTTCACGGCCACGCAGCAGCAGAACACGTTTCTCATTGACTCCAAAAGATTCTGGAACGCGGTTGAAACATCCGGCTGGGCTGCCCAAACCATCCCACAGGCCTCTGACTGGAAGCTTTTTGCCCGAAAACATTCGCTGCTGGGGGATAAGCGAGTTAAAAATTGCGAAGCAAATGTTTTTTCTGCCCGTTGCTTATGAACAGCAGCAGAGGGCGGTGAAATTGGCAACCCATGCCTCAGGCCTGCAGTCAACACGGCTCGAGGCGGCCTGTGTTTCATTATTCCACCGCCATGCCGCACCGCGAATCCGTGATGGCTCCTCCACATCACCTCGCCGCCACACCAGTGACGCTACGCCCTCGGATTGAAGGGATTGCTTGCGTGTGTCATTCCTTGCACCTGACCTGAGGCTGTCATGCAGCTCGCTCTGCAAGACCCTTGGGCTTGCCCCAGCAGGGCCCATTCTCCAGTGGGCTTGCACAGCACACATGGCAAAACCATTCATGAGGGCCTCGCAAATTTCTGTTTTCTCCCCCGCAATGGCAACCAACAACTGCTTGCTCATTGCTTGGTCTGCCTGCCTCCCTGTGATACACTGCACTGTACAGCGCAGTACTGCACAGTTTGATTCTCGCCACCACGCGACGCGAGCCTGTATCTTCAGGTGTGAGATTTACGAGCCCCCCCCGGCAGGGTGCGTCGCGGAATGGCTTTGTGAAACACGATGCACAGCACTGCTGCACAGTACAGCACTATGGATAGATTCCCATTGCCGCATCCTCCTCCATAACGTTCCCCATAACGTTCTAGCCAGTCGCCAGTCTTGAACAAAGACATGCCTGCTCTCTCGTCTCGTCTCGTCTCGTCTCGTCTCGTATCGTCCCGTCCCGTCCCGTCCCGTCCCGTCTGGACTCTGGACTTCCTCGTATCGTCTCAATCTGATCGCTGGAGCATGGCTTCTACTATCCAGTTCAAGAACAGAAAGTAAATATCCAAGTTCAAGTTAGACAGCACAGCTATTTTCTTGGTTCTCTCCCCTCTGCTACCCCCCATGGTGCACCTGCAACAATTATAGGGCCGTCGGGTCCAGCATGGCCGAACTAAGGGCGCCTAGTAACGTAGAACTGCCGAGCTCTCGGATTCCTGCCCTGACGATACCCGATGTACAAATTAATCTTCGTAGGGTTTCTGATGCTCAACCAAGCGCGGAAACACAGGCCCAGGGCCATTCCTCTTATAACGAAACGGAGTTAAATGATTGTGGGGACTTGTATGACTCGTACCTGCATGATGAGATGGGCAATCAGGCTCCGTCTGGCATGGCAACGCGCCACGGGGAGAGATTGCATGAGGCTGCTGCTTGCTCCCGCTCCCCGCGTTGGATGATGCAGCAGCACGACCACCGAGGCTCGGGACGCGGTTGGAAGGGAGATGGCAGCGCATCGGAAGGTGTGCATGAGGCTGCTGCTGGCTCGCGCTCCCCGCGTCGGATGATGATGCAGCAAGACCGCGGATGCTCGGGACGCGGTTGGGAGGGAGATGATGGAAGCTCACCGGAGCCTGGTTTGATGCAGCACGACCGCGGACCCTCGGGACGCGGTTGGGAGGGAGATGGCAGCTTGTCGGAGTGTTTGCTAGGCCCGGTGACACCAAAGGGTTCAGATTCGTTAACACCGAGGGGCTCAGGTTCGGCAACACCGAGGGGTGCAGGCTCGCCAATACCGAGCGGCGCAGGTTCGGCAACACCGAGGGGCTTAGGTTCGGCAGCAGCGAGGGGCTCAGGCTCGGCATCACCCCGTGGCTCCAGCGTGGCATCGCCTCGATCATCAGGCTCGTTCACGGGCGCGAGTAGCAGCAGCCTGGTGTGGCGCGAGGGAACACGAATGGCCCCGGCGCAGCGGAGGCGCGTGAGTATGTCGGAAGTAGAGTATAGCAGGGTAACGGCTTGCTCTAACGAGGGGGACAGCCCTGAGAGCCACATGCATAGATCAATGGGCATCAGCGGCAGCAGCAGCGCCGCCCGTGGCGGCGGCAGTTCTAGAACTAGTACTCTCCCTACTACTAGCAGGGATCGCACGGGGACGATGATTGATGGGTCGGCTGGAACACCTCTAGTTGTAGCTGTAAACCGTCAACTGCAGGTGATATCGCAGGGGGACTCGTCACAGCGGGCCTCGTTACAATCACACCTGAGCCTCCCCGCGCAGCACGCGCGCCGCCACTCCCTCGACGCGGCGCCGCACCTACGGGCCACGCGTCGCCACACCATGGACTCGCAGCAGTTGCCACGTCGACAACCGCCGCCGAGTCAGCAGCGTAGCCCGCTGACGTCACCTCGTGGAATTTGCGTCAGCGGCGGCGGAGGAAGCAGCGTCGGAAGCAGCCCACGAAGCTGCGCGGGAAGCCGCAACGGCAGCGCGTCGTCTACACCCAGAGGCCTTCCCCCGCGTCGCGGTTTTCATCCCGCACCGAGCAACTTAGGAGCCGATTGCCGTCAGGGGACAGATAGTAGATTAAGTACGGATAGTCGCGGTTCGAGCGCTTGCAATAGTCCCCTCACGAGGACGTCCGACCACTCTCAATGGGGGGAAAAGCGGGAGTCGACTCGTGGGCGCGCGCACGCTGCGCAGACACATCCGCAACCGCACGCACAAGGGGGAACGGCGCAAGCAGCGCCTCCGCGAGCAGCAACGGCGCAAGCCGCGCAGCCCGCGGAGACGGAACAGCGCGCAGGTCACCTGCGCGCGCGCTCGCTTTCGCGACTCGATGCCGCCCCTTACGCCGCCCAACCGCTGGATTCCCCCGCTCAAGCCCCATGCTTTGCGCAAACTGCGCGGCTCGTAAGCAACGGCGGAGGTACCGGGGGAGGGGGCGGGGGAAACTGGGGCGGCCGCGGCGGAACCCGCTTGGGGATGGGAGCGGCTGGGGAAACGGCGAGCATCAGCAAGATCAACGGTCAGGAACGTCCCACGCGCGTACGGCGAAGCGGCAGTGCAGACCTACGTGGCATCGTCAGCAGCATGAGGAAGGGTGGCGGAAGCTTCGAGACAGGAGTGACTGCTCCTCTGGTGCAAATTCCTGGAACCTTCACCGAAACGTCGCACGAAATCCAAATATTTGGGCGGCAAAATCAGCCTCCCCAGGCATCGGGTTATGCGACGCCTCGAAACCAATCGCGTCTTCCCCAATCGCAGTCGCCGTCGCCGTCGCCGGCGACGCTACTAGCGTCGCCATCGCAGGTGCTGACATTGTCGCATCAGTCGCCGCATCAATCGCCGCATCCATCGTCGCGTCAGTCGCCGCAACAGTCGTCGCGTCAGCCTGTTCTTCCCGGGCCGCCTGGACCTCCTTCTGACAGGAATCTAGCATCGCACAGTAGGCATCATAGTACGGGTGGGATCCTCGCTGGCAGTGGCTTAACTGCCAGCAGCAGTAGCGGCGGCGGCGGCGGCAATAGCGGAGGTTGTGCCTCTAGGGATAAGGTTTTTGTTGCTCCTGTGTTAAACGGCTTAACTGGCTGTAACACGAGTGCTGGGAGCAGTGATTCTACGACTAGCAGCGCTAGCGGAGCTAGTCGCACGATAAACGTAATTCACGGCAGGAACGGAAGTGGTAGTAGTAGTAGCAGCGCCAGCAGTGGCAGCAGCGGCAGCAGCAGTAACCCTAGTTTGGATATCAGCAGCAGAAACCCTAATGGCGTTAGTAATAACTTGCACTTCTCGCGTGTACCTCACAATAATCATCCATTGCTGTCGCCTTATATCGCCAGTGCGGTTTCGCCACGCGGTATGTCGCACACTCCTTCGCCCGTCGCCACTACGTCGTCTCGGCTTTCTCATCTTCTGTCGCCTCGCGTTTCGCAACCCTCGGAATGGCGATTGTTTTCCGCGGGTGGAGACGATGTTGGATTTGCGAGCTTCGCTGCCGGTGTACACAATTCGCGAAACGGTTACAATCTGGCGAAGGATTCGTCAGCGTCGTGGCGAGAATGGGGAAGATCTATTATTCAAAACCCAGATTTCCATTCCCCGTCAACTTCGAGGGAAGTTGTATTCAGGGGGGGGGAGGAGAGATGGGGGGAAGCGGAACAGGGGCAGCAGCGGGAGGGGTGGGGGAATAAGGATTTTGCGGAGGTGGGAAGTGGGGAAGCAGCGAGGAGGGAAGGGGCGCAGGGGGAAGGCGGCAAATGCTGCCTGGGGAAAGGGGAGGGGGTTGGGGAGTGGGGCGGGGAGTGGAACGAGGACGAGGAATGGGAGGGCGAGGAGGAGGGGGGGGCTGAGGAAGGGTTGGTGTCTATTCCCCTGTTGCGGTATGCCGATAGTGTGGTACTCAGGCGAAGGAAATTGCTGGAAGTGTGGGGGACTGGGGTTGGCGGGAAAGAGGAGCAGGAGGAGGGATGGCCAGAATCAGGGGCATGGGGGAAAGGGATCGAGGAGGATGAGGGGGGAGAGGTGCGGAATTTTGGTGTTACAGGGGATGTTGCTGGGGAGGAATTGGAGGAGGGAAGGGAAGAGGAGACGGAAGAGGAGGCGGAAGAGGAGGGGGGCGAGGAGGGGGGAGAGGAGGGGGAAGAGGAGGAAGAAGGCCGAGTGGCGGTTTTAGGGTTTCGCAGCTTAGCACACTCGGATAGCGTGGTGCTGCAACGG
Organism: Closterium sp. NIES-67; assembly: GCA_027943415.1. Lineage (NCBI taxonomy): Eukaryota > Viridiplantae > Streptophyta > Zygnematophyceae > Desmidiales > Closteriaceae > Closterium > Closterium sp. NIES-67. The sequence goes on along the minus strand of BQMB01000474.1, from coordinate 469,663 downwards.
ACGAGAGTGGGGAGGAATGGGTGTGAGCAGGAGGAAGGGGAGGGAGGGGAGAAAAGAGGGGAAGAGGTGGAAGCGGGCTCGGCGGTTTTAGGGTTTCGCGGCTTGGTGCAATCAGACAGCGTGCTGCTACGACGGAAGAAAGCGGGGAAGCTTGTAAGGAGGATGGCTGAAATAGGCGAAGGGCGTGCGGGGGAGGAGGACGAAGACGAGGGGCAGGGAGAAGAGGAGCAAGAGGAAGAGGAGGAAGAGGAGGAAGAGGAGGAGGAGGAGGAGGAGGAGGAGGAGAGTGAAGGGATCACTTCACACAGGTTTGTACATGTGGATAGTGTAGTGATAAGAAGGCACCACACTCTAGGGACGAGTTCAGGCGAGCAAGGGAAGGGAGACAAGGAGGAAGAGGAAGAGGAAGAAGGGGAAGGAGAGGAGGAAGAGGAGGAAGAAGAGGGGGATGCGAGGGAATGTATGAGGATGCACAGATTTGTACATGCGGATAGTGTAGTGATTAGAAGACATCACACTCCAGGGACGGCTTCTGAGTTGCCTCAGCAGAGTTCAGCAGTGCGTGGGCCGAGTGGTGGATTGAGCAGGGTTTGCCAGCAGGTTGCCATGAAATATGCTTTTGAGTCGACTGAAAAGCAGACTTCAGCCGTGCATGGGCCGACTGGTGGAGCGAACAGGAGGGATTTCCAGGAGGTTGACATGAAGTGTGGCAATTCAAGCATGAGTGGAAGAGAGGGCAGGGCGGTTCTGGAGGTCATGGGAGAAGAAAGGGAGAGAGGAGAGGGAAGTGAACAGAGGGAGAGGGAGCGTTCCGAAGAGGAAGAGGTGAAGGAATGGGTGAGGGAGGAGAAAGGGGAGGAGGGAGAGGAGGAGATTAGAGGAGGCAAGAAAGGGGTTAGTCTTCGACGTAGGCTGGTGCATTCTGATAGCTTACCAGTGAGTCGGCTTAAAAGGAGGACAGCTGGCATCTCCAACACAACACCAGGTGAACTCTCAGGTGAAACTTCTGGCGCTTTCACCCCTGCTCCTCCTCTCCCTCGTGCAAGGCGGTTTGTGCACTCGGACAGCCTCTCAGTTGCCCGGCTTAGGGGGGTGATCCCAGGGGTAGAGAGGGGAGGGAGGAAGCGGGCAGCTGGAGGGGTGAATGCACGGGCAAATAGCTACTCCTCTGGTGCATCGGAAAGGATAGAGGAGGAACAGGGGGGGTCAGGGGAGGTGAGACAGCAGAAGGCGGGAGAAGAGGAGGAAGGGGAGGAAGGGGAGGGAAGGGAGGTAGGCAAAGACGAGGAAGAGGAGGAGGGAGAGGAGGAAGAGGAAGAGGAGGAGGAGGAAGAGGAGGAGGAGGAAGAGGGGGAGGAGGAAGAGGAGGAAGAGGGGGAGGAGGAAGAGGAGGAAGAGGGGGAGGAGGAAGAGGGGGAGGACGCAGACATGCCTGTGCGTCCATTCCCTCATGCAGACAGCATTTCAGTCATGAGGGAGCGCACGAGACGACGACCCAGAGTCACAGTGCCTCGACTTGCAGGTGTGCATGGCATGACGTCTGCCAGCCAAAGCGCCAGGCTCTACCTTCCCCAGATGAAGCCTCCCAAGGTGGGAACAGCAGCAGCTGCAGTCGGGAATCCGACTGGTCAGCTGCAGCAGAAGCAGCAGCAGCAGCAGCAGGCAGCAGGGGTGCTCCGAAGGAGTGGGAGTGGTGGGGGCGGAAGGGACCGACGGAGTGGGAGTAACGGGGGCCAGAGCAGCAGTGGGAGCGGTGGGGACCAAAGGCTCAGATGGAGTGGGAGTAACTGGAGCCAGAGAAGCAGTGGGAGTAGAAGTGAGAGAATGGGGCTTGAGGGCTGTAGGGATTGGGGTGGTAGCAGCAGGAGTAGCGGGAGCAGCAGTAGTGGTAAAGATTGGGGTGGTGGATGGGGAATCGACAACGGGGCAGACGGATACGGGAGTGGGGAGAGAGACGGGGACAGGTTGCTAAGGAAGGAAAGAAGCGAAGAGGAAGAGGGAGTGGGTACGTCAGATGCAGGCTTAGGTGGCAGCCCTGGAGTTGGTCCACGTGGCAGTGGGGCCATGAGTCCACGTGGCAGCATGGCAGTGAGTCCACGTGTCAGCATGGCAGGGAGCCCACGTGTCAGCATGACAGGGAGTCCGCGTGTCAGCATGGCAGTGAGTCCACATGGCAGCATGGCAGTGAGTCCACATGGCAGCATGGCAGTGAGTCCACGTGTCAGCATGGCAGTGAGTCCAAGTGTCAGCATGGCAGTGAGTCCACGTGTGAGCATGGCAGTGAGTCCGCGTGTCAGTACAGTTGGGACTAATGGTGCACGAGAACGCCTCACCCCTCTGCTTCAACGGAGCCCAGAAGGCAGTCCTACACATAGCCCCCGTGTCCCTCCCTTATGCAGCCCCTGCCCCCGCCCTTCTCCCTTTGGCAATCTCCTTGTTCATCCACCCCCAAGTCCCTGTGCTACTGCTCCCTGTGCTCCTTGCACCTCTTCTCCTGCTGCCCCTGCTCCTGCTGCCTCCTCTCTTCCTACCTCTTACACCCCACGTGGCTCCTCCTCTCTGCCCACCTCTAGACCAGCTCTAACAGCAGCAGCCCCTGCTGCAACAGCTGCAGCAGATTCAGAAACCCGCAGGGCATCTCCGCCTGTCTCCAGGCCTCTAGCAGCAGCTGCCCGTGCTGCTGTAGCTGCTACAGCTGCCCCTTTCTCTGCAGCTGCTGCATCAGCTGGACCAACTCTGCAATCAGCCGTTGGCATGAGCTTCAGAAGAAAGGAATTCGCCGATGGTGAAGAAATCTGCATTCGCAGTGCGTCTCTGCCTGTCTCCAGACCGGTCCCATCACCTGCTGCCTCTTATCCTGCTGCCTCATCTCTTCCCCTCTCATACACTCCGCAAGGCTCCGCATCTCTGCCTGTCTCCAGACACACACTCACGGCTGCTGCTAGGGCTGCTGTCGCCGCTATAGCTGGTCCTATGATTGGCCGTGACGGAACAAGAGCAGGGCTGGAAGACACAGGTGGTGGCAGGGGTCTCAATCGTCGGCACACTGCTTGTGTCACTGATGTAATGGAGACCCGGGTGAAGGCTCAGGTGAAGGCTCAGGTGAAAGCTCAAGTGAATGCTCAAGTGAACAATCAGGGAGGGCATATTTTAGTGGGTGCAGGCAGGAATAGGGCAAGCAGTGACTCTGATCATGTTGGGCTGATAAAAAGCCCTTAGGATCTTTCAGAGACTAAGTCCCAGTTGTAAAAGGAGACTTGAGTAGTGCAGCGGAAGTTGAGTAGTTGAACCCTTGCACTAGTATGTGAGAGCAAGTGATTGATTAAAAAGAACAAGCATACAGCAATATATAGAAAGTAGGAAAGTAAAGCAGTTGTAGAATACAGTTGAAAGAGCAGTTATCGAGTCGCACAGCGACTCGATTGTCGCTTCGGTTACCATCCTTGCAGTTGTAACGATTAGTCGCAACTTCCGGTTGCGACCCTTCGAGTCCTTTCGTGTTCTTTGTCGACCCCCTCGTGTAACCTCCGTTGACTCGCGTACCCGTTACGATCTTCCTCGAGCGTGGTGTTACACTTCAGAAACGCTCAAGTCTTCGAGATATTTCCAACACTCCCCTTCGTTTCTACAGTGCTGCCGTGTCCGGATTCGGTGACGTTTATCTGCCCGGTCAGTAGCATGCAGTAATCGAACTTTGCTTTCGCCAGTTTCTTCATCAGGTAGTCTGCAGCCATTTCTGTCGTGGGGCAATAACTGAGTTGAAGTCTCCCCTTCGCGATTTCATCTTTGACGAAGAAATACCGCAGGGCGATGTGCTTGGTTCGGTTGGCGAAACCGTCCTTGTTCGCGATTTTGATCGCAGATTGGTTGTCGCAGAAGAGTGAGAAGACGAGCAGGGTTGCAATCTTTGCTTCCTCGAGTAACTCTCGCAGGTAAAGTTCTTCCTTGGTCGTAGTGTAGAGGGCGATATATTCTGCTTCAGCCGAAGATAGTGCGATTAGTTCCTGTTTGCTCGACTGCCAGGAGATAGTCCCAATAGGCTCAAGTCGGTAGATGTAGCCCGTCCTTGAGCGTCGATTTTCCCTGTCTCCCGCGTGGTCGGCGTCGACGTATCCGAGTAGTTGTACGGACGATGTCGTTGCTTTAATGTAGGTAAGTCTGGTCGTCGGCGTTGAGACGAAGTAGAGTAGTGCCCGATTTAGTTCCTCGAGATCTTCTTCTTCCGGCTGCTTCAGATGTGTCGCCAGTTGGCTCGCGCTGTAAGATAAGTCCGGTCGGCAAGTTACTGCTGCGAAAAGTAGGCAGCCGAGCTTCTGCTGATACTCCTGGATTTGCTTCGCGGGGAGTTTTGCGGAGGTGTCGTTATTGTTCCCGTAGCGGTAGGGAGTCGTGACTGTAGACGGCGTTAGTCCGAATTTCTTCGCGACAACGCCTGCGTACTTTCCAGCGTGTAGGTAGAACGCCGAGTTGTCTTCGACGACGTTCATACCCAGGTACTGGGTCACAGTGTCAGACACCGTGAGTGTCAAGTCACTTCTCAGCTCCCCTTCGAACCAGGTGGCGATGTCGGTAGTGGAGCCGATGTAGAGCAGGTCGTCGACGTAGACGATGAGTAGGATAAAACCCTTTTCCTTCTGTAGTCGGTACATGCCTTGGTCGTGCGGCAGCTGTAGGAACCCGATTTTGACGAGGCGGCCGTGAAGATGCTCCTGCCAAAGCCGTGGAGCTTGCTTGATCCCGTAGAGGGATTTTATCAACTGGCATACTTTTGTGGGGTCGTCGATGAATCCGTGGGGCTGCTCGACGAAGATCTCGGCGTCCACAGGTGCGTACAGGAAGGCGTTTGCGACGTCGATCTGGCGCAGTAGTAGTTTCTTTGTGGCCGCGACGGCGAGTAAAATGCGCAAGGAGGTGTGACGGGAGACTAGGGCGAATGTTTTTGTGTAGTCGGTTCTGTATCGTTGATCGAATCCTCGTACGACCCAGCGAGCCTTGAATCGTTCGATGGAGCCATCCGCATTAGTCTTGATGCGGTACACCCATTTTCCCGAGAGTACGTTCTTGCCGTTGATGTTTGTTGCAGGTACCAGCTTCCATGTATTTCGGTCTTGCAGAGCTTTCAGTTCCTTTTCCATTGCCTCCTTCCATTTCGCCTTATGTTCCCCCCCAGAGCCTGCGACAGAGTCGTTGGCTCGCGCGGAGATGGCGGCGGTGGGTGCTGGACGGAGACCCATAATCCAAGTATGTGCAGGCCCGTGGGTGTGTGTCGAGGGGAATTTTCATTCCCGGAATAGGCTGCTTCGTCACCATCTTCTGGATCAGGTAAGAAGTTTGGGCCGATGCGTTCTGAGACATTCGTGTCGACAGGTTGAGGTGTAACGTAACCTTGGTCAGCGAAGTGGTAATGGGTGTCGAGGCTGTTACTATCGAGGGGATTGTCGTCGTTGAGTGGAACAGGCACGGAACAGTAAGGGAGTGGTCCGGCAGCTTCCGAAGCTCTAGGTACGTCTTCTTCTGTTGCGTCAGCCTCGGCAGCACGGTCGGCGAAGGACCAAAGGCCCTCGAAACCATTCGCGGGGTCTTCTGTGTTTGCAATGTTGTCCAGGTAATGTTGCAGCGTCAGTCGTTCATAGAAAATCACATCACGTGAAGCCATGGTGTTTTTGTCTTGTATGTCGAGAAGTTTCCATGCTTGGAAATGTTTTGCGATGCCGAGGTGTAGTCCCCATCGTGCTCGTTGAGAGAATCGTCTTGCGCGTGCTGTGTGGGGTTTGTACTGTACCATACAGCCGAAGACTCGAAGTAATTTTGTGCTGCCCTGTTTTCCCGTCCATAGCATGTGCGATGATGCGTTGTTGGGAAGTGATGACGAGGACAACAAATTGTGCAGGTGAACTGCATGGGTCATCGCGTCAGGCCAAAGCGTGTTGGGCAGTCTCAACCCCAGGAGCAGCTTCCGCATCATCGTCTCCAAGGTCTGGTTCATTCTTTCTGCGACCCCCTGCTGCTGGTGAGCGTAGGGCAGAGACACCAGGCGTCTGATTCCTCTTTCCGCCGAGTAGTTCCTGAATCGTTGTGACTGGTATTCCAGTGCGCCGTCTGACTGGAAGCTCTTGAGTTGAGTTCGTGATTCTCGTTCAACGATGGGGAGCCACGTCGTGAAGGCTTCGAACGCTTGATCGCGTGTCTTGAGGTTGTAGTGCCAGACGTATCTTGTTGCTACGTCGATGAACGTGATGACATAGTTGAAGTCTGCTTCACTGTCGTCTCGCGACATATTTAAGATGTCGCTGTAAACTTTTTCCATCGGTGCGTATGCAGGTGCACTTGGATTGTGATGCGACGGAAAGGGTTGGTGTGGAAGATTGGCTTCAGGACACGTGAAGCATCTGGCGTGAGGTCGTCGAAGCTCTTGTCCGCTCGTTGTGAGGAGAGCGTCCTTTTCTAATACTCCAGCTTGGATTGTTTGTAGAACTGTACTGTTTGCAGGGTGACCGAGGCGTTGGTGCCAGATGTCGTCGGGAGCGCGATGGCCGGGGGAGCGCTGATACAAGCTGGTGTTGGAGAAGAATGCGACGACTGTTGCGGGACTGCGGCAAACTCCTCGGGCATTTGGAATGAGTTGGTCTGCTTCGGTTGGTGGCCCTCGGACTGCTGGTGATGGTATTTGACTAGGTCCTGTTGCTGCTACTGCAGGTGATGTTGCGGGTGAGACACTTGCTGGTACGTGTCTTTCTTGTCGGATAACTGCTAACGCTCGGGTTCTTTCTGATGCAGGTATTGTGTTGGAGTACCAGAATCCATCGGGGGTGAAGTCGGGGTCAAGATCCGGTGGATGCGTCCAGGCAGCGAACGACACGATCCCGTCGCTGTCGGCAGTACCGCGGTCGGGGACGAAATCCAACACGAAGACACCCGATTTAAGAAGAGCGCGATCGATGAAAAGACTGCCCTTCCCGTGGTAAAGGCGAAATTCGTTGGCGCCCGAGTCGCATTCCAAGTGAATTCCCTTCGCCATTAGCTGGCTGACGCTTAGTAAATTGTATCCCAAATTGTCGACGATGAGAACTTTGTTCAGTTGCAGTATAACGTTTGTCTCCATGGACTGCAACTGAACCACTCCTTGTCTGTTTGTTTTCAGGTTCTCGTTGTTGGCGACGGTGATGATGACATCGCGGTTGAGGCATCGCTCTCGCTACACGAAGCGCCCGGAAGAACACATATGTTGGCTGCAGCAGCTGTCCAAGAACCAAGTGTTTCGCCCGGTGGGTTCGGCGTTGGCGACTGCAGCGTATGTTGGGTTGACTTGAAGTCCTTGTGAGCGCGGCGGCGACAGTTCTTCTTCGTCTGGAGCGTAAGTGGGTGGTGATCCGGGTGCGCAGTTGTCGATGTGTACCATGCAATTGATGATGTTCGGTGTGCCTTGTGCAGATGTGGAGGAACTCCTCGGCGGGCTTTCTTGAGTGGAAGCGACTTGTGGGTCTACTGGACGATAAGCTCGGCGGCGTGTGCAGTTGACTTTGGAGTGTCCGGATGTTTGACAGTTGTGGCAGAATGGCGGCACAATGGTGAGTCCTCTGTTGTCGCGTTGATCTTGCTTGCCGCGTCGGTTGTAGTTGTTGTCGTTTCTTCGTTGAGTGTAGAAAACTAACGGTTGTTGTTTCCTTGGTTGTCTTTCTTCAAATAGGTCCATCTCCTGTTGTTCAGCATGAAGTTCGGCGCAGAGGTGCATCTCCGAGATTTGTCCGTGGGCGCGAAGAAGCAAGCGGGTGGTTCTCCATCCTGGTCCGAGCCCAGCGAGGACAAGTGTCACGAAGCTTTCTTCAGTGATTGTACCTCCGCACCGAAGCAGGCGGTCGCGGAGTGTCTGGCAGCGACTCATATACTGCATCGCCTTTTCCCCGGTCTTCATCTGTATTGTTGTCAGCTGCTGCATGAGTCTGCTTTGTGTTACGCTGTCGTTTGCTTGATAGAGACACTTGAGATGATGCCATGCGAGTTCCGCGGAGTTTCCATAGCTCCGTTACGTTATGATGTTTTGCCGTTCTTGTAATAACAGGTTCCGCAGGAGAACTGTGTACGCCAGCAGCGACTGATAAGTAAATATTTCTTGCTCCTTTGCAGTGCCATTGCTTGGAAATGGCAGGGACCCGTTGAAGTATCCCAAGAGGTGCGCAGCCTCCATCAGGAGCTCGAACTCAAAGCTCCAGGTAAAGAAGTCGTGTCCGTTGAACGGTGAGGATGTCTGCAGTTTGATCACGTGTGAAAACTGCGCCTGGAGACTCAGTATCCTCGTTTCGTGTCTGTTGTGATGCAGCTGCTGTTGGTTGGGCACGGGGCGGCATGAACTCGAACGTCCTCGGTGAAGAGTGATAAGGCGCAAAGGTAGTCGCTTGATTGTGTCGCCCGAACGATGAGTTGTCGAGACTCATTGGCGCTAATCCCATGTTTCCTCCATTGCTCTGTATTGAATGCGCATGTGTCCTTGTCTGCTGCTGCTGGTCAAAGTGCGACATGAAGCTGAAGAACCTTTCCATAAGGTTGGGGTCCATGCTTGAAGAGGGTGATGGAGTCACCATTTCTGGTGTTCTTCCTGTTGTTTCTTGAGCAGCGCCGGTCTCGGTCTGCAGTCCTGAAGTGTGCAGTCCAGAGTTGCCGGGTTGAGTGTCTTTGCCACTTGGTGAGCCCGTAGAAATCTTCTTGCCCTTGTTGTCCATGACTTTGTAATTCAATGAAGTCGTTGGTGTGCTAACTGTAGATAAAGCGTAGTTGCTGGGAGTTTGGTCTCTGACCAGCTCTCATACCATGTTGAGCTGATAAAAAGCCCTTAGGATCTTTCAGAGACTAAGTCCCAGTTGTAAAAGGAGACTTGAGTAGTGCAGCGGAAGTTGAGTAGTTGAACCCTTGCACTAGTATGTGAGAGCAAGTGATTGATTAAAAAGAACAAGCATACAACAATATATAGAAAGTAGGAAAGTAAAGCAGTTATAGAATACAGTTGAAAGAGCGGTTATCGAGTCGCACAGCGACTCGATTGTCGCTTCAGTTACCATCATTGCAGTTGTAACGGTTAGTCGCAACCTCCGGTTGCGACCCCTCGAGTCCTTTCGTGTTCTTTGTCCACCCCCTCGTGTAACCTCCGTTGACTCGCGTACCCGTTACGATCTTCCTCGAGTGTGGTGTTACACTTCAGAAACGCTTAAGTCTTCGAGATATTTCCAACAGATCAGTGCAGAGAGAAACACGACTATTGGAGCCATTGAGTTTTACATCTGTTAAAGCGAGAGGTTATAATAGTGACCCATCTTTCTAGTTGGGCCCAACTTGATTGGGACCCTCGAACATATGGGGGGTAGACGCGAGCGGGCAGAAGAAAACGTTGTTTCGGGGCGGGCAGTCACTCAGCAGCAAAAGCACCTGCCCACGTGACAAATTCGGATATGTGGACAGGGTTCTGTTTATACACATAATACTAGCTAGCATGCCTCGTTGGGGCTCGTTTGTTACTGTATTTTGTCGACCTCGATTGGTCGCGTTTCAGTCAAACTCAAAAGACTGGACACGCAATGGGAAAAGTGTGGTTGGCGGGTGGTCGAAGTAAATACGCCTTTCTTTGGTAGCTCTAGGTGGGGAGAAATTTCGACCAATCAGAAAACCAGTTGTGTTCTTGCATGAGTAGTGAACCCGGGTCCAACTTGAAAACCAAGTTGGATCCACTTGGAGAATGAAGAGGCAATGGGGTCGCACAAGTACCTGCGACCTGTGACAGCTCGCAAACTCTGTCCTACAAATTTCCCAGCCAATCGTGTGCTCGCGCTTGTTCGCTCTGAACAGTGCGGCTGCGTTATGGAACTGCCCTGGTTCTGCCGAGTAAGGCTAACAACCCCTTAGAAAAAATCGAGGGTCCCTTGGTTTCAAGTTGGACCCGCCTTCACTATTTTAGCCCCTCGCTTTAAGATCGTGACGATTTGTGTATGAAATAACTTGTCCAATGTTGTAGAAGACTAAGTATAAAACTGCAAACGCTAACACTTGGAAATCCTCAAGTGTTGGTCCTGGACAGGGCCTCAGATTCGTTTTGGGGCATGCTGATCGCTCAGGGTCCCCCCCCCCTTGCCTCACTGTTTTTTCAGGCCACGCAAAGAAACTTACGCTGATCAATCAGGGTGTTGTAAAGATTTTGCACTGAAAAAACAGAGTTACCTACAAAAAAACACACTGTTCAACTAAATGCCCATTATTACTATCTTTTTAAAGACAAGGGTTTACAATTTAACATGGGCATACTAGGACCTACTTAAGCATCCTCCTCTGCCTGCACGCTGTCGTGGACTACAGGGGAATCGTCCTCCTTCTCTTTTCCCTTCCTACTCTTCTGGGCTCTGCTCTGTGGGGCAGTGCTGTAGGGCTTCCGCTTCTTGTAGGCTCTCCAGATGTCAATGATGGCATCCCAGTCTGGGTCGTAGTCTAGCAGGCTCATACACATCAAGTCTCCAAGGCGTGAGTCCTTCATGCTGCCCCGCAGCCAGCTCTTGATCACATTATGGCGGGAGAACCCTCGTTCACATTCCACTGTGCTCAGGGGAAGAACTGCCGTAGCGCACCACAGCTTGACGAGATTGGGGAAGCTATCCTCCCAGTCTGGAGACTTCAGCATGGTCATCAAGCCGGTGTAGAAACCCTTGTCACCCTTTGGCAGGGCGGCAAGGACGGGGCAGAAATTGGGGATCTCCAGCACAGCCGCTCGCTTGTTGATGCCTGCCAGTAGGGGAAGGGTAGGAGGGAGAACGAGGAGAGTATTAGTACAGTAGGGTAGAGCGGACCACATTAACAAATCGTGCAAGCCTCGGGGTTAAAGACAGGTGAGATACCTGGAAGAATTTCTTCGGCTTCCCCTGCATGGTAGAGGTCGACCATCATCCCGAACCACTCCAGACATTGGGCCTTCCGTGGAGCACGTTCCCACCCCTTCGGCCACTGGTCCGCACAGAACAGCATTGAACCACCCAGCTGCTTCAAGTCCCCCAGCCGCTCGTCCAGGTTCTGCACCATGCCTTCTGCCAGCGCCATGCATGCCACGACACAGTCGTCGTGCTTGCCCTCACCTGGGTAGCCATCCAATGGCTCCTCATGCAGGTCGAAGGTGAATCGACTCGGGCGCCCATCGGAGTCGATGCCCTCGACAGTAACGCTGCGCGTACCACCAGGACCGTGACGGGCAAGGAAGGTCGTGAGCAGGTCTTTCGGGCCCCTGTTGAAGTCGTCGCCGCAGTCGACGTAGCGGCTTTCGAGGAGGGACGTCACACGGGAGACCGACGCATGAATCGTTGACATGTCCAGCTGCGGGAAGGGGTTTGAGAACACAAGTAAGACAACAATGGTTCGTCAGTAGCGGTTTAGGAACACCATGTGACGAAACTTACCTCGCGGCTCTGGAAAGTCTTGTTGAGAATGTTCATCTGCTCAAGAACATCAGCAAGAAACATGAGCACAAACCAAAACCTGTAGCTCATGACAATCTTGTAAAGACGGTCGTCGGCAAACTCGGACAGCATGACGACGATGGCTGGCAAGACCTTCACCAGCCATCCGATGGCCTCGCCGCGTGAGAGCCATCTGACTTGGTGAATACCCTGCAGCTCCAAGCATGTCGGGAGGAAGACGTCTTGGAGGTCGAGGAAGCGCTGGTGCCACGGTCCTGAGCGACCAAGGAGCTCGGCCAGTTCCTTGATGACATCATCGATGATGTTGAAGAACGGCATGTCCTCCGCCGCCGCCTTAGCTGCCAGCGCCTCTCTGCACATGGAAAAGAGCACGGGGAGAAATCAAACAAACCACCATGAGTGATAGCTAGTATTGTCCCGAGTCACCATACGTGCAAATGCGGAAAAAAAAAAAGGAAAAAAAAAAATACCGTTGAGCGATGCAGTGACAGGAGACCAGGTGAGGGATACGCATCCGGAGTCGAGTTACCAGGCCGGATTTCGAGCCCATCATCACCGCCGCCCCGTCTGTACTGATGCCCGAAATGCGGCAGAGATCGACACCAATTGCTTGCAGGTGGGAGAGCAGCAGAGCGAGCAGAGAAGAGGCATCCGCCTTGTCAACACTGAGCAGCACCAGGTACTCGGTGACGACGCGGAGGTCCCGGATGAAAGTGCAGAAGACTATCATGTGCTTTCCTCTGCAACGGTCCGTGCTCTCGTCGAGGCTAAGTCCGATGAACGGGCTCCGCAGGAGGTGCTCCAGCTGGGTGGTGTGCAGCCAGGTCGCGGTGGATTACGTGAACTCCCCGAAACCGCACCTGCGTTTAATAACATAAAAAATCTCGTCAGTAGTGGTTTATAAGGATGGAAAGTAAGAATCCGAAGCTTTAAAGTCTAAAGGAATTTAGGCCTTACGAGTTCATGTACGTCCCGTATCCGCCCTCGGGGAAGTTCTTGAACTTCCGCGACGCAAGGTGGTTGGTGATCGTGACCCATGTGTCCATGGGTTCGTTGGTCTTGCAACATGTGTACAGCAGGTCGAGAAGCGCAGTCACTCGCTCCCTCTCCAAATCCGCGGCGTGCGGGTTCTGATCGATTCGCGTCTGGGTAGTAGCTTCCTGCAGCAGAACGTTTTGCTTCCCGAACGCGAGACGGTGCTTTCCGGTACCAGCGTGCCTGTTGAACGCCTGTGTTTGTGCGTCTGTGATTCCTGGCCCACGACGACCAGTCCTTCCAAAGAGCCCTGCATGCTCCAGACGGATGGTACACTTAAAGGCAGGGCGCCCATCGTTAGCTTTACACAAAAGGAGCCAGGGAAACTGCTCCTGCCACCTTGAATTGTAACGGGAAAGAGCCTCAGCGTAAAGCTCGGAAGGACTTAGAGACTTCCTGGAGGTTGAAGGTGTATCGTCTTCAGACGGCTCTTCATCGTCATCAGCAGGTATCGACTCCGGCGGCTCGGCAGTTCCCGGATTCGGCTTCGCGAACGGTAACTTGGCCTGGCGATAGCGACCTTGGCGCTTGGGAGTTGTCGTCGCAGTAGCAGGGCGATCGACGGCGGCTAGTGCCGACGGACCGGGTCCAAGACTCTGCCCAGGAAGAACGACTACATCGGAAACTGAGTCGGCTATTTCCTTTCTTGCAAGTTCCTGTTCTCTAGGCGCAGCATCGGCTCTAATCGGGATGCGGGTAAGGCTAGACAGTGTCGAGAGGAGCAAGTCGAGCCCCGTGCACAGGTCTGCACGAGGAATGCTACCACCGTCATCGCCTTCTGGATCACCGTCGCTAGGTGCTGCCATCGCGCGATGGCAACGGTAAAGAAACCAGTCACAATCGTGGAGGAGAAATGGAATGACGAGGGTGGAAGCACCCGACTTGAACGAGGCAGCAGGTGTGGCAGCACAGCATCGATTGAAGACATCGATGAAGAGGATGGGGTCTCTTGAGGTTTCTGGAGGGCACGCGGCTCGCAACAGCCTTCTGCATGCATGCATGTGGTTCACGAAGCGGGTGGGTAGCGGTCTACTGCCGTGCTGGTGGGCCAACTGTCTAACATTGTACCTGGTCTATTGGCTGCTGTGGCTGAAATTCGGCAATGAGCCAATCCAACCCCTGCAGCCACGCTCTGCTGAAGACAGCAGTGGCTGACAACTTTCGAACAGCCAATTAGACCCCGCCGAGCACTATGTGCTGGAGGAAATTTGGCAGAATATTCTCCAGCGGGGCTGGAATCTGGTCGGTCACACTCGAGTCGGCGTCATTGACAGGGACGGTGGGGGGGGATTCACGGAAATCACGGGGTGGGGGAGTTGGGACTGGGAATCCGCTATTACAAGAATCAGGGTCGGGCTTCGATACGACGCTGGAAAAACAGGCCACACTACACTACGCACGCTGATCGATCAGAGTTCACTCTTAAAAAAACTCTGAAATTTCAGGCCTCTGTCTTAAAAAAATCCTGTCTCATCAAGGTCACCCCCCAAAAAAGCCCTGATTTTACCCTGAATCAGGGTAAAAAGCCTGCAATCTGAGGCCCTGGTCCTGGATCTTTACTGGAACGGTAGACTAGTAAGACAGCGGAAGTCTTATAAGAGTGAACCTGAGTATATGTTTCTGCAGAACTTAAGTCTCAAAGTTGTGAAAGTTGAACTCTCAAGGTTAATAATAAAAAGAATACAACAAAGATTTATAGCTCTAGGAAAGTACCTATTCGCTAATGTACCTGTTCGTCACTATCGCGCTATGCGCCCTAAACGATAATGAAGAGGTGCGACTGTTCGCGTGACTGAAACGACTGTCCTATGACGAGCGCTATTTGCTGACGTCATCCTACGGACTTATGTTCTACAGAAGGATTCGACACTATCTACACATAATCGACTTACAGAAATGCTAAGTATCAATTACATCACAACAGTGTAGACTGTACCACACAAGCAGTCTGCTTAGTTAGAGCAGGATGGGGGACAATTCTCCTATTTAGTATCTGTGTTAGTGTGCTTTCTCAATGAGACACTAGTGCCTGCACAAGGTGCACATTGCACATCGTGGAACGAATGAAACACATCAACTAGATCATCTATGCCACAGCTACTCTACACTTCTCAGACTTGGACTACGAAATCAGTGTCCAGACACCAGTAAGGCTTCAATACCGGTAATTTTGACAATCCCAGGTTGAGAAGTAATCTGGGATGGGACCTGAAAAGCAGAACCCAACACATTAGCCGGGATAGGTGGAAGCGAAGCACCTATGGTAGGTAGTCTTTGCACTCCTTGGGAGGGCAAGGAACCAACCACCTCATTCCCTGAGACTTGCACAGCACGTGCAGGCACGGCCAGTTGCCCAATCGCGAGATAAATAACTGTTTAAACTCGGGGTCTTGCATAAAGCAGGCCGGGCTTTCCCTACGGGAAGTCACCTGCATGCCAGTGAACGGGAATAACTCACGGCATTAGGTACCCATTAAATAATGACTTCAAAACAGACACACCCCTGGTCCAGTCGTTTCTGAGAGACACCGTCGGAGAATGCCGTTGGAAGATGTGAAGGAGCGTCCGAAGCAAAAGCAGAGGCAGAAGCGGGACGTTAGGAGTCGATGAAACCCGTCTTCTGCAGAATAGCCGTTCGTACGCGAGCCAGATCTCTGCCTCGTAACGTCCCTCCAACTCCTTCGTGAACCGAGAAGCACATTGTCGGGGATATATTCCTCGCTGCAAGCTCGTGCGGAGGAACCATGGCGTCATCAGCGTCATCCTCGGGATCGTCGTTCGCCATCCAATGAGACGGTTTTGACGATCTGCCGGTTATTTTACTCCAGTCAGGAACGTTCACAGGAGCGGAGGCACGGTGGTGTCCCTGAGAAAGCCTCGACTTTAGATGGTCCAGATGGCTGTGAACCGTTGGAATAACGACTGGGTTAACTCCAGTCGGCTTGACAATGTCTCCCGCAGGACGCTGTCCGAAAGACAGAATGTCTGACGAAAGGATCGCGAGCCCTTGAGCTTGGTTCGTGTCTGCTTCAGGCCTGATGCGGTTATTAAGACGCATTGACGGTACGCCTTGGTCATGTAACGAAACCCTGACGAGTCCGTCGGATGGGTTATCAGAATCCGTTACCGACCAAATGTCTTCCTCCGTGAAGTCGTCGCCAGAAGATTGTACGCGAGAAGATACAGGAATCGAACCTAACAGTGTCGATCCGCTCTGGAGGTGGTTACCGTGGTTGGACGACCCCATTCCAGAAGCAGCCATGCCTAAAACGACTTGACTGGAAAGTGGAGGAGGATGCGTAAACATCTCGGGTGTGTATATCACCCGAAGCGCGAAGACAAAAGCCCAGTTCTGCAGGCGCAGTATCCACAGAGATTAGGCAAATAGAGCGGAACAGCCGATGCGGGAAAACGGCCGTTAGAAATTGGGAGGCGAACAACCAGATCAACGAAATAGAAACCCTAGCTCCAACCTTCACCAGCAAGGTACCTCTCTCCAAAGGGCAGCGCAGGGGGGTAGGTAGGTGGTAGAGGGGGTGGTGGGAGGAGGGCAGAGGGGTGGGGGAAGGAAAGGCGAGAGGATGAGGCCAGAGGAAGGTGTCACCGTGGTAGCCTTCCTCCCTTCGGAAGCGTGAGTTACACACAGTGAGGCTGTTACGAATAATAACTGAGTGCACCGAATAATAATGACGAGTACAAGAATGGGAGCCTAGCATTATATAGCGAGAACTCTAGCTAGGCGACGAGCCCGGAAGGCTAGGTTGCGTACAGGCACTGTCGAAAGTGTTAAATTATATATTTTATCTATATAATTGTAGGCTTGGTAGGTGTTACTGGATTCTACTGTAGAGGGTACAACCCCCCTTCTTGTATCCCTCTCTCGTCTAATCTCATCCACTTCTCTCTCGACATTTTCCTAGCACCTAAAACCTCTCGCCATTCATGGCGTCTCCTCTTCCTAGTTAGCTACCTTTGATATGGTATCAGAGCAGGTTGCTCTTCCTGGGCCTGCTAATCACGCTTCTGCCGCGCACTCCTCCTCTCCTTCTCGTACTGTCGTGGCGGCCGCGTCGTGCTGCTGTGGCGGCGTCGTCGTGTCGCCGGCCGCATCGTGCTGCCGCGGCCGTCTCGACGCGCTGCCGTGGCGTCGCGCTGTCGTGGCGTCAACGTCAAGCCGTGGCGGAGTGATGGCGTTGTCGTACTACCGTAGCGACGTGCTGCCAGCGCGCGTACGGCACGGACGGCAGCAGCCAGCACCCCGTCTTAGTGCTGGATAGCACGCCCGCATGCAGCCAGCGCGCCACACGGGGCGGCACGCTCCCGGGCTCCGCTGCTGAAGCCCTGCCCCCTTCCCCTGTGTCCCCTCTTCTTCGCCGCAGCCGACGGCTGACTCGCGCCGGCCATCCCACCGTCGCGGAGCCCAGCCACGTCAAAGGTAGCTAGCTAGCTTATCTTGACAGAAAGGGCCGGAGGCGACACGAGCCAGCCTCGGGGTTGCGTCGGAATCAGACCGAGCCTGGTCTTCCAAGAGTTCGGGTGTACGCAATTGCAGTACAACCCGGTAAGGAATAAAATTCCTTGCAATACCCCCCCTCTTAAGGAAGGTGATCAATATCGGGAGAACCTTTTCGGGTCAAAGAAGAGTTGAGCAATGAGTGTTCCTGAAGCGAGTCGGAAGTGGCCCACGTGTCGTCTTCACTTGTACGATCGGCCCAGCGGACTAGAAAATCCACGTGGCGTCCTGTAGTGTCGAGGCGGACGCGATGACTCAAAAGCCGGAAACGCTCAAGGGTCGGTTCGACCATCGGGCGGACACTGGGGACGGCCGCTGGTTGTGCAACTGCGGACGTGCTGGCGACATAAGGACAAAGGAGGCTGCCATGGATTGCGTCGTGAATGCGCCACTCGACCGGGAGTAATAGTTTCGCCGGGACGGGTGTCACCATCTTGAGGATGCGGAAAGGCTCACAGAATCTTGGGCGAAGTTTGGACCGCAGGAGCAGACGGAGGTTCTTCGTGTCGAGAAGGACTAGTTGCTCAATGGCCATCGTAATATTTCGGCGATGAAGGTCGGTGTATCGTCGGGCTGTAGTGTTGGACTTGCGAATAAATTCGATCACTTTCTCCCAGGCGGTCTGTAGGTCACGGGCACGGGGTTGTCAATATTGGTCATCGTGGGGATGATGGGATCCATCCCGTAGTTGAGGAAGAATGGCGAGTGATTAGTCATTGCAGATGGGGCGTTGTTGTAGGAAAATTCCAACGTGGCCAGGAATTCTTCCCATCGGGCGTGGTCGGGGCAGTTGGTGCGAATCAACTCCTCCATGGTCTGATTTGTGCACTCTGTCTGGCCGTCGATTTGCGGGAGGTAGGCGGACGAAAATTGCAGGCGGGTGCCTTACTATTCCTATGTCTCTTGCCAGATTTTGGACGTGAACTTGGGGTCGCGGTCGCTGATGATCGCCGATGGGAGGCCGTGCATGCGAACAACGGTTGAGATGAACAATTTGGTTGTTTCTTTAGCTGTGATTGTCGTGCGACAGGGTGCGAAATGCGCCATTTTCGTCCGGCGATTGACGACGACGAGGACGGCATCATTGCCACTTGCACTGGCCGGGAGTCCCGTGACGAAGTCCATCGTCACGTGTTGCCACGACTTCTGGGGTGGCTCGAGTGGTTGCAGCAGTCCAGCTGGCCGCTGTCAAGAGGACTTCATGCGCTGGCAGGTTGGGCACGCCGAAACGTATCTCTGCACATCAGACGTCGAATCTGGCCAATAATAAAAGCGTTGAAGTAATTTCTGGGTTTAATCAGCCCCGAAATGACCGAAAATGTTAGAATCATTGACTTCTTGAATCAGTAATTCGCGGAGGAGTCAGTAAGCGGAGACCTAGATACGGCCAGTGTCGGCTTTTAGGAGATAAATTCCCTTGGCCGTTGTAGCTTTCTGGAGGAGTTTGCGAGTGAAAAAGGGGACAGTGCTATAGTCGTGGGTAAATAGTCCGTTGAGGTGTGGGTTGGATTGTGCAATGATGACGGATGCGAGGTGAGTGGACGGTCGTGTCAGTGCGTCGACGATGTTATTCCCTCCACGTTTGTACGTGATGGTGTAGTGGAAGTTGCTTTCGAGGAAATCCAGCCAGGGAATCTGTCGTAGGTTGAGGTTTGGCTGCGCGCGGAGGTACTGCGGTGGTCTGTACTGTCACATCGGCTCCCGTCAGGTAGCAGTGCCACACCTTAAACGCGTGCATGATGGCGAGCATTTCTTTGTCGTGGACAGGGTAGTTGCGCTCGGTTGTCTACAGCTTCCGGGACTGGTACGCGATTGGTTGGATTCTGTCGCCAAAATCTTGTAATAGTACCGCGCCGATGGCGAAATCGCTAGCGTCCGTCAAGACTTCGAACGGTCGAGATTGAACAGCGATTCGGAGGACCGGGGGTGACATCAGAAAATTTATGAGTTCATCAAAAGTGGCCTGCTGTCTCTCCCCCCACTCAAACGAAGTGTCGTTCCGCAACAAGTCAGTTAAAGGTTCGGTTGTCCCCGCCATATTGGGGATAAACCGTCGGACGTAATTATCGAACCCGAGGAAACTCTGCAGCTCCTGTAAATTCGTGGGCGACTTCCAGTCTCGGATGGTGGTGATCTTCTTCGGGTCGATTTTAATGTCGTCCATTCCAACGAGGTGTCCTAGAAATTCCAGTTTGGATGTTAGGAACTTGCACTTAGAGCCCTCGGTGATGAGTCGGTTCTGCTGCAGCTGTTGAAAAACCGTGTCGAGGTCCTCGAGGTGTTGTTCGCGTGTTTTGCTGAAGATCAGAATGTCATCCAGATAGACTATGACACACTTGTCGAGTGGGTCTCGGAACACACCATTCATGGTCAGCTGGAATATCGAGGGCGCGTTTGTGAGGCCAAATGGCATCACTATGTACTCGTAGCTGCCATAACGGGTCGGAGCGCCGTCTTGTGGCAGTCGTCAGCGAAAACTTGGATTTGATGGTAACCTCCTCGCACGTCAATCTTGGAGAAGAAGCGGGCCCCGCGAAGTTGGTCCAGGAGATCGTCCGTGCGTGGGATTGGATAGCTAGATTTGATGGTTCAGTGATTCAGCGCCCGGTAATCAATGCACATTCGGAGCCCTCCATTTTTATTGGGCGTGAACAGAATGGGTGCTGCGAACGGGGGCGTGCTGGGCCGAAAGAACCCCTTCTCCAGTAGGTAATCCAGCTGGCTCCGCAACTGCGTGAGTTCGGGTTGAGTCAGCCGCCACTGTATCCTGACGGTTCGTTGCGCGCCAGGTTCCAGGTCAATTTTGTGGACCTGGGGGCGCTCAGGTGGTAAGCCGGCTGGCAGTTAATCCGAAAAAATATCCGGATACTGATGAATCAACGCATCGAGCTCGGCAGGGACATTGGCACAGAGCGTGTCAATGTCCTTCGGCTTGACGTCAACCGTCGCTTCATTCAGATGGACAGCGTCCCTGTTTCACTACTCGTGAACAATGTCAACGACACATGTTGACACCGGATCCCGCCTGCGCCAGTACGGAAGTACGCACCACCCGTTCGCACAGTGCACGCTGCATTCGCCAGTTGTCCAATCGATCCTCGGGTTGTATTTTCGCAGCCAATCGCGTCCGAGAAGGATGTCACAGCCGTCAAGCATCGTCGTCAGCATGGTCATGCTGAATCCGAAATCGTCGCCACACTTCATCCGCACCATGCGCGCCCGTTCTCGAATCGCAAGTGGATCCAAAATCGTCCACCAGTCGTACGTCAATTTCGGGTAAGCACTTCTCCAATGTTAGCTTCAACTACTTCGCTGTTGTCACGGGGATCAGGCTGTGACTAGCCCTACCATCCACAAATAACTTTATTTTATTGCCATTCACCTTGCCTTTGACCAGCACTGGGTGATCTTCAGGTTCGCTCTCGTTTTTCGTCCGAGTACGGTCGATAGCATGTATCGATACCACAACTTGGTGGGAACATTGAAGTTCGGGCGACAAAGCCTCGTCACTAGGGGCCCGTCTGCTACAGACTTTTCCCATTTCTCGACTTCTCCTTGTCGTTCTTCGTCTTCTTGGGCGCCGTCGAGCAGTACTTACTGTAGCTCGGTGACTTGGCTTGTCACATCTATAACATAGCCCGTGAAATACTTCATCGGGCGTAGACACACCATTCATCGTGGGGGGGGGAGACTGTCCATGAAAACGACCAACATCCCTGTTGTTTTTTTTTGCCCACTGCTGCAGTGCATCAGCTGCTGATGCCAGTTGGACGGCTTCATTGAACGTCTTGGGCCGGGACCGTTGCAACTCGTACAGAATATCAGAATGCAGCCCGCTGATGTATTTGTCCCGCCTTTCTGCTTTGCTGAGGCCGTCCACTTGGTCCGCAAGTGCCGAGAACGACGGAGTGTAATCTTGAATAGTAGTCACATGCCGCTAGTTGCGCAGCTTCATGCGAGCGTTGTCTGAGGTGGATGAGTGCTCAAAACGAGTTCGCAGAGGTGTGCCCCACTGTTTCCACGTGCAAATCGTGGTCATACCGAATATCATTTCTACCTGTTGTTTGGAAGAATCCGAAGTCCTGTCCTTTGCCTGCTTCACGCTTGCCGTAGTCCCAATCGTCAACTGTCGTCGCCACCAATCCAACGCTGCTCCTCGGAGCAGCGACACGGCATAATTAATGCGCGTGTCATCTGCATGCACACCATGAAGAATAACTCCATGCTGAACTGCCACCCTTGTACCGTTGTCGCCTTGTCCGAAGGGTTGAACGGAGGCGGTATGGCTGGCTTGAGCTTAATCTTCATCATAGTCACAGTGCGCACGTCGTCCTGCTCCAACTCCCATGCGAGCTCGTCAAGGACGGTTTCGCTCACCGCGTCGTTAGCTTCTTGCTTGACATCATGCTCCCACTCCAGGCGATTCGTGACGCGCTTCACCACGCGTCTGGCGAAGCTCGGTGTTCTCCGTCCGAAGTCTCACGACTTCACTGTTCAAACTCGCAATCTCGGCTTGCATTGCCTGCATCTGAGCCATGACCTCGTCTAGCTGGGCCTGAGTCATGATGCGAATGCTACGCCTTTCGGGCAGGGGGAAAGGCCATGGTATGAAACCGGAGGGGGCGTAAACCCTATCGTAGTTGTGTGAGCTAATAACCCTAGCTCACGAACAACCACCTTGCAACCCCGCAGGTTTAACCACGCCTTGGGAATAAACTACCCTGAGAGAGCGGGGTGAACCAAGAAAGTAGCTCTGATACCATATGTTATGAATGATAATTGAACGTGCACAGAATAATAATGACGAGCACAAGAATGGGAGCCTAGCATTATATGGCAAGAACTCTAGCTAGCGGACGAGCCCGGAGGGCTAGGTTGGGTACAGGCGCGGTCGAAAGGGCCGGAAGCGGCATGAGCCAGCCTCGGGGTTGCGTCAGAATCGGACCGAGCCTGGTCTTGCGAGAGTTCGAGTCTACGCGATTGCAGTACAACCCGGTAAGGAATAAAATTCCTTACAAAGGCAGAAAACAAGATTACTATGACTTAGCTACATGCAGAATAATCAGTAAAGACACAAACTCAAGGATTTGTGAGCCCTAGTGGTGTCGATGTAACGCTTCACTAATTCAAGCAATTTGACCTCCTTAAAGCCCGAGTCTAGAATGGTCGAAAACAATTATTATAGTCTCAGAGTAGAATTGTTACAGTAAGTAGAATGTGAGATACATGATGGTTTTGTCTAAGGGGTTGTACTCTCTAAGAGAACGCACCTATCTAGCCTATAGTAACAGATACATATATGTTTGACACACCCTCTAGGTTAGATGAGGGGCAGTTCCAGATAAGAAACAGGCAACTCAAGGCGACACTACTAGTCCAGCCTCTGAGGCAAGGGTCCGAAGACCAGCCAGCAAGAGTACAAACTAAACGAGAGTAACCCAGGGCGGCACTACTAGTCCAGCCACTGGAACAAGAGCCACAAGGTCAGTCAAGGTAATATAAAATATAGTACACAATCAAGGTCCTAGTAAGTGAGAAGCTATAGGAACTAGACCAAGCTGCGTACAGAGAGATCAGTATCTCTAGCGCCGCTACTGATCTCTAGGCACAAGCCCCTTAGTAAAGATATCAGCTGTGTTGGTGCCGGAGACCAAGTGTACTACGCGAGCTTGACAGTGCTGCTGTAGCTCGCGCAGGAGGAAGTACCACAGCTTGATGTGCTTTGCTCTGCCCTCCAGTCGAGGCTCCTTACACAGGAGGATCATGGCCCTCTTGTCTGCGCACACGACCGGGGAAGAGCTAGGTTGCTCACCTAAGTCTGTGAGTAAGAACGTCAGCCAGCGGAGCTTCTGTGCTGCCATGGCACCGCCGTAGATCTCAGCCTCACAGCTAGACTGGGCAACAAATGACGAGCGAGTGGACCTCCACGAGATGGCACCTGAGCCAAGGCTAAAGCAGTAGCCCTAGGAGGGCCTGGGCGTCCTAGCGTCGTCTGCCCACGATGCGTCTGTGTGCCCTGTAAGGACCGCTGGACTGTGTCCTACTAGCACTAGCCCCATGCCCGATGTACTTGCTAGATAACGCAAAACCCTATCAGCGGCCGACCAGTGCTGTGGTCGGTGTCTACCTGTCGCCACAAAGCGAGCCAGGATGCTGAGATGGTATGCGAGATCTGGACGAGTGCAAGTCATCAGGTACATGAGGCAACCCACTAGCTCTGCGTACGGACCACTAGGCTCTATTGACTCCTCAAGGATTGGAGTTGAGAGCCGATGATCTACTGGCAGAGGTGTGGGCTATGCAGAGGAGAACTGAAGACCGAACCTCTGAAGGACATGGTGCATCAAGTGTGACTGTGTGAGAGTGATGGTGCGCGCTGCTCTGTCCCTGGAGATCTGCAGGCCAAGGTAGCGACGCAACTCTCCTAGGTCAGTGCAGGTGTGTCTCCTCAGCAGCTCGGCCTTCACGAAGGCCAGTGTGTCTCTCTGTCTGCAGTAGTAAAGACCCGGTCATCTACGTAGAAAAGGATGTAGAACAGAGTCCGGCCTGAATGAATAAAGAGAGAAGGGTGTGCAGAGGAGTGGAAGAACTGCGGGTCAGCTAATGTAGCACAAAGCATGTCGTGCCACTCGCGTGGCGCCTGCCGCAGGCCGTAAACCGGGCGCCGGAGGAGCCACAGGGTCCCGGGGGCGAAGGTGCCGGTGAAGCCTAGTGGGTGATGAAGGTAGACCTGCTCGTACAGACTGCTCTGAAGAAACGATGTCGAGAAGTCGAGAGAGTGCAGCTCATAGTCACACTGTGCTGCTACGTGTAGCAGCGCCCAAAAAGTAGTCATCTTCGGGGTCGGGGCAAATGTCTAAAGGATGTCAACACCCTCGCACTGACTGAAGCCTCTAGCAACTTAGTGCGCCTTGAACACATGCGGCTCTCCAGGAGGGCGCTTCACCTTGAAGAGCCTCCGGCCATTGACTACGTTCACCCCAGGTGGGGGAACTGCGTCGACGTAGGTGCTGGTGGATCTCCAAGATGACATCTCCGCGTCCATGGCAGCTATCCACTGGGAGGCATAGAGTCCCGAGGTCGCCACAGAATAGATGCGAGGGGTCGGGATGTCAAAGGCGTCTGGGTCACCCTCAGCGACTAGCAGCATGGAGCAGCGACGGTCACTGCCGAGGGCAGGAACACCCTCGACGTATAGAGGACGGCAGGGCCAGAGACTAGAGCAGTGGCATAGTCAAGGCGGCGGGTAGAGGCAAAGGCAACGACGGCAGTGACAAGAGCGTCAAGTCTGGAGACAGGAACAGACGGATCGGTAACAAGAGAGGCGAGGACCCGAGGAACAAAAGGACTAGCGACACGGAGGAAGTCACACAGGGGAGGTGGAGCGACAGCCAGCGACGACACAGTAGGCGATGGGAGGAGGTGAGGACAAGATGCATGGAAACGAAGCAACATAGGGTGAGAGCGCCGTACATGGGAGTCAGAACGAGCACGGGAGGGACTGCGAGACCAGATGTGGGACAAAGGCGCGGGTTCAGGAGGCACAGGAGGAGACACGGGAGGAGAACGCGGGGGAAAACGAGCCAGAGACGAGTCCGGTAGAGGAAACATAGGGCCGTAGTTAGGCGGGGGAGGCGTAGATGGATGGAGCGGGAAGGAAAGGCCGAGGAGGCGAAGGGCGGACACCGGTGACGATTGCTGCTGCTGCTCCACACCAACATCAGAACCTCTAGCTGCACTACGGCTACCTCTTGGATGCTCCACGACATCACCCCCAAAATGAGAACCCTCTCCAGCACGGGTGACACCCCCAAGACCGCCGGTGCAAGCAACGACAGTACCCCCAGGACTAGCACGTCCAGAACGAGAGCCCTCTACAGCACCGGTGCCACCCCCAGGACCGCCGGGACAAGCCACGACAGTTCCCCCAGGACTAGCACCCTCCTCAGCGCCCGCACCCCCCGAGCTCGCGGACCCTTGCGGCGGCTGCTGCGGCGACAACGGCTGCTTCTGTGGCTGCGACTGTGGCGACTGCTGCTGCGGCTGCGGCGGCGACGGCGGCTATTGCGGCGGCAGCGGAGGAGGAGGAGGAGACACAGGGGTGAAGACCGGTGGCGAAGCTGAAGTCGCGGGGCCCCCAGAGTTAGCCGACTCCTCCACTAGAACAACCGACGGGGAGAGACGTGAGACACACCAGACGGGGCAGGAACAGGAGCAAGGGCTACCGGGGGAGTGGGGACCAGGAACAGGGGCGTGACCAAGCTGATGCGATGCTCAGCGACCCCATTCTGCTGCCGGGAGTCCGGCAGCGTGTACGACTGGGTGATGCCCTCTGCATGACAGAATTGGCCAAGCCGACCGGAGGCGAACTCGCCGCCAAGGTCGGAGTGAAGACGCAGCAGAGGGAGGCCGCGGTGGACTCGCGCAGCTACGACCCATGGGATAAGAACGCCAGGCACGTAGGCCTTACGCTCCAAGGGAAACACCGTGGTGTAGCGCGTGTAGTCGTCGACAAGCACTAGTAAGTAGCGTTTTCGACGCAGCCCAGGGATGGGGGCTGGGCCCCAAATGTCCAAGTGCAGGGTCTGGAGTGGCACAGTGGTAGGGGGAAAGCGAGGAGGACTGAGGGGCACGGCGCAGCCAGCCCTCAATGCAGGGCGTGGGCGGCAGCCCAGTCGAGGGAGGTAGGGCAAGGAGCGACTCAAGGAGACCAAAGACAAGACCGTGCTGGGATATGTGACGCAGACGCGAGAGTGCAGTGTGACCTAGGCAGTGGTGCCACAACAACGACGGGTGGGTGAGCGACCGACACGAGCAATCTGCATCAACCTGGGAGGACGCGTCGACCTGTGGGGACGCTCTTATCGGGGGGGAAGCTGTGTCTAGATGAACAGACCATACACGATGTCCCGGGGGAACGTGGTACCGCGGCTTCGGTACAGACTGCATACCGCTCGTGTCCAGTGAAAGTAGTGGTGACGCTGAGGTCATGAAGACAGCTGACACCAACTAGGTTCCTGGAGAACGCGGGGATGTGCAGGCCTGTAAGAAAGCCCAAGGGAACCGCTGTGCAGGGAAGGGTAGTGGAGATAGGGGCAACTACTGGACCTGAGGAGGGGTCAGCAAGCGCTACAGCGGCAGGGGCAGCAAGCGGCGTGAGCGTAGTGTGGTCGCGAAAGAAGCAGGCGGACGCACCAGAGTCTAGCGTGAACGAGAACGCGGTGGTAGCAGCTGCAGGCGGAGGAGCGATGGTGGAGCCGAGGCTAAACAAGGCACGTGGTCCTATGCCTGATGCAGTAGGGGAACCTACACTACACACAGGGGACACACCTACACTAGGCAATACCGGGTAATAGGGTTTAGTCACACTAGAGTCATCAGCATACATGGCATATAGAGCAAACCTAATCTGATCCATGTCAAGCTCAAAAACTAGGAGATGGTGACGCACCAGGCTGTACCAGTTGGGAGGGTCCGACGCAGGGCCGAGGTGGAGACGAAAGAGGTCGTCCAGGAAGCGGTAGCAACTGGCGGCGGTGTGCATGGGACGGTTGCAGACGGTGCCGCGACGGGGGCCGGACTCAAGCTGGTACTGGCAGGTGACCATATTGGAGCCGCCACCCAACACCGAGCTGCACGCCCCACCACCACAACCACCATCACCAGCGCTGCCAGGCCACCACAGCAGCAGGGGTCTCCACGGCAACTTCTGCTGCTGCGGCGACTGCTGCTGCTGCTGAGGTTGCTGCTGCTGCTGCTTCGGGGCACCAGCCCTGGTCCCCTCGTCTGCACCACCGTCCCTGCCCCCACCTCCACCACCCTTCCCTCCGCCACGCCCCCCCTTGGGGCAGCGGGCCTTACCTTGACGCTGCTACGCTGAGGCCGCGGCTGCAATCTCAGCAGCAGGGGCTGTCTCATGGACAGTAGCAGAAACGTCACCGTAAGTGCACTGGAAAGGAGCACAACCCTGGAAGATAGGGACCGCCGCAGTACTGCTAGACAGAGTGATAGTGCGCTAGCGGGTCTCTATCGCGGACAGGGCGGTGACAAAGGTAGTAAGGTGAGGTCACCTGGGTGCTGACTAAGGAAGTGGTCGTGGGCAGTGGTTAGGCAGTCAGGAAGGTGCATGGCTATGAGGTAAAGGGTTCTGCAAAGCGGCATCGGGAAGGCAATGAGCTGTGCCTCAGTGCTAGCGGCACGGTAGCTAGTCTCCAGTGTGCGGAGGTGAGTGGCAAGGTCAGCGTCAGTGGGGAAGGACGCAAGGCCAGGGAAAACCATGGGGAGGATGAGATGGCTGGCAGAGGCTAAGGATGGAGTGGAATAGCGCGCGATGATGGCATCTAAGTATTCCTTGGCGTTTGCTACAGCGGTAAAGCGGGGACGCTCAGACAGGGGGAGGGCGTGACTAATGGCAAGCTGTGGAACCGCGTCGCACGATTCTCAGACAGCGCAGGCAAGCTCAGTAGCAACAAAAGCCTCACGCTCACCAGACGTGGGAGCATCAGGGAGGGAAGCGGGGGTGGCAGGGCGAAGGAGCCATGGACGGCCAGGGAGTGGCCATCCGGATAGAGACCGGTCAGCTGGCGGCGGAGGTCGACGAGCCACGCCTCAAACTCAACAGCCCGACCCTCCGCGTCCAGGCGGAGCAGAGGGTCCGCCATCACCAACGCTGCAGCAGCTGACTGCCGCTGATAAGGGGGGGAGGGAGTGCGGAGGAGGGCGGCGGAGAGCAGGTGGGAGTGGTGGAGTGCGGTGGAGAGCGGTGGAGAGCGTGGAGAGCGGTGGAGTGCGGTGGAGTGTGGTGGAGAGTGGTGGAGTGCGGTGGAGTGCAGGGGAGAGCGGTGGAGTGCGGTGGAGAGTAGTAGAGTGCGGTGGAGAGCGGTGGAGCCGGTCGGCGGGAGCGCCGGCTTAGAGAAGGAGCCAAGGCTGGTGGGTCAGTGCGGCTCGGCAGTAGGAAGGGCCGGGGCAGGCTGGGACCGGCGGAGCGGCGACGAGAGAGCAGCAGGCGCGGGGCTGGCGGGTGCGGGGCCAGCAGGCGCAGGGCTGGCGGGCGCTGACGGGCTCGGGGCTGACGGGCGCAGGGTTAGCAGGAGTGGGACGGGTGAAATCGGGGCCAGCGGGACACGGGGCCGGCGGCGAGGGGCTGGTGAATGCAGGGCCAGCGGGCGTGGGGCTGGCGAAAGCGGGGCCAGCGGGCGCGGGGCGGGCGAAACTGGGGCCAGCGACGCGGTGCAGGTGAGCGCGAGGCCAGCAGGCACAGGGCCAGCGAGCGCAGGGCTGGCGGGCGCAGGGCAGGCATGCGCGGGGCCAGCAGGTGCGGGGCCAGTGAGCCCTGGGCCAGCGGGCGCGGGGCTGACGATTGCGGGGCCAGCGGCGCGGGGCTACGGGCAGCTAGCGATGGGCGGCTCGGCAAAACCGGGCCATGAAAACAGTGCCAAAAAAACTGGGCGAAAGTAATTTCGGCAGAGTTCCCTTGAAGAAAGAAGATTCTGGCGAAATCCAGAACCGTGATCGCATCACAGAATTTCTTCGGCAACAACCGAGTTCAACAGTGCGTGAACAATGGAGGGGGGGGGTGGGGGGGGGGGGGTGGAAGGAACAAACAGTGACGCGAGATCCCCACAATAAAGCGTTCAGAATGGTCGCAGGCAAAACTCAAGAATACTGAGATGAACAGTGACTGGGGGTTTGTCTTATTCTGCGGAAGTCGCAAGCTGCCCCCCGTTCCCTGAGAGTTGTGACGATTTTCCGGTATATACCACGTTACCCTTTATTCGATGAAAACAAGTTCAGGATTCCTGATCTTGATAGCAAACCATTTTAGACTCGGGATCAGGGCCCAAAATTGGTTTTAGAGCACACTTTGGAATCAGGGTCTGCCTGGCAAAACACCCTGACATAAAGGGTGACTTCTTTTTTGAGTCTGATTCTGCAGCCTAAAATTTTTCGCACTGTGTCTGTTCAGGGTATTTTTTCACACACATTGATTGCAGTACACTTAAGTGTACACTTTAATATTGCAGTTAACATGTACAGTTATCTCTACATGGAACTGAAAGGCTAACACTGAGGGCGCGGTTCATGCGTCACATGCAATGAACTCTCGTCGGCTGGGACCAAGGCAATATCGCTGCCAACGACCAATAGCGGGCCTAACAGAAGCTGACACAGGGACAGCTGGAGGGGAATATTCGACATCGCGGGTGGGTCAGGGTGGCAAACTGCCGCAGGTGGCAGGAATGTGGATGGCATTTGCTGATGGTGCGCGAGGAAAAACGTCACGCGTAAAGCACTTAACTGTTTTGCATTAAGGGTAATTTCCGGGCCACCCTGACGTATCAAGGTTGGCCACACGCACACCCGGATTTAGCCAGGGTAAAAAAAAGGAACACTTTCTACATAAGGGTTAAAAATTTTAAAACCCTGAAAAATCAGACAAGTTCAAAAAATGACCCTTAAAATCAGGATAATCAGGGCATTTCACCCTGATATTTTGGGGCCTGCTTGGGATTTAATACACCGTAATCACCCGGATAGACGCCCCTCCGTAGGATTAGTCCCATGGGCTCTAACTCGTGCATTGGGACTTATAAGCATTATTCGATTATACGCCCCCCCTCTCTGCTCCGGATCAAATCCCTATACGCCCCCCCCCTCTTTTCAAACAGCATTTTAAGGAACTAGCCAAGATAGGCAGAATGCACTAGGAACATAAATTTATAGACAGTTAGAAGTCATCCTAGTCAAACCTAAACCTGGGATATACAACACTTTCAGGCTAGCATTGCTTATCGCACATTACACCTACCGTACTAATGTCTACTCCTACTCCTCCTCCCCTTCCTCATCCTCCTCATCCTCATTCTCCTCATCCTCGTCCTCCTCCTCATCCTCTGCAGCCCCACCCTCAGCGCCTACCGAGTTATCTCCAGAGAAGCCATCCGCCCCGACCTCGTCATCAACATCCACCTCTGCCTCTCGCTTGTTGCGCATGTGCTGGAGGGTCAGATAGTCTTCACTGCCGTCGAGCGAGTTGCTGATGCCACACGTTTTGAAAGCCCTCTGAATGAGGGCGGCAGGGATGGCTCTCCACGCCTTGGAGACCCACTTCAGGATCTCCTCCGGTGGAGGCTTCTTGAGGTTTCCTGCGCCAGCAAACATGAGTAACCACTCAGTTAGAACCATGTTTACAGAAAACAAACGGTTAAAAACAAGCCAGAAGATACTCACCCTTAGCGGTCTTGGAATACATCCCCACGGAGTCAAACCACTCCTGGTAGTATTGCCTCACTCGAGCCTTAAAAGCTCGGCTGACGCATACGTCCAGGGGCTGCACGACGGAAGTGCAGCCCTCGGGGATGACTCCGGGGATGACAGCAAGTTTCCCATAGCATTCCTTCACTTCAGGCGTCAGGTGACCACGGTAGGAGTCAAGAATCAGTAGGGCAGAGCGCGCACGCAAACCAAATCTTGGGCGAATGAAGGGCTCGACGGCGTTTTCTAGCCAGGTCTTCACACCGTCCGCATCCATCCAGCCATTGGGCTGTGCCGCAACGACGACATCTGCATAAAGACAGAGTATAAGCTTGGTTAACGCGATTGAAAAAACAAGGAAAAAACACAAAAGCCGCGAAACCAAAACATACCAGCGGGGAAATCCCCTTGAGGGACGGTCTTCCTCTTGAAGTAGACCCACGGCTTCAGCTTCTCCCCCCCTGCCGTGCACGCGAGCATAACAGTAACTCGCTCCTTCTGGTAGCCGGCGGAGCGGATAGGGACGGAGTTGACGCCGACCTGCTCGACGGTGCGGTCAGCCGGCATCTCCAACCACAGTGGAGTTTGGTCGGCGTTGATTATCCAGCGCTCTTCAATGCCGTACATCCTCCGCACCTCCCTGCAGAATCGCCAGAAGTTTTCGACCTCTGCCGAGCAACCTGTGGGAGGGCAGTATGGGAATTCGAAAAGGACATGACTTAGTCCAACATTCGTACGGAGCGACAGTGTAAACTCGAATAAGAGAGTACGTACATAAACGGAAAGAAACAGAAACGGATGCAATGACGGTGTACTTACTATCGGTCATTTTCTGACCGACTTTCGTCTTGGCGCGAACCGACAGATTCCACCTTGATCGGAATCGTTCGGTCCAGCGGTAGGAGCCCTGCCATTTGACGTCGGGGTGAAGAACCTTCATTAACTCCTGTGACCACTTCTGCAGCCTTGACACCAGGACCGGAGTTCCCACAGCACGCGCGGCGAGAAGCTTCGAATACACCTGCGTCTCCATATCGGTGTACCAAGAAGACCCCCCCTGCCCATGCAGCCTCTTACGACAGCCGTGGGCAGCTCTTAGCTCCTCCTCGTGCTTCGACCAGTCGTTGATGCGGCGACGCGAGATTCCAGACTCGCGTGCGACTTCATTCTTCCTTTTTACCTCTTTCAGTCGGTCCAACCAAAATATCTTCTACTTCGCCGTGTAGGACTTTCGCTTCCTCCCGTTCATCCGATTCATGGGGGATGGGGGGCAGGCATCTCGGTTCACAGAAGAAGGATGTGGCGGTTTTCTGCCCTCGGGAAACGACGGCACAGGGAGCTTCTCGGGAAGACCATCCCGAGACCAGTACTCGGCTCCATCATCAGCATCCGCGTCGTGCTCGGGCCACTCATCACCGTGCGGAATCCCCCAATCACGAGCAGCAGGTGGCGCAGCGGAAGAGCTAGCGTCGGGCTTTGGATGGGCATTGATGCCGTCTTGCGGAATTTTCTCGCCCGACAGCAGCAGAGTCAGGACTGGCAGTCCGTACAGGTACGGAGGAGCGGGTGGCGCTGGCGGGGCAGGAGGAGTGGGAGGAGCCGGCGGAGCAGGAGGGGCAGGGGGAGCCGGAGGAGCCGGAGGAGCGGGAGGTGCGGGAGGAGCTGAACGATTCTCTGCTCTAATGCGCGTGGGCTCGCCTGGTCTACCAAAAAGGATCGAAATGCCAGACACGGGAAAGCCAGCCATAGCTCCCGCAAGGGGAGCTGGTGCTGCTTCAGCATTCACATCGATAGGAAATGAAATACTGAACTGAACCCTTCGACGAGGTTCCCCCTCCTGGAAAGCGGCTTGGGTTCCTCGTCGGGGTCAGATTCCTCGTCGATGAAAGGGGTGGAGGAAGGAATATTTTATGCAAGATTCCTGTCCAGGTTCCTGGTACCCCAAGCCACGTCGCTGCCCTGGTGCGGATGTTGCAGGAATGTGGCCCCCAACACCAGTGAACCATGTGTGCTCGCACAGCACGGCACCAGGATTGCTTGTGATAGGGCCGCATGGCAGCTTTCTTGCCTTGCTGTGCTGGTCGCACATTCAAACCTAGTTTCCACGCATGTTCTCGGCGCGTCCCCTCTGGAACCACGCCCAATAGCCTACAAACATCAAGACCTACAGTTTTTCAATTTTTTTAAATATTATGTAAAATTTGTTATAAACGCCCATGGGCGTATATTTTTTATTCAATTAAACGCCCCCCCTTAGTTAAAAACCAGTCCTATAAACGCCCCTAGGGGCGTCTATCCGGGTGATTACGGTATTGGATTGATAAAATGTAGTGCTCACTTGATTGCACTCCATGAAAATGGTAATCGACACACATGAGCACGGCGAGTAAAATTATCCAATTTACGAAAGGAGTCATCGTTGTTATACTAACAAAATATGCTCACCCATCACACACACAACAAACACACATCGCCATTACAACGAGGATAGATACAGTACCTGCAAATGCCAACATAATGCATACCTAGTAAAAAATCAGAGTCCTGGAATACCTAGCCTTCTCCACAAGGATATACCTTGACAGAATCCCTGTACGTAGAGGAGAGAAAAAGACGGCGTCAGAGAGGATATCACCTCTAAAAGGAAGGATGCCCCAAGAAACGCAGTGAAAATTGCATCATGAGAACCAACTTAGAAGATCATGGGTTTTATAAAAAACAATGTCTAGTGTTTTCGATATTCACATGTAAGCCTCGTGAATTGAGTTGAGAGGTGTGGTTTTGCCGTCCCGTTAACAGTGTACTGCATACCTGTAGATCTCTGTATGTATCAAACTGTTCTGACATGTCTTGTAGATCTCTCCTCTTCCCATGCCGCCTTCCCCTAAATCCCTCCCTATCCTCGCCTTCCTCCTCCTCCTCATCCTCCTCCTCTTCCACCACCTCCTCCTCTTCCTCCTCCTCGTCATCCTCATCTTCCGCAGTCATATCCCCGCCTCTGCTAACACGACAACTGCTGCTGCTGCTGCTGCTGCTGCTGCTGCTGCTGCTTGAGTGTGGATCAGCAGTCGAGAGTGGTTCTGAGGGCTTTTTATTCCCTTTCTCACGAGTCAGCACCCATGACTTCCCTTTTGCCACTACCTCCACATTCGGGTCCACCGCCTCCAACTCCTCTCTATCTCCTCCCACTCCCTCCTCCATTCCCTCATGACTCATGGACTTAGCACCATGACCCATGGCTGCTGCCTTTTGAGTCGACTCAGATCCCATGGCTGCTGCACCACCAGTGCTGCCCCTCTCCTCCCTCGCACCCCCTCCCTTACTCGCCTCTCCCGTCTCTCCCGTCTCTCCCGTCTCTCCCGTCTCTCCCGTCTCCCTGGTCTTATCCTCCCACTCTCCCTCCTCATCCCCCTCTATCTCTTCCACCCAGTCACTCCCTTCCCCAGTCGCGCCTCCCCCTTCCCCCATCCCACCCTCCCCAGCAGTAACCTCCCCTTGAATGCGGCAACTGCTGGCTTGCGGTGGTGCGCAGAAGCTGTTGAGGTAGGAGCAGTGCTCCGAGGGGAATGAGATCTCAGGAGTTAAGGGGAGCAGATGGCCCTCCGTGGTTAAAACGTACCTGAGGAATCAGGGGGGAAAGCGGACAGGTAAGGGGCAAGGGAAACAGCTGCTGGCTTGGGGTGGCGTGCAGCCTTAGGTAGGAGGAGTGCTCCGAGTGGAAGGAGATTTCTGGAGTGAGGGGCGGGAGATGGCCCTCTGTGGTTAGAACCTACCTACAGGGGGAAGGGCAACAAGGGGGGGAGGGATGGAAACTCGAAGTTTGGCTTGCGGCGGCACGCAGAAGGTGCTGAGGTAGGAGGAGTGCTCTGAGGGGGAAGGCGATGGCCCTCCGGTGAAGGTGCAACCGAGGACACAGGGGGAAAACAGGGGGGAAACAGGGGGGAAACAGGGGGGAAACAGGGGGCAAACAGGGGGGAAACAGGGGGGAAACAGGGGGGAAACAGGGGGGAAACAGGGGGGAAACAGGGGGGAAACAGGGGGGAAACAGGGGAGGAAGGCAAAGGAACATTGCTCAGGAAGGGAAAATACAATTTATGTCAGAGAAAATGTGGTCCATTGTGGTGCATTGTGGTGCATAGTGTTCCATGGTGGTCCATTGTGGTCCATTGTGGTCCACTGTGGTCCGCTGTGGTCCATTGTGGTCCATTTTGTGTCAGTCATAGCAAGTTTGACCAACTGATTTGACGCTTGATGACGTCTCCACCCAAGGGTTGATGCATTCGACCTGTTTGACCTGGCTGCTCTGTTTGCCCTGTTTGACTTGTTTGACTTGCTTGACAGGCTTGATTGGCTTACACTCGTTTGACTGGTTTGACTCGTTCAACTGGCTTGACTCGTTCAATTGGCTGGACTCACTGGTATGGGCCGTTGTCCATTATGTTGTCGCCACCCAAGGCCGAGTCAAAGAGCAGGAACAGGTACTTCACCTGGCAAGGGGAGCATGAATGGGTGAACCAAGAACGGAGGGTGGAATGCGAGATGGGTATGTGAGATGAGACGAGGACCAAGTCAAAGAGCAGGTACAGGTACTTCACCTGAGAAGAGGAGAGGGGGAGGTAGAAGAGGCGGAGGGAGGGGGGTGTGGGGTGGCGGGGTTTAGGTAGGATGGGAGATGTGACAAGCGTTAGGCCACAAAGCAGGCACGGACGGGTACTTCGCCTGAGGAAGGGAGGGAGGGAAGGAGCGGGCTATGAGAGGAAGGTGAGAAGTGAACGAGACAAGAGGCAGAGAAAGGAGCGGAGTGAACGAGACAAGAGGCAGTCCAAAGCGAAGATACAGGTACTTCACGTGAGAGGGGAGAGGGGGAACAAGGGGGGGAAGGGGAGAGGGGAAACAAGGGGGGGAAGGGGGGGATGTGTGTGGGAGAGGGGCAGGTAGGAGGTACAGATACGTTACCTGAAAAAACCACGGTGCGGAAGGGGGGTAGGGTGGGGGGAGGAGTAGCCATGAGGCATGGGTGAGTTTTTGGGGGTGCAACAACCCCTCCCCCCGCCCCCCCCCCCCCCCCCACACACCCAAACCGCCACATGGCAATGGTAGCGCAGCGCGCGCATGGCATGGCTTACCATCTCCGACAGGAAGAAGCTCTCCATGTGGTCGTCCAGCGCATGCGTCTCCACAAAATGGAGCTCCATGGGACCATCCTGAGCTAGAATACTAATTACCGTCCCAATGCGGTGGAGCCTTTTTTTTAGAATTCTAAAACAATGATTCTACTAGGGAAAGGAACCTCACAGTTTCCGAGAGGAAGAAGCTCTCCATGTGGTCGTCCAGCGCATGCGTCTCCACATCGCTGACATGGCAGTAGCCACACCGGCAGCGCGTCAGCGCCAGGCTGGCAACCATGTCCCTCCCGACTGACAGGTAGCTGCAGGCAGGCAGGGGGGGCAGTGGAAGGGTGCGAGGAGGAGTAGAGGGGGGTGAAGTGGACTAGAGTGGGGTGACGAGGAGTAGAGTGGGGTGAAGAGGAGTAGAGGGGGTGAAGAGGATTAGAGTGGGGTGAAGAGCGGTAGAGTGGGGTGAAGAGCGGTAGAGGGGGGTGAAGAGGAGTAGAGTGGGGTGAGGACAAGATGGCCGGCAATGCTGTCCCTGCCGACTGACAAAAACGAAGCACGGAGGCAGGAGGGGCAGGCGAGGGGAAAGAAGGAGAAGTATAAGGGGTTTGGATTGAACCAAGAAGGGCAATGATGTCCCTCCCCCGAGTCCCAACAGTCAAAGGTTTTGAGGCGCC
Source organism: Closterium sp. NIES-67 (assembly GCA_027943415.1). NCBI lineage: Eukaryota > Viridiplantae > Streptophyta > Zygnematophyceae > Desmidiales > Closteriaceae > Closterium > Closterium sp. NIES-67. The sequence goes on along the minus strand of BQMB01000474.1, from coordinate 433,626 downwards.
TCAAAAGTCGCCTCAAAAGTGAGGCGCCTCAAAAGGGCAACTATGTCCCTCCCCCGAGTCCCAACAGTCAAAGTGGTTGCAGCGAAGCAGGAAGGCGAGTAGAATGATGTGAAGTGGCGTGGTAGAGGGGGCTGAGGGGCTAAAGGAAGGCTGGCAGCAGCAGAGTCCCTCCCAACTGACAGGCAGGCAGGTGCAGAGAAGTGCACAGGGGAGGAGAAGGGAGATCACAGAGGAGATGGGAGGGGCAGGGGAAGGGATGGGTGTGAAGAGGCGTAGAGGGGGGTGAAGAGGCGTAGAGGGGGGTGAGCGACTGCCGCCGCGCACCCAGTGGTGATTGTCCTTGCATAAGCGGACGACATAACCCTCCTAGGGCCAGCTGACGTCTGCACAGCAGCCTTCAACCACCTCACCCGCGCCCTGCTCAGGTGCCGCCAGGGCCCAGGTCGCACCGGCACTCATCACGGCCTGCGGGACGAGTGCGCCATGATCGCAGTGGAGGCGAGGTTCATCACCCGCATGGGTTTATCAACCGCATGGGTTCATCACCCGCATGGGTTCATCACCCGCATGGGTTCATCACCCGCATGGGTTCATCACCCGCATGGGTTCATCACCCGCATGGGTTCATCACCCACATGGGTTCATCAACCGCATGGGTTCATCACCCCCATGGGTTCATCAACCGCATGGGTTCATCACCCGCATGGGTTCATCACCCGCATGGGTTCATCACCCGCATGGGTTCATCAACCGCATGGGTTCATCACCCGCATGGGTTCATCACCCGCATGGGTTCATCACCCGCATGGGTTCATCACCCGCATGGGCTCATCAACCGCATGGGTTCATCACCCGCATGGGTTCATCAATCGCATGGGTTCATCAACCGCATGGGTTCATCACCCGCATGGGTTCATCACCCGCATGGGTTCATCACCCGCATGGGTTCATCACCCGCATGGGTTCATGACCCGCATGGGTTCATCAACCGCATGGGTTCATCACCCGCATGGGTTCATCACCCGCATGGGTTCATCAACCGCATGGGTTCATCACCCGCATGGGTTCATCAACCGCATGGGTTCATCACCCGCATGGGTTCATCAACCGCATGGGTTCATCACCCGCATGGGTTCATCAACCGAATGGGTTCATCACCCGCATGGGTTCATCACCCGCATGGGTTCATCACCCGCATGGGTTCATCAACCGCATGGGTTCATCACCCGCATGGGTTCATCACCCGCATGGAAACGAACCTCTTCACCCATGTCGCCAACCTCTGGGCTGACGTCGCCATCCGGCATACGGACACAGGAGCGGTGTGGCTTTGTGACGTCACCGTGACGGACCCGATATCAAAGGACGACGAGTTTGCTTGTCGGGGCAGTGGATGGGCTGTCCAGAATGCCGCCAGGGGGGAGGAAAACAAGTACCGCCCACCGACAAGTCCCGAGTGGGTCGGCTTCTTTGCGTGGGCGGCTGAGACTTATGGACTCACCTCCCCTGGTGTCTTCCAATTTCTCCGGAAGTGCGCCGAGCTTGCCGCGAAGAAGCGACACGGGGCTGCCCCCGACTCTAGAGAGGCCGCCAAGCTGTTCCATGAGCACCGCCAGCGGTGGTCGGTGACTCTCCAGCGTGGGCAAGCCGTCGCCCTCAATACCAAGACCAACATGGCCCTAGCAGCGGAGGAGTGGCCCCTAGGCGTTGCGGCTGAGCCTCTCCCCGTGGGGGACCTTCTGCAGGTCCTGGAGCCGGCGCTCGGGGACTCCTAGGGACCTAGGCTAGTACCTTAGGTGTGTCCTGCACTTGCCATGTACGGGCCTTACCTTCCATGCCTGTAACGCTTCCTATCTAATACAAAGGACGAATTGAGGGGGGTGACGGGCAAGGGAGACTGAGCCTAAGTGCATTGCTAGTGTGCAAGAGGCTCTTGTCAGACCAACACCTGTCTGAGCAAGAGTGTATGTGTGAGCACAGACTCAAAGGCACTCACAACGGATCTCTGGTGGCCTTGTACAGCCAGTACGTGCTCTCTGCATACAAGCTCACTCACATGCTGTGCTGTCACCCCTCATACTAACACATCCGTACACAAGCACACACAAACAGGCACTCACAAGGGGTCTCTAGTGGTCTAGTACAGCCAGTACGTGCTCTCTGTCAGCTCTGGCCTTAGAGCATACGAGCTCACAGCAAACTGAGCCAGGTTGAATCCCTCTGGGGTGAAACTTTAGGGGTACGTATTCCTGGGTCGTCCGATAAAAGAATTCAGCAGTAGTAGGATAAAAGAACTCACAAGGGGTCCCTAGTGGCCTTGAACAGCCAGTACGTGCTCTCAGCCAGCTCTGGCCTTAGAGGATACGAGCTCTGGCCTGGCTGCACCGCGGACTGAGCCAGGTTGAAACCCTCTGGGGTGAACCCATATCGCCGCCACACGGAGAAGAAGGCCCTATGGGAGCGGGCTGCTCTGTCAATGTCGCCTATCATAACCTACGCAAGGGTGATAGGGCGGGAGGGGAGGGAGGAAGAATGAGACTCGAAGCCCTGAGTGCGGGGCCCAGTGAGCCAGGCTGGTCGAAGCCCTCTGGTTGAAGCCAAAGGCTTTTGAGTCGACTCAAAAGGAAGAATGAGACTCGAAGCCCTCAGCACCAGCGCGGGGCCCAGCGAGCCATAGGGCTTGCCCTCGGAGGTGGAGCCGTAGCGTCACCAGTCTGAAAAGAAAGCTCTATGGGAGCGGCTGCCCTGTTGATGTCTGTTATCATAACCAGCAAAAGGGTGACGGGGCGGGAGGGGAAGGTGGGAAATAGAAGAGCAGCCTTTTAGGGGTTGAAGCCCTCTGGGGTGAAGCCATAGCAAAACCACACAGAAAAGAAGGTCCTTTGTGATGTGATCCTTTCGCTAACGGAATAATTCAGGAACCCTGGGGGGACCTCGTTTGCGTCACGTGTGGATAAAGGAAACGTGCTGTGCTTAGCACAAGGTGGGCGGCCGACTTTCTGCAATCTGGGCCCCAACGAGCGACATCCGGAGGAAAGAGAGTACGCCATCCGGAGGCATAAAGCTTTGAGTCGGAACGCATCTGACAGACCTGAAGCGTTACTTCCATATCCAGAAAGTGGCATCTGACGTACCTGCAGGGCAGGCCAAAAGGCCTGGAGGGAAGTGAGTGGGTGAGCCATCCTGGAGGCATAAAGCTCTGAGCTGCCTCCATCTCCAGGAAGCATAAAGCTCTGAGCTGCCTCCATCTCCAGGAAGCATAAAGCTCTGAGCTGCCTCCATCTCCAGGAAGCCGCATCGGACGTACCTGCAGGCTGCAGGTGCAGCCCCTCTTGAACCTGCGAGCAATCCCCCTCATACCTGCAGCCCTGGCCAGAAGGCCTGGAGGGAGTTGAAGAGAGGCCACACTACCACTGCCACGTCCATGTTGACCTCCACGTACCTGCGAGGGGGAGGGGGGAGGGGAGAGAGATAGGGAGAGGGGCATATGGTGTACAGGGGAGTAGGATGTGAGGGGGCAAAGCAGCATGGTTGCAATCGAGTTGAAGAGAGGCCAGACGACCTCTGCCACGTCCATGTTGACCTCCACTTACCTGTGAGAGGGAGGGGAGGGGAGTGAGAATTGTTGTGGGAAATGTGTGTCGCAGTGCTTTACACATGGCAGGTGTGTGCTGCGTGTGTATGTACATATACACGCACCATGGAACTCTAGGCAGGTGTGTGCTGTGTGCTTGTCATAATGGCATCCTAGGCTGCCTGGAAAATGTGCAGATAGTCTAAATCGCCAAATATAGCCCCACACTCACACATTCACTCACACTCACTCCATCACACTACCGGTAACTCACACTCCCTCAAACCCACCCACACTGAGTCACATCCACGCACCATGGGTCGAGAATATGTGTGTCATAACAGCATCATAGGCTGCCTGGAAGACATGCAAATACTCAAGGTCATCCACACTCCCACACTCAATCACACTCAGTCACGCCCACTCACACTCCCACACCCACTCTCACTGAGTCACATTCACACACCATGGGTCGTGGAATATGTGTGTCATAACAGCATCATAGGCTGCCTGGAAGATATGCAAATACTCAAAGTCGCCAAACAGAATGTGTGCCTGGGGAGAATTGAAAAAGAAAAAGAAAATCTGAAAAAGGTGAAAAGATAAAAGGTTCATAGCCAAACAAAGATTGGACAAGGAGCAGCCGAACAGCAATGAGCAAGATAACGGTTGTAGTAATCCCAATGTCTTAATGATAACAGAAAGGAGCATAGACATAAAGGATGCCTTATGATCTGCGTTATGAGGTGCCTTGATACCTTGATAAGATACTCATAGAAGGAATCGATGCTGGTGCCCACTCCGGCATCCTGACATTGAAAAATAAAGAAGACCACATGATATATATATGTATCATCGACTCAAAGTACACATGCGATTTGCATGGATTCATTATATGTGATAAATAGGACAGTGTATACGCCGGTGCCTACTCCTGCATCCAGCTGTCAAAACAATCTAATGCTTACGTAGGGGCGAGTAATAAAAGGCCCTTGTGAGCCTACCTTGTGCGTCCACTCCCCCGTGAAGATGTCTATGTGCGCCACTAGCAGCCCGAAGAACGATCACTTTGAAGCGCCTCATGGCATACTTGATCTCGTGCCTTGTGCCTACCTTTTGTGTCCACTCCCCCGGTGAAGATGTCTAAATGCGCCCCTAGCAGGCCGAGGAGCAAGCCACATCCTGAAGGACTGCATTCAAATTTCAATGCTTTGAGGCATCCGATCCGACCCACACCATGCTTGACTTGCCCCATCGACCTTACCTTGTGCGTCCACTCCCCCGTGAAGATGTCTATGTGCGCTCCTAGCAGACCGAGGGACGAGCGCCGGGCCCATAGTGCACGCATAGCGTTCCGAGCCACGTCCTCAAACACTGGAGAGTTGGGAGTGAGCGCAGCATTACATGCAGTTTGGGGAAACGGAGGGAGGATGGAGTTTAGGAACACTTCCCTCCAAGCCCACCATGCCCACCATGCCCACCATGCCTACCATGCCCTCACAGCATTACGTTACGCGCCTCATCCTCAAACACTGGAGTCAGGAGTGAGTGCAGCATTACGTGCAGAATGGGGAAACGGAGGGAGGACGAGGAGCCTTTTTTTGAGGCGCCTCAAAAATAGTTTTGGCGAACTGCCAAGCCCGCAATGCGCTCATAGCATTACGTGCCACCCACATCCTCAAGCACTGGAGTGAGGGAGTGAATGAACACGCCATCACGTGCATAATGAGTCGACTTTTGAGTCGACTCAAAAGCAAAATCGACCCATTTCACCTGGAGTGAGGGAGTGATGGAACACGCCATCACGTGCATAATGAGTCGACTTTTGAGTCGACTCAAAAGCAAAATCGACCCATTTCACCTGGAGTGAGGGAGTGATGGAACACGCCATCACGTGCATAATGAGTCGACTTTTGAGTCGACTCAAAAGCAAAATCGACTCATTTCACCTGGAGAGGGGGAGTGAGTGAACACGCCATCACGTGCATAATGAGTCGACTTTTGAGTCGACTCAAAAGCAAAATCGACTCATTTAACTTGGAGTGAGGGAGTGAATGAACACGCCATCACGTGCATAATGAGTCGACTTTTGAGTCGACTCAAAAGCAAAATCGACCCATTTCACCTGGAGTGAGGGAGTGATGGAACACGCCATCACGTGCATAATGAGTCGACTTTTGAGTCGACTCAAAAGCAAAATCGACCCATTTCACCTGGAGTGAGGGAGTGATGGAACACGCCATCACGTGCATAATGAGTCGACTTTTGAGTCGACTCAAAAGCAAAATCGACTCATTTCACCTGGAGAGGGGGAGTGAGTGAACACGCCATCACGTGCATAATGAGTCGACTTTTGAGTCGACTCAAAAGCAAAATCGGCTCATTTAACCTGGAGTGAGGGAGTGAATGAACACGCCATCACGTGCATAATGAGTCGACTTTTGAGTCGACTCAAAAGCAAAATCGACTCATTTAACTTGGAGTGAGGGAGTGAATGAACACGCCATCACGTGCATAATGAGTCGACTTTTGAGTCGACTCAAAAGCAAAATCGACTCATTTCACCTGGAGTGAGGGAGTGAATGAACACGCCATCACGGCCTCACGGCATCACGTCTGCATTACGTGCAGACTCGGGAAAGGGAGAGAGGATGGGGTTTAGGATAGGAGCACTTCCAAGCCCACAAGGGAGACAGTGTATCCGATGTTCTACTTGATGGTCGAGCAAACTGGAACTGAGACGAGAAGGGAGCCGAGAACAGATGGGATTCGTGAGAAGTGTGGACCCCACAAGGCCCTAACGGCAGTTTTTGTGTTCCAATCCCGCTCCCTAACTCGCCTGGATTGCCTGTGAGTCGACTGAGCAATCCCAAATCCAGTGCTAGTGTGCCGCCCCCTGCTGTTGTTGTCAGTAGGCAGGCACACGTGCACACATGCATACGCGCACATTCAAGCTCATTTCACAGGGCCAGTTTCTACTTGCCTGGATCGCCTGTGAGTCGACTAAGCACTCCAAACTCCAGTACTAGTGTGGCGCCGCCTGCTGCTGCTGTCACTAGGCATGCACACATGCACACGTGCACACATGCACACGTGCACGTTCAAGCTCATTTCACAGGGCCAACTTCTACATGCCTGGATCGCCTGTGAGTCGACTGAGCACTCCAAACTCCAGTGCTAGTGTGCCGCCACCTGCTGTTGCTGTCACCTGAATGCCATGGGATGACAAGGCATGACAAGGCATGACATGGCATGACATGGCATGATGTGGATGGGACAGCAAAGTATTGCATTACACAGCATGTGACAAATGCCATGACATGGCGTAATATGATGGCATGCCGTATGAGAAGTTAGATAGAGAGATTAAGATAAATAGTGTATGGACTTTTGAGTCTTAACAGATGGATTGAGCCGTAGACATGGATGAGGGAGAATTGTAGAAACAGGAACGGGGAGACGAGGAGGAGTGCCCATTTGCTGCGTGAGAGATGCATTGGGCTACACGATTGATACTACACACCTCATGCCTCATGCCCCATGCCTCATGCCTCATGCTCCATGCCTCATGCCCCATACCTCATGCCCCATGCCTCATGCCCCATGCCTCATGCCCCATGCCTCGTGCCCCACGCCCCATGCCTCATGCCCCATGCCTCGTGCCCCACGCCTCATGCCCCATGCCTCATGCCCCATGCCTCGTGCCCCATGCCTCATGCCCCATGCCTCATGCCCCATGCCTCATGCCTAAGTGGGAAAATTCACGTTCCGCGTACGTCAGGGCCCAAATTTAGATTCGCTCAGAAATTCGTTTGGCCCAGGCAGAAAAAAATGACCGGGCAGGCAGGAAAAAATATTTTCTGGGAGGGTCGACACGACATTGCTGCTAGAACTCTTGTGAGGTAAGCTAGATTCTATGCGGGATATGGACGACTTTCTAGGACGTGGCGGAATTAGGTTTGCGCAAGCAACTACTCTGCTAGTAGAGTAGCATGAGTTGTGTGGTGGATTGGTTGGATTTTCCAGATGCAGGGGGGTTTGATGCGGTTGGGAGCTTGGGAGGGGTTGGAAGCTTGTTTGGGGGGTCAAAAGTTGGAATCGCGAATTGGCGAGGCCACGGTTGGCTTCGCCGTGTCTTCGCGATTCGCGAGATTTTTTCCGCATTTTTTTGTCTGGGCTGCCCCGAAAATTTCCCCCAGCGAATTTGCGAATTTCAGGTAAATTCGCGAACGCGAATTTATGCCGACGAATTTATGCAAAACGCTTGGGGACCCCTGCAAATTTTCCCACTTAGCCTCATGCCCCATGCCTCATGCCCCATGCCTCATGCCCCATGCCTCGTGCCCCATGCCTCTCCTGACTCCTGATCCCATCACCTTTCTCGTTCTACTCCCATGATGCCAACCCACACTGTACACGTGTTTGGCATTATGGACTATGAGCACACTGCACACGTGCTTGCCATTATGGACAATGATGTGTTTTGTTTTTGAGAATTCTCTAAAACAAAACACATCCTCGTCCTATTCCCATGATGCCAACCGGTACTGCACACGTGTTTGCCATTATGGACTATGAGCACACTGCACTCTGCACACTGCACACTGCATAGGATGCCCTACCCCTTATGCCATGAAAGTACACAGGTCTGTCATCCTAGTCTGCGCACTCACCTTGCTCTCCCCTCGCAGCACGCCATGACGCAGATTGTTTTTGAGGCGCCTCAAAAGGAGTCGTGCTGGTATCAGAGCACTGAGGCGCCTCAAAAGGAGTCATGCTGGTATCAGAGCACTCACCTTGCTCTCCCCTCGCAGAACGCCATGACGCAGATTGACAGAGCCAAAGGGAATGCCTGAAACAAAAGGCGACATGAGGAGCACAAGAAAGGAGCCATTGACTGGAGGAAGAGTTGAGAGGAAGGAGTAGAGTCACAACACAACGAACAGCAGGCAGCGGAGAAGCAGAGGAACGCACTAGCTAGCTCATGGCAAAGCAAAGTAGGCCTGATACGTCCTGCAGTAACATGTGCTTTGATGGAAGCTTTAAGACAAGCCTGGGCGTGTACAATAAATTATACTAGTTGTAACAATAAACGCACCTGTAGGCGTGTCGAATGCTGGCAATAGCCGCCTGCCAAGGTCCTCTGCTAGCCTCAGCAACTCGTTGTCATAGCCAGGCACCTGCATGCCCTGTGTGTGGGAGAGAGGGGAGCGAGACAGAGAGAGCCGATAAGGGCAAAGAGGCGGAGAAAAGAAGCAACTCGTTGCCATAGCCAGGCACCTGCAAGCCCTGTGTGTGGGAGACAGGGGAGCGAGACAGAGAGAGCCGATAAGGGCAAAGAGGCGGAGAAAAGAAGCAACTCGTTGTCATAGCCAGGCACCTGCATGCCTTGTGTGTGGGAGAGAGGGGAGCGAGACAGAGAGAGCCGATAAGGGCAAAGAGGCGGAGAAAAGAAGCAGCTCGTTGTCATAGCCAGGCACCTGCATGCCTTGTGTGTGGGAGAGAGGGGAGCGAGACAGAGAGAGCCGATAAGGGCAGAGAGGCGGAGAAAAGAAGCAACTCGTTGTCATAGCCAGGCACCTGCATGCCCTGGGGGAGTGAGGGGAGAGGAGAGGGAGAGAACGAAAAATGGGGAAGGACAGGGAAAGAAGATAAGGAGGAAGGCGGGGGCGAGAGGGTGCACATTCCAGTGCCATGATGCACGATTACAGCAGCAGGGTCCCATGTGGCAGGTGTGGTTACCAGTACAGGGGAACTCGCAGCACATGGGGTTACCAGCACAGAAGCAAGGCACATGTGGTTCCAAGTACAGGGAAAGGGCACATATAAGTTACCACGGCAAGGCCAGACGCAGCATATGTGGTTACCGGTACAGATGTGCGCATGTGGTTACCAGTGCAGGGTCGGATGCAATGAGATGTGCTGAAAGCAGTCCACCCATGACTCGAATGTTCGTCTCAAACAGAGATACGGTCTTGTTCTGTAGCAGTAACGGGTGGAGGGGGCGGGGGGAAGGGGGGGGGGGAGGGCAGTAAGGCAAAAGAAGGATAAATGGCAAGAAATGCGCCGAAACAAGGCGCCACAGCACATTGAACAAGGAGGAGAATAGCTCTCCGAGCGTCATTTTATGGCAGTGGTTTGCTTGCCTTAATACCTTGTAAGAATTTTCACCTTGTCGAAATTGAGGTGTGACGATAGCCATCTGACAGCTGAGGCGAATTCAGTCTTGTTGCCAAGCAGTGCCAGGCTATCCAGGGAGTCAATCTGTTGCAAAGATAAAGTTTGCACACAAAGCGAACGTGCAAAACACCATAAAGAGATGCAAAGAAAATATGCACATATCACCATCAATCCTTGCATGACAGAAATGCACACAGCAACATTAATGGATCCAAGCATCACCAGGGCAAGGCAAGCATCAAAACAGGAGCAGCAAGAGCAGCAAGAGCAGCAAGAGCAGCAAGAGCAGCAAAACAGGGCAAGAGCAGCAAGAGCAGCAAAACAGGGCAAGAGCAGCAAGAGCAGCAGAGCAGGAGCAGCAAGTGAAGCAACAGAAGCACTAGCAGCAAGGGCAGTAGGAGCAGCAAGAGCAGCAAGATCAGCAAGGAGGGATGCCTGATAGCATCAGAGTGACTGACTGACCAGTGGGTTGACAATGATGCTGTCAGAGTAACTGACCAGAGTGAGGGTGACACTGATGCTGTCAGAGTGACTGACCAGTGTGAGGGTGTAGCCACCCAGAGAATCCTCTCCTTTGCACGAGCGAGGGCGAAGCTCATCCAGAGGGAAGGCATGCCGCATGTACCCGTTATAGCCATGATAGAACATGGCCCGGACCTGTCATAAGACCCGCACAGTTCAAAGTACGTGTTTTTAGGCTCCATATTGTCGTATCAATGCCGAGAATGTCGCAAATTCGAGAAGACTCATCATGGCGAGCGAATGACCATATGATTTCCAACCAGCCGTCAAGACACTGCAGGTTCGTAGCAGACAAAGTCTTGAATGAGTGTACTGCTACTTGATTGTAAGTAAATTAAGCCAACGCGTCATTGGAAATTAGCCTGCGAACAAGAGACTAGTTTCAATTCCTCGCGAAGCTCACCTCCTCGCGAAGCTCTCTTGCCTCATCTGGCGACACGAAGTGGACGTTGCTGCTACTGCTGTCGGCGTACACGCTCCTGCGAGCAGCGCGTGCGACATGACACGCAGCGACAGCGTATACTACCAAGGCTACGACGTGGACGACGCGCATGACTAAGGAACACGACGCCAGGTTTGCCGAATCCAGTTTGGAGCTATTTCTGTGAGTACGTCAATGGCCTGAATTCCTGTGCTTGCCCCTACTGGGGAATATGTTTGGTGCACTGCGTTTCTTCTATTTCGAGTGAGGTATCCGCTAAGAATCAGCAAGGGAAAAAAGCACCAAGATGGGCTTTCGAGAATATGTGTCCAAACCTTTATAACTAAGTAAAGCTTTGACCTTCCACGTTTTCATTTATATTTGTTTCATTTACACAAGCAGGCCCCCAAATTGGTTTTGGGCCTCTCTGATTAGTTAAAGTATGAAAAAAAAGAATTGTCAACTTATACATATGATGTTATGTAGAAGTTATAGGCTAGATTGGTGTATGTTCGTAGTGGGTATAACCCCAACACTATATCTCCCCTGTACTCCCTTGTTTCAAGCATTCTAGTTGTAATAATTTGACAGGTGTTGCAGGAAAACTATGTGTAGAGTTTGCAAACACAAACACTTGGAAAACCTCAAGTGTTAGCCTAGAATCTTTGCTGGAATGGTAGACTAGTAAGACAGCAAAAGTCTTGTAAAAAGTGAATCTGAGTATAACTCTTGTGAAAGTCAAGGTTGAACAACTTGAGCTCATGAACTTGTGGGGGTAATCAAAGTTAATAATGAAAAGGCATAACAAGGATTTATAGCTCTAGGTAAGTACATGCTCGCTATTGTACCTATTCGTCACTATCGCGCTATGCGCCCTAAATGACAATGAAGAGGTGCGACTGTTCGCATGACTGAAACGACTGTCCTCATCACGAGCGCTATTTGCTGACGTCATTCTACGGACTTATCTTCTACAGTAGGATTCGACACTATCTATCAACTTACATAAATGCTATGAATTATATCACAACGCTAGTATTCTAACATGGTATCACGCATAGGTTAGGTCCCCCCCCCCCCCCCCACCCGCTTTTGCCCCGTGCCCTAGCCTACCACGCCTCGTCGGCCCCCAGCGCGCCCGCCGGCCCCTAGCGTGCCTGCCGTCCCCTCGCGCCGTAGCCGGCCCCAAGCGTGCTCGTCGGCCCCTCGCGCCCTAGCCGGCACCTTGCCCCCTAGCCGGCCCCTTGCGCCCAGACGGCCCCTTCGCGACCAGCCGGCCTGCCCCTCGCGCCGTCGCTGGCCCCTAGCGCCCTAGCTGGCCCCTCGCGTCGTCGCCCGCCCCTAGCGCCCAGCCGGCCCCTTCGCGACCAGCCGGCCCGCCCCTCGCGCCGTCGCAAGCCCCTCGCGCCGACGCTGACCCCTAGCGCCCTAGCTGGCCCCTCGCGTCGTCGCCCGCCCCTAGCGCCCAGCCGGCCCCTTCGCGACCAGCCGACCCGCCCCTCGCGCCGTCGCCAACCCCTCGCGCCTTCGCTGGCCCCTCGCGCCCTAACTGGCCCCTCGCATCGTCGCCCGTCCTTAGTGCCCTGCCGGCCCCTTCGCACCTAGCCGGCCCGCCACTCACGCCATCGCCAGCCCCTCGCACCTTCGCTAGCCCCCCTCGCGGCCTAGCTGGCCCCTTGCGTCGTCGCCCGCCCCTAGCGCCCAGCCAGCCCCCCTCGCGCCTTTGCTGGCCCAGCGCGCCCTAGCTGGCCCCTCACGCCTCCACCGTGGTCTCCCTATGTTGTGTCTCCACTCCGACCGTGGCGGCGAGTTCGCCTCTCGCCGGCTTGGACAATTCTGTCGTGCGGAGGGCATCACCCAGTCGTACTCCCTACCGGACTCCCCGCAGCAGAATGGGGTCGCTGAGCGACGCATCGGCTTGGTCATGGAGGCGGCTCGCACCTCCATGATTCATGTCGGTGCACCCCATTTTCTACGGCCGTTCGCCGTTCACTACGCCGCTCACCAGCTTAACCTCTGGCCGTGCTCTCAGCGGCCGCAGGTTTCGCCGACCCTTCTTTGGACTGGGTTCCCTGGTGACGCGTCCGCGTTCCATGTCTGGGGCTGCCTCGCTCACGTCCGTGCCTCCAGTACGGACAAGCTCACTGCCCGCCCTATCCCCTGTGTCGTCCTCGGTCTCCCCCTGGACTCGTCTGACTGGCACTTTTACCACCTGCCATCTCACCGCTTCCTTCACTCCCGTGACGTCACCTTCGACGAGTTTGTCTCATTTTACCACCGCTCCCCTTGTTTCCGGTCCCCAATCCCCCGGTAGCCCCTGCTCACCTTCCTCCCCATCCTGCTCCGTCTGGTGTGTCTCACGTCACTCCCCTCCCGTCTGTTGTCCCGGTCGAGGAGTCGGCTGACTCTGGTGGCCCAACGGCACAGTTCTTGCCGTCCGTCTCTCCCCTGGTATCTTCCCCTCCACTGTCGCAGCCGCCGCCGCCGCCACAGCAGACGCCGCCGCCGTTGCTGCCGCCGTCTCCGCCGCAGCAGACGCCGCCGCCGCTGCCACCGCCGCTGCCGCAGCCGCCGCCGCCATCGCAGCAGCAGCAGCCGTTCATGGCCTCTGGGGGTGCTGATGTTGAGAAGGACGCTATTCCTAGGGTTCCTATCGTGGCTTGTCCCGGCGAGCTCAGGGGTGGCACCGGCGCTGCAGAGGGTTCTCGCTCTGGGGGTGCTTGTTCTGGGGGTGCTGGAGTGGAGTGTTCCGATGGGAGGCCCGGTGCAACTTGCGGTCCAGGTGTCGGCGTCGAGCAGCAGAAGAAGCAGCAGTCGCCGCCGGTGTCCGCCCTTCGCCTGCTCGGCCTTTCCTCCCCTGACCGCTTGCCTGTGCCTCCCCCGCCGCCTCCTCCCCTTCCTGTCCACGGTCCTGTGACCCGACGCCTCCGTCTCACATCTGATCTCGCCATCCGTCTCGTGCTCGTCCTGTCTCTCTTGTTCAGCGTTCTCACGCTATGTTGCTTCGTTCCCACACGCCTCGTCCTCCCCTCCTGCCTTCGCCTCCTCCATCATTGCTCGCTGTCGCGCCTCCCCTTTTGTATGACTACGAGCTCACTCCCTCGACTTCTCCACTGCTTTTCTTCAGGGCAGCCTACACGAGCAGGTCTACCTGCGCCGTCCTCAGGGCTTTACTGGTACCTTCCCTCCTGGGACCCTTGGCTCCTTTGGCGCCTCGTCTACAGCCTGCGACAGGCGCCCTGTGAGTGGCACGAGATGCTGCATGCTATGCTAGCTGACCTACAGTTCTTTCCGTCCTCTATAGACCCCTCGCTTTTCGTTCGTGCTGGCCAGACTCCGTTCTACATCCTTGTCAATGTAGACGACCTGGTCTTCGCTACTGCAGACAGACTCACTGGCCTCCGTAAAGGCCGAGCTGCTGAGGAGACACACCTGCACTGATTTAGGAGAGCTGCACCGCTATCTTGACCTGCAGACTCCAGGGACAGAGCAACGCGCACTATCACTCTCACACAGTCACACTTGGTGCACCAAACTTCAGAGGTTCGGTCTTCAGTTCTCCTCCGCATAGCCCACACCTATACCAGTAGATCACAGGCTCTCTGCTCTAGTTCCTGAGGAGTTAGCAGAGCCTAGTGGTCCTTATGCAGAGCTGGTGGGTTACCTCATGTACTTGATGACTTGCACTCGTCTAGATCTTGCCTACCCTCTTAGCATCCTGACTCTCATTGTGGCTACAGGCAGACACCGACCCCAGCACTGGTCGGCCGCAAAGAGGGTTTTGCGTTATCTTGCTAGTACATCGGGCATGGGGCTAGTGCTGGAAGGACGCAGGCCAGTGGTCCTCACTGGGCACAGAGACGCTTCTAGGGCAGACGACGCTGAGACCCTCACATTCTCCCAAGGCTACTGCTTTAGCCTTGGTTCAGGTGCCATCTCGTGGAGGTCCACTCGCTCCTTGTCTGTTGCCCAATCGCGCTGTGAGGCTGAGATCTACGCTGGTGCCATGGCGGCACTGAGACGACTGAGGAGGGGACACCAGGGAAGGGGCAATCCACGAGAACTGCGCCGTGGGGCCACCACAGTCAGCCGACTCCTTGACCGGGACAAGCGACGGGAGGGGAGAGACGTGAGACACTCTAGCCAGAGCAGGACAGGGAGGGAGGGGAGCAGGGGCTACCGGGGGAGTGGGGACCAGAAACAGGGGTGGGGAAAGCGACGGTAAAAGGAGACAGACTCGTCGAAAGTGACGTCACGCGAGTGAAGGAAGTGGTGAGACGGCGGGTGGTAAAAGTGCCAGTCGGACGAGTCAAGGGGGAAGCCAAGGGAGACACACGGGACAGTGCGAGCAGTGGAATTGTCCGTGCCAGAGGCACAAACGTGAATGAGGCATCCCCAGACGTGGAACGCAGACGCGTCACCAGGACACCCGGTCCAGAAAAGGGTCGGTTAAACCTGCGGCCGCTGGGGGTGGGGCCACAGGTTCAGCTGGTGAGCGGCGTAGCAAACAACGAACGACCACAGAAAATGGGGTGCACCGGCATGGATCATGGAGGTACGAGCCACCTCCATGACCAAGCCGATGCATTGCTCAGTGACCCCATTCTGCTATGTGGAGTTTGGCAGGGTGTACGACTGGGTGATGCCCTCCGCACATCAGAACCGGCCAAGCCGACTTAAGGCTAACTCGCCGCCACGGTCGGAGTGGAGACACAGCACGGGGAGACCTCGGCGGACTTGCGCAGCTACGATCCACGGGATAAGAACGTCAGGCGCGTCGACCTTCCACTCCAAAAGAATTCCGTGGTGTAGCGCATGTAGTCAGCGAGAAGCACCATGAAGTATTGCTCTCAACGCGGCCCAGGGACGGGGGCTGGACCCCAGACGTCCAGGTGCAGGGTCTGAAGTGGCGCGTTGGCAGGGTGAAGCGAGGAGGAGTGAGGAGCACAGCACAGCCAGCCCTCTACGCAGGACGTGCACGGCGGCGGAGGCGAGGGCGTGAGGGAAGGGAGCGACGCAAGGAGACCTAGGACAAGACCGTGCTGGGACATGTGACGTAGACGCGGGAGTGCAGGATGACCTAGGCGGTGGTGCCATATCAGCGACGGGTGAGTGAAGGACCGACACGAGCAAGCTTCGGCTGCCTGGGGGGACGCCCTCGCCGGGGGGGACGCAGTGTCTAACATAGACATGCTTTGTGGCCACAGGCAGATACCGGCCACATCACTGGTCGGCCGCTAAGAGGGTTTTGCATTATCTTGCAAGTACATCGGGCATGGGGCTATTGCTGGGAGGACGCAGGCCAGTGGTCCTTACTCGACACGCAGACGCTTCTTGGGCAGACGACGCTGACACCCTCCGATCCTCCCATGGCACTGCTTCACCCTTGCAACTGGTGCCATCTCGTGGAGGTCAACTCGCTTCTCGTCTGTTGCTCAGTCTAGCTGCGAGGCCGAGATCTACGCCGGTGCCATGGCGGCACAGGAGCTCCGCTGGCTGACCTTCTTTCTTGCCGACTTAGGTGAGCGGCCTAGCTCTGCCCCGGTTCTAGACGCTGACAGCAGGGCCATGAGCCTGATGTGTCAGGAGCCTCGACTTGAGGGCAGAGCGAAGCACGTCCAGCTGCGGTTCTTCCTCCTGCGCGAGCTTCAGCAGCGTCGCCAGCCCCGCGTAGGCCTCCGGTGCCAACACAGCTGATATCTTTACTAAGGCGCTTCCGCCTAGAGATCATCAGCGGCACTATTTGCAGTTAGGTCTTGTCCCTGTTGACTCTCACTTGCTAGGCCCTTGATTGTGTACTCCTTTCTATTTATGCCTTGCAGACTGGCCTTGTGGCTTTTCCTCCAGTGGTTGGACTAGTAGTGCCGCCCTGGTTTGCTTTGTCTTGCTTGTACTCTTGCTGTCTGGTCTTTGGTCCCTTGTCTCAGAGGTTGGACTAGTAGTGCCACCCTGAGCAACGTGTTTCTTGCTGTGCACTACTACTTTTCTAGCCTAGGGGGTGTCAATTTATACATATATTGTTACGTAGAAGTTATAGGCTAGATAGGGTATGTTCTTAGTGGGTACAACCTTAATGCTATATCTTCCCTGTTCTCCCTTGTTCTAATTATTCATTCTAGTTTTAACATGATTGTGCTATGTGTTAACGCTAACTTGCAAAAGTGAGCCACATTGAATTCATGCACTGGTCGTTGTGAGTGAAATTGAAGTTGGCCCCTGAATGACGATACAAGGAAGGGCAAGCCAAGATATAGGAACACCAGAGCTAACCTAGTCGTGAGATGTTTGGGGAAGGAGATCGAAGGGTCTCGAAATGTCGAACTAGAAGTTATGGAGAAGCCGAGGTGATTCTGTCAGAAAGGTCCGGAACTGAACCGAGGCTTCGGGTGTTTTCAAGTGTACGCGATAGCAGTACGGCTCAGTAAGAATTGGAGAATTCCTTACACAATGCATGATTGTAACCCAATCGGATGTACGGTATGCTTGTAAGCTTGGTTGGGATATCACAATAGAATCTTAGAGAGTAACATGAAATTGCAGTGCTATATCGAGCTTCTTCCAAATGAACGCCGAGAAACCAGCTGCACAGCAGGCGGGCTCCCACCGTCTGCTAGATGTGTCAGCAATCCCTCGAGCATGCCTGCTTGCCCACATTCCTACCTCACCTTCACTTTCCCCAGGATATCCAATGTTGCGTGAAAGCATCAGTGCTGTCCATGGGGAGCTTCGCCTTGTCGAAATCGTATGTGTTCTTATTACCTTTCTAAGACGGCACTAGGTCTTGTTGTTAACCTACGGCATTTCGCATTGCCAGGAGATTAAGAAGGGCCAGTCTGAACTCGAATACTTGCGCTCAGCCTTAGCTTCATCTGAGTACAGGAGAGAAGCGGCCGAACAGCGTGAGCTGTCATTGCAAAATGGTAAGCGGAACGGTATTGTTTCGCTGATGGTTACTTCCTGTGATTATTTCCTGACCTTTTACTTCCGACAGAAGTGGAAAGGTTACGTTCGCTTCGTCAAACTGAACTTGAAACTATCCAGCAACAGGTTAGTTGTTACCCGACAATTTCATGCTCTCTTCTGCGGATTCAATCATGACACTTTTGATACGTCCAGTTCCAATATCGCAAAATGTATGAGGAAGCTGAAGATCGGCTAAAGAATCAGCAGAAGGAATACGAGTTGAAGCTGGAGGTAAGCGATGCATTGCGTGACACCATTTTTGTCTGCTGAAGTGTCTTATGCCATAATTTATGTCCCAGGAATTGAAAGGTGCCCTTAACAGCGTGGATGACAGGGCAGCGCAAGCTAAAAATATATCTGAAGCCCGAATACGGTAAGAAAATATAGTTTCCGTGTCCGGCTCTCCAGCGACGATGTTCATAAGTCGTTGTTTCAGGAGTCTGGAAAAGGAGATCTCAGAGGCATGGGCCACGGTGGTCACTCTCGAGGAGAGGTTGGAGCAGCAGAGTGGTGAAAACGAGCATGAAAAGATGCAACTTAAAGAATCAGCGTTTTCACAGAGGGTGAAGTGTAAGTTAACTTACCATGGCACTTGTTGACCGTTTGGGTGCAACCTGTCAATGATAATCCGTCATTACAGATGAGGGTGAATTGGCTAACCTCAGAAATCAGCTTCACGACCAAGAGATAAGACGGAAGTCTCTGGAAAAGGCTCTCTCAATGGCTGAGTATAAAAGTGAGTCGTCGAAGCCATCTTAACCATTTCTGTCCCTTTGATGCTGTGTTGAGTACATGCTTGAGCGTTTCAATTCTCTACAGCTTCGCTGGCGGAGAATCAGTTGCAAGAACAATTGAAGGAATTCAGGCAGAAAATGGAAGAACAAAGCCGTGAAGCAGTGCCAAACAGGCATGCTGATGCCATCAAGCAGAGAATGATGAAGATGCGAAAGGAGAACGATGAGCTTCGTCGGCAGCTCCAAGCTTACCAGGGAAGATGATGCTCGGCTGTGTGGATGGTGTGGTTGACAGGTTGTGGATTGTGGATTCACGCCAGGCCTGGTTACTAGAATATTTTAGGGGGCCAGCTTCTTTTCTTGGGTTTAGGGGGAATGTTACCTTGAATGTGACAATGGTGCTGTGTCCTGCCGGTCACATCTTTTCTTGTATTCACCCTAGCAAATTGAAGATCTCTAGTGGTTGCTTACAGCACATTGCTTGGGATCATAATTGTCATTGCATGCCCTGAAATGATCGAAAAGTTATGGCGGACTTCATGTAGTGTTTCTTACAGTATGTGGTGGTACTGCGTCGAGTTGAGGCATTAGAGGGGTGAGCAACTTATGAAGCCGCCATTACAGCTGTCACAACATCAGCTCAAGAGCGTAGAGCCGCTACCAGTCATATCGCGGCTGCCATGGCTGTCCTACTGCCGTCAGTCGAGACAGCTAGATGGCAACTGTTATCTTCACTGCACGGCCATCGCATTTGCCGGGGCAAGCCGTGCACTCGCCGCTCACTTTCATCCAACCTTGTTACCCGTTTCGCACCAAACCATACTCGTTCGCAGCCCATCAGCAGTGAATTCGCGAAGCCCAACATTGCGGTTGCTGCTCAAGCGCGCCAGACGCAGCACTTGCCGGAGAATGTACCTTCGCACGGCATCCATTCCAAGTCACAACTCTTTACTATATTACCGTCGCCTTCGACCGCTGCTTGCGAAGTGACAGCGGGGGAATGCGTCGCCGACATCCTGCGACAGTTCAAGAATGTCGCCGCTTCCTTCCTCGTGACCACAGCCTCCGCTATCACCCTCTTGTCCTTTCCCTTAGACGCTTCCGCAGCAGCAGGAGGGCCAGCTGTACTTTCAGTAGCAGGATCAGCAGTATCATCCACTCTTTCCGCTCCACTTTCCCCAGGCGCGGCGACATGGGACAGTCATGAAATTCTAGCTTCTTCACTCTCAGGACCCCTCGCTCAGATTGCAGAAATCTCAGCTGCAGCTGAGCCTGCACCAGATATGGCCTTCGCTGCAGGCCAATCCGCATCTGACAGCCTGGCAACAGCGAGCCCTGTGATTGACGGAGCGCAGCTGCTGGGCGGCGGGAAACGGGAGGCTCTGATTGGTCAGCTGGAGGCCCTGGAGAGGGAGAATGGTTGGCGTATGCGTGTGCTGACTCGATATGCGCCTGAGCAGTTCGAAACAGAGGCTCTGCGAGCAATTTGGCAGGTAAGGGAAGGGAAGAACGGGGACGAAGACAGTGGGGTATGGATGGTAAGGGAAGAGGGAGGGGGGATACCTGGAGAGGGAAGGTACATGTGGCGCTTGAGGGTGTTCACTCGGTATGCGCCTCAGCAGTTCGAACAGGAGGCCCCACGTGCAATGTGGCAGGAAAAGGAGGCGGAAGGGGAGGGGTGGGGGGAAGGGGGAAGGGGGAGGTCGACGAGGGAAAGGTACGTATGGATGGTAAGGGAAGTGGGGTGAGGAAGCACGGAGAAAAAAGGTATGGGTGGTGCTTGCGGGTGCCCACTCGTTACGCGCCTGAGCAGTTCGAAGCAGTAGCTCCACGTGTAATGGGCCAGGTGAAGGGGAGAGGGGGAGAGGGGGAAGAGCTAAATTTGGCATGTGACGTCATGGATGCACGAACCTTTACGCGTGATGAAGTGGACATCTTCGCATGTGTCTCGAGTATCTCTACCTCCTTCCCCCTCCATCAGGATGCACGTCTCGTCCCTCTCAGCCTGACGACCCAACCCTAGTGGTGGTAGTGGTGTGCGTCGCACCATCCAACATCCTGAATGTCTCTCATACCCGTCACATAACTGTCTCCCGAATCCGTACATGCCTGCTGTGGCGTATGCCTTCAGCCCAATGATTGAGTAGTGGTGGTAGTGGACGTCACACCACACCACCCAGGTCCCAGGCATGGCACCTGCCACTGCACGCCCCAATTCTGTCTTACCTCCCTGTCCTTATCTCCTGTGCATCCCTCTCTCTCAGCCTGCCGACCAAACGTAGTGGACGTCACGCCACCCAGGTCCCAGACATGACACCTGCCACTGCACACCTCGATTCTATCTTGAGTTGGTTCCTTACGTTAACATTTAAGATAAAATTTACCTGCTGTCCTCATCTCCTGTGGATCCCTCTCAGCCTGACGACCGAACGGTAGTCGTGGTGGTGGACGTCATATCACCCAACATCCCATGCACGTCTCATGTGTATCCTCTCCTTCTCTCCGACATGTCTGTGTGTCATTATGTCACCCTGAAGAGCGAGCAGTAGTCATGGCGGTGGATGCAACATCGCCGTACTTTTTCAACTTTTGTTCCCCCCATCTACTCAAGTGTCACATCGGTCACATCGGCCCATCTACTCTTGTACATTTCTCATCTGTGCTTCACACTTGCTTGTCAGCCTGGCGGCCGAATGCTAGTGGTGGTTGTGGACGCCACATCGCTTAACACCTCAACTTCTTTGCGTGTCTCCCTTGTACCTTAACGTGTCCCACCTTCGCCGCCCCGTCTCTGCACTTACCTTCCTCTCAGCCTTTAGTCAGGTGACGTCAGAGCGAGCGAACACGACCAAACAGTAGTGGTGGTGGTGGATGACACATCGCCCAACATCCCATGCACGCCTCGTGTGTATCCCCTCCTCTCCGACATTTCTGTGTGTCCTCATGGCATACATGGATACACAGAGAGGTAGTGGTGGTGGTAGACGTCACATCGCCGAACACCACCAACTTCTTTGCGTGGCCCTCTTGTACCTTATGTATCCCACCCTCCTGCCCCCATTTCTGTACTTTCCTTCCTCACAGCCTGACGACCGAACGGTAGTGGTGGTGGTGGACGTCACATCGCCCAACATCCTTAACTTCTTTGCTGGGGATACTGTGAGAGAGAAGCTTCCACGACAGTTCTTCATCGAGCTACAATCTCGGTAGGGCACTAGTCCCTTCTACCCCGCCCCTCCTCCCTCTTCCCCCCACCCTCCAACCTTCCCTCCCCCCCCCCCTTCCCCTTCCCCCCCCCCGTCCCCCACCCTTCCTCCTTTCTTATTCCCATCCCCGCTCATGCTCTGTCTCGGAAAGGACACTCAGAATATTGCATTTTTTTGCCCGACTCGCATCCCTCACCTGACCTCCATGCATCCCTCGCCTGACTTGCATGCATCCCTCGCCTGACTTGCATGCATCCTTCACCTGACCTGCATGCATCCCTCGCCTGACCTGCATGCATCCCTCACCTGACCTGCTTGCATCCCTCACCTGACCTGCATGCATCCCTCACCTGACTTGCATGCATCCCTCGCCTGACCTGCATGCATCCCTCACCTGGCCTGCATGCAT
The DNA here is from genome assembly GCA_027943415.1 of Closterium sp. NIES-67. NCBI lineage: Eukaryota > Viridiplantae > Streptophyta > Zygnematophyceae > Desmidiales > Closteriaceae > Closterium > Closterium sp. NIES-67. The sequence goes on along the minus strand of BQMB01000474.1, from coordinate 411,617 downwards.
CCCTCACCTGACCTGCATGCATCCCTCGCCTGACTTGCATGCATCCCTCGCCTGGCCTGCATGGATCCCTCGCCTGACTTGCATGCATCCCTCGCCTGACTTGCATGCATCCCTCGCCTGGCCTGCATGCATCCCTCACCTGACCTGCATGCATCCCTCGCCTGACCTGCATGCATCCCTCACCTGACCTGCATGCATCCCTCGCCTGACTTGCATGCATCCCTCACCTGGCCTGCATGCATCCCTCACCTGACCTGCATGCATCCCTCGCCTGACTTGCATGCATCCCTCGCCTGACTTGCATGCATCCTTCACCTGACCTGCATGCATCCCTCGCCTGACCTGCATGCATCCCTCACCTGACCTGCATGCATCCCTCACCTGACCTGCATGCATCCCTCACCTGACTTGCATGCATCCCTCACCTGACCTGCATGCATCCCTCGCCTGACTTGCTTGCATCCCTCGCCTGACCTGCATGCATCCCTCACCTGACCTGCTTGCATCCCTCACCTGACCTGCATGCATCCCTCGCCTGACTTGCATGCATCCCTCACCTGGCCTGCATGCATCCCTCACCTGACCTGCATGCATCCCTCGCCTGACTTGCATGCATCCCTCGCCTGACTTGCATGCATCCCTCGCCTGGCCTGCATGCATCCCTCACCTGACCTGCATGCATCCCTCGCCTGACTTGCATGCATCCCTCGCCTGGCCTGCATGGATCCCTCGCCTGACTTGCATGCATCCCTCGCCTGACTTGCATGCATCCCTCGCCTGGCCTGCATGCATCCCTCACCTGACCTGCATGCATCCCTCGCCTGACCTGCATGCATCCCTCACCTGACCTGCATGCATCCCTCGCCTGACTTGCATGCATCCCTCACCTGGCCTGCATGCATCCCTCACCTGACCTGCATGCATCCCTCGCCTGACTTGCATGCATCCCTCGCCTGACTTGCATGCATCCCTCGCCTGGCCTGCATGCATCCCTCACCTGACCTGCATGGATCCCTCGCCTGACTTGCATGCATCCCTCGCCTGGCCTGCATGGATCCCTCGCCTGACTTGCATGCATCCCTCGCCTGACCTGCATGCATCCCTCACCTGACCTGCATGCATCCCTCACCTGACTTGCATGCATCCCTCACCTGACCTGCATGCATCCCTCGCCTGACTTGCATGCATCCCTCACCTGGCCTGCATGCATCCCTCACCTGACCTGCATGGATCCCTCGCCTGACTTGCATGCATCCCTCGCCTGGCCTGCATGGATCCCTCGCCTGACTTGCATGCATCCCTCGCCTGACCTGCATGCATCCCTCGCCTGACCTGCATGCATCCCTCACCTGACCTGCATGCATCCCTCGCCTGACTTACATGCATCCCTCACCTGGCCTGCATGCATCCCTCGCCTGACCTGCATGCATCCCTCACCTGGCCTGCATGCATCCCTCACCTGACCTGCATGCATCCCTCGCCTGACTTGCATGCATGCCCACCTGACCTGCATGCATCCCTCACCTGGCCTGCATGCATCCCTCACCTGACCTGCATGGATCCCTCGCCTGACTTGCATGCATCCCTCGCCTGGCCTGCATGGATCCCTCGCCTGACTTGCATGCATCCCTCGCCTGACCTGCATGCATCCCTCGCCTGACCTGCATGGATCCCTCGCCTGACTTGCATGCATCCCTCGCCTGACTTGCATGCATCCCTCGCCTGGCCTGCATGCATCCCTCACCTGACCTGCATGCATCCCTCGCCTGATCTGCATGCATCCCTCACCTGACCTGCATGCATCCCTCGCCTGACTTGCATGCATCCCTCACCTGGCCTGCATGCATCCCTCACCTGACCTGCATGCATCCCTCGCCTGACTTGCATGCATCCCTCGCCTGACTTGCATGCATCCTTCACCTGACCTGCATTCATCCCTCGCCTGACCTGCATGCATCCCTCACCTGACCTGCATGCATCCCTCACCTGACCTGCATGCATCCCTCGCCTGACTTGCATGCATCCCTCGCCTGACCTGCATGCATCCCTCGCCTGACTTGCATGCATCCCTCGCCTGGCCTGCATGGATCCCTCGCCTGACTTGCATGCATCCCTCGCCTGGCCTGCATGCATCCCTCGCCTGGCCTGCATGCATCCCTCACCTGACCTGCATGCATCCCTCGCCTGACCTGCATGCATCCCTCACCTGACCTGCATGCATCCCTCGCCTGACTTGCATGCATCCCTCACCTGGCCTGCATGCATCCCTCACCTGACCTGCATGCATCCCTCGCCTGACTTGCATGCATCCCTCGCCTGACTTGCATGCATCCTTCACCTGACCTGCATGCATCCCTCGCCTGACCTGCATGCATCCCTCACCTGACCTGCATGCATCCCTCACCTGACCTGCATGCATCCCTCACCTGACTTGCATGCATCCCTCACCTGACCTGCATGCATCCCTCGCCTGACTTGCTTGCATCCCTCGCCTGACCTGCATGCATCCCTCACCTGACCTGCTTGCATCCCTCACCTGACCTGCATGCATCCCTCGCCTGACTTGCATGCATCCTTCACCTGACCTGCATGCATCCCTCGCCTGACCTGCATCCATCCCTCTCCTGACCTGCATGCATCCCTCACCTGACCTGCATGCATCCCTCACCTGACTTGGCATGCATCCCTCACCTGACCTGCATGCATCCCTCGCCTGACTTGCTTGCATCCCTCGCCTGACCTGCATGCATCCCTCACCTGACCTGCTTGCATCCCTCACCTGACCTGCATGCATCCCTCGCCTGACTTGCATGCATCCCTCACCTGGCCTGCATGCATCCCTCACCTGACCTGCATGCATCCCTCGCCTGACTTGCATGCATCCCTCGCCTGACTTGCATGCATCCCTCGCCTGGCCTGCATGCATCCCTCACCTGACCTGCATGCATCCCTCGCCTGACTTGCATGCATCCCTCGCCTGGCCTGCATGGATCCCTCGCCTGACTTGCATGCATCCCTCGCCTGACTTGCATGCATCCCTCGCCTGGCCTGCATGCATCCCTCACCTGACCTGCATGCATCCCTCGCCTGACCTGCATGCATCCCTCACCTGACCTGCATGCATCCCTCGCCTGACTTGCATGCATCCCTCGCCTGACCTGCATGCATCCCTCACCTGGCCTGCATGCATCCCTCACCTGACCTGCATGCATCCCTCGCCTGACTTGCATGCATCCCTCGCCTGACTTGCATGCATCCCTCGCCTGGCCTGCATGCATCCCTCACCTGACCTGCATGCATCCCTCGCCTGACTTGCATGCATCCCTCGCCTGGCCTGCATGGATCCCTCGCCTGACTTGCATGCATCCCTCGCCTGACTTGCATGCATCCCTCGCCTGGCCTGCATGCATCCCTCACCTGACCTGCATGCATCCCTCGCCTGACCTGCATGCATCCCTCACCTGACCTGCATGCATCCCTCGCCTGACTTGCATGCATCCCTCACCTGGCCTGCATGCATCCCTCACCTGACCTGCATGCATCCCTCGCCTGACTTGCATGCATCCCTCGCCTGACTTGCATGCATCCCTCGCCTGACTTGCATGCATCCCTCGCCTGGCCTGCATGCATCCCTCACCTGACCTGCATGCATCCCTCGCCTGACTTGCATGCATCCCTCGCCTGGCCTGCATGGATCCCTCGCCTGACTTGCATGCATCCCTCGCCTGACTTGCATGCATCCCTCGCCTGGCCTGCATGCATCCCTCACCTGACCTGCATGCATCCCTCGCCTGACCTGCATGCATCCCTCACCTGACCTGCATGCATCCCTCGCCTGACTTGCATGCATCCCTCGCCTGACCTGCATGCATCCCTCACCTGGCCTGCATGCATCCCTCACCTGACCTGCATGCATCCCTCGCCTGACTTGCATGCATCCCTCGCCTGACTTGCATGCATCCCTCGCCTGGCCTGCATGCATCCCTCACCTGACCTGCATGCATCCCTCGCCTGACTTGCATGCATCCCTCGCCTGGCCTGCATGGATCCCTCGCCTGACCTGCATGCATCCCCACCTGACTTGCATGCATCCCTCGCCTGACCTGCATGCATCCCTCGCCTGACTTACATGCATCCCTCACCTGGCCTGCATGCATCCCTCGCCTGACCTGCATGCATCCCTCACCTGGCCTGCATGCATCCCTCACCTGACCTGCATGCATCCCTCGCCTGACTTGCATGCATGCCCACCTGACCTGCATGCATCCCTCACCTGGCCTGCATGCATCCCTCACCTGACCTGCATGGATCCCTCGCCTGACTTGCATGCATCCCTCGCCTGGCCTGCATGGATCCCTCGCCTGACTTGCATGCATCCCTCGCCTGACCTGCATGCATCCCTCGCCTGACCTGCATGCATCCCCACCTGACCTGCATGCATCCCTCACCTGACCTGCATGCATCCCTCGCCTGACTTGCATGCATCCCTCACCTGGCCTGCATGCATCCCTCGCCTGACCTGCATGCATCCCTCACCTGGCCTGCATGCATCCCTCACCTGACCTGCATGCATCCCTCACCTGACTTGCATGCATCCCTCACCTGGCCTGCCTGCATCCCTCGCCTGACTTGCATTGTCGCGTTACCCGTGGAGAGGCATGAGCCTCCCCACGGTTAACACAGCAGCAGGGGAAGAGGTGAGTGGAGCAGAGTATTATGAGAAGAAAGAGTTGGCATGCATAATTGAAATACAAAATACGGGAGAGAGAGGTACAGTACTGTACTGTACAAAGTATGAAGGAGCTCAGGGATCGAGGCGCGGGGATAATGGGACCTTACAATTTCGAGGCGCAAGCAAGGATGAGGTGGGGGGGGGAGGGACGTCAGCAATAGCCCCATCTGACGAAGGGTAGGGACCAGGGAATCTCAGTTCCCAAGGGAAGGAAGGGAGGTAGGCAAGGGAGCAGGGGAAAGTGAAGTGTAAATAGATCGAGACTCAGTAGGCTTATCGTTTCTCGCTTGTATGTTTTCCTACTATACTGCAATTACACTCTACGCCTACTAGAGTCCAGCAGTACGGGAATTCAGTCCTAAGTGGATCTGAGCAGCCAGGAAGAGGCTTGTAACAAAGGGCGCTTGGTCCCACAGCAGCAGTCATTACCTACCAGAGAAGGAATGGACAATGGAAGAAGGAGGGCAGGGAGGAAGGATAGTTCAGAAGAAAGGGGAGAAGAGGGAGAAGCACGACAGCATGCATCCCTCACCTGGCCTGCATCCATCCCTCACCCTTCCAGCTTTCTCCTGCCTTCCCTCACCCGTCTTTCAACCCTCACCCCACTTCCACACATATAAAATGCCTCCAGTTTCGGAAACCAGTTCTACGGGGCAGAGCAGGGCGACACCAGAGCCCTGTAGCAGGCCGTCTCCATGCTGCAAGCCTGCCTCTTAAGTGTGCCATGCCTCATCAACCCCACCCCCCAACCCCCCCGCCCCCTTCTCCCCACTTCCCCCCCCCTTTCTCCCCCCTGCGTCCAGCTTCGGAAACCAGTTCTATGTGGCAGAGCAGGGCGACGCCAGAGCCTTGCAGTAGGCCGTCTCCACAGTGCAAGCCTGCCTCTCGAACGTGCTGTGCCTCATCCTTCCTCCCCCTTTCTCCCCCCCTGCCTCCAGCTTCGGAAACCAGTTCTATGTGGCCGAGCAGGGCGACACCAGGGCCCTCCAGCAGGCTGTGTCCACGCTGCAGACATGCCTCTTAAAGCCCGCCGGCTGCAGCAACGTGCCCGGCCTAGTGGACGACCTCTACTTCCTCACCCTCTCCACCGCCATCCTTGGTGGGTTGGTTTTTGGTTTCGCCGCCCGCCTGGAACCTTCCGGGAAGGTGGAGGCTAGTTGGCAGTGGGTGCTACTTTTTTCCCCGCTGTGGCTGCTGCTGCTTGTGGCCTTTTCGCTGCTGCCCATAACTGCCCGAACGGACGATTTGGAGCCGTTGTTGAAGAATGGGGCGGGTTTTCTCGCTGGGGCAGCTGGAACTTATTTGACTCCGATTTTCGGGCAGTCTCCTGTGGCGAACTGGGGGAAGGGGAAGGATGGAGGGACTCAGAGTGGCACGAGAAGTGGTAGGGACAGCGACTCAGATGATTTTTAGAATATCCATATGAGAGTATGAGTCCGATTTTTTGCGTTGGGTTCCATCCAATTCCGTGAACAATTTTTATCTCATATGGATACATATTTTTGCTTGATGGTTTACCTTAAGCCTTCAACCTACAAACTGTTTATAGTGCGCCAACAGTCTACAGTCACTTGTTACCTCTTACCCCTATTCACTTGTTTATCGTGGGCTAATGACGAGGACGAGGACCTTCGCCCTAGGGCTTGTCAGGGAAGCTCATCAGCTCGAAGCACCTGACTCAACCGTTTCAAAACTCAGCGAACCCGTTCCAAACGCGAAGGTGCAACCTAGGCGAACTGGACCTTCATGACTCACCTTGGCGTCTGCCACTACCCTAGCGACCATAAGCACAGGTCGTTTCTCCGTAGCTATGCTAGTGTTTCCGTCCCAAGGAGAATCTTGGATTGTGCATTGTGTTAGGGTGGTAGCCAGATCCTGCAGCCCCCCGTTAGACGGCGCATAAGGACGTTGCATCCCCGCATAAGACGGTACAGTGTTCTCCACAGCCACGTCACCACTCGTCACCACACGTCACCATCCGTCACCGCTCGTACCACCTTCCAGGTGTTTGAGAGTCGGCTCAGACATTTACGACCCTAAAGGTTGTACCTTTGGGCTTGACGGCCAAGCGGCTTGACGGCCGAGCGGCTTTGACTGCTGAGAGGCTTGACGGCCAAGCGGCTTGCCGGCCGAGCGGCTTGACGGCCACGTGACGACATGCCGTACTGCGTAGTGCCCAACCACCATCGCCACAAAGACGGCCAGAGCTCCGGGGGAGACGGCGGATCAGGCGCCGCGGAAAGCGGAGAGAGAGCAGCCGGAAACGGCAGTGGGAATGGCGGCGCGAATAGCGGCGGGAATAACGGCGGGAATGGCGGCGGAGATGGCGGGAAAGTGAGGATATTCTACGAGACGTACGGCCATGGAGACACGAAAGTGCTCATGATCATGGGTGCGCGCAGCAGAAGGTTTGAGTGTTTGAGGCTGTGTTTGACCACTGGGATTGAGGGGGTTATGGAAGTGCGTTTGATCATGGGTGCGTGTATCGGAAGTGCGTTTGATCATGGGTGCGTGTGTTGAAAATGCGTATGATTATGCGTGCGTGTATTGGAAGTGCGTATGATCATGGGTGCGTGTATTGAAATTTGAAAGTGTGGGTGCGTGTATTGAAAGTGCGTATGATCATGGGTGCGTGTATTGAAAGTGCGTATGATCATGGGTGCGTGTATTGAAAGTGCGTATGATCATGGGTGCGTGTATTGAACGTGCGAATGATCATGGGTGCGTGTATTGAAAGTGCGTATGATCATGGTGCATGTATTGAAAGTGCGTATGATCATGGGTGTGTGTATTGAACGTGCGAATGATCATGGGTGCGTGTATTGAAAGTGCGTATGATCATGGGTGCGTGTATTGAAAGTGCGTATGATCATGGGTGCATGTATTGAAAGTGCGTATGATCATGGGTGTGTGTATTGAACGTGCGAATGATCATGGGTGCGTGTATTGAAAGTGCGTATGATCATGGGTGCGTGTATTGAAAGTGCGTATGATCATGGGTGTGTGTATTGAAAGTGCGTATGATCATGGGTGCGTGTATTGAAAGTGCGTATGATCATGGGTGTGTGTATTGAAAATGCGTATGATCATGGGGGGCGTGGATTGGGAGTGATTATGATGATGGGTGCTTGTACATCAGACCGACGCTTCCTGTTATCTGTTCTGCTGCGTGCGTTGCATCATTTGCCTCTCATATTCCCCCCCCCCCCACCCCCCCCACCTCGCGCCTCTCCCCTGGCTGCCCATGTTTTTGGCCTACTCACGGGTTTTGCCTCTGGCCGTGGTGCGTGGCAGACCCAGCTACTCTGGCTGTGCCCAGCCTCACACTCCCCCCTCCCCCCATCTCTCTTCCCCAGGATTCGCCTCTGGTCATGCTGCGTGGCTGTTCCAGGTGAAGGCCCTAGCGGGCACTGATACCCCCAACAGTCGAGCGCGCCAGCACGGGGCGCAGGGAGAGCAGGGAGATCAGGGAGAGGAGGGAGAGGAGGTAGAGAAGGGAGACGGCGGGGAGAAGGAGAGTGGTGGAGAGGAGAGGGAGAGTGGAGAGGATGGCTGGGAGGGGAGCAGGGAAGGGAATGGAGGGGGGGAGGTGGAAGGGGAAGGAGCGGAGAGGAAACGAAGCAGTGAAGAGAGTGGGGAAGAAAGGGAGCTGCGAGAAAGGCGAGGAGAGGATGAGGGGGGGGAGGAGGTGAGAGGAGGGGAAGAAGGGAGAGAGGAGATGAGAGGAGGGGAAGAAGGGAGAGAGGAGATGAGAGGAGGGGAAGGAGGGAATGGGAGGTGCACTGGAAGGGAGGGCGAGGTGGGGGAGAGAGGAGGGGAGGAAAGAGGAGAGGAGGAGAGAGGAGAGGAGGGGAGAGGGGGCAGCATGTGGACAGGGAGGGAGGTGTGCATCTTTGACAACCGGGGCGTGGGCCACAGCTCGTGCCCTACAGATCCTAATGAATACACGTGAGTACCCTACACGACTCTACCCTACACGACGCTTCTCGATAGCAGCTTCCACTCTCTGGCGGCTCCTCTTGTCTCAGGAGAAGAGGCGGCAGCAGGTGGACTGGGAGGGGGGGAGGGAGGGGTGCAACTTTGACAAAAACAGATCCTAATTAATACAGGGTTTGTTTAAGGTTATGGCACACGCCTACAGATCCTAATGAGCACACGTGAGTTAGTCTCAGTAGCTCGTTTGCTACAGTAGCTCTCTGGATTATTGGCTAGCAAGTGTACTGTCCAGAAGGTAGGCAGATGACATCCTCGTTTCCTTGTGTAGACAATCGTTATCGTTACATTTGGAGATCTATTTTTCCTCATTTCTCCCATTTTTCCTCATTTCTCCCATTTCGAGGTGCCTTTTGAGTCGACTCAAAAGTCACCTCGGAGATACATTTTCCCTTATCTCTCCCATTTCCTTTTCCCCATCCCCCCCTCGTCTCCCTGTCAGCCAGTCAGCTCGGAGAGATCATGGCAGTCGAGGCTCTGCTTTGACGCACATCATCTGCTTTCATTCAAGATATTCTATATTCTCACTCGCTCTCCCCCACCTCTCCTCCCCCCCATCACATCCGCGGATCATGTGTTGTGTATCTTGCCTCATTTCCCCTCCCCTCCCGTTCCCTTCCCTCCCCTCCCCTCCCCTCCTCTCCCCTCCCCTCCCGTTCCCTTCCCTCCCCTCCCCTCCCCTCCTCTCCCTTCCCCTCCCGTCGTGTCATCTTTCTCTCCCCCTCTCCCCTCTCTCCTCTCCCCCCTACTCTCCCCCCTCTCTCCTCTTTCCCCCCCCCCCCTCCTTCTCCCTCCCCACTCATACTCAGCACGGAGGCAATGGCAGCAGATGCTCTGTTCCTTGCGGATAATCTTGGCTGGACCAGGTTTCATCTCGTGGGCCACTCCATGGGTCAGTTCCATGTCATCTCATCTCCCTTCTCTTGGTCACATGTCCTGGCCTGGCCTGGCTGCCTGGTTGCTTGAGAACTCTTTTAGTGTTTCTTCTTTTAGTGTTTCTTCTTTTAGTGTTTCTTCTTTTAGTGTTTCTTCTTTTAGTGTTTCTTCTTTTAGTGTTTCTTCTTTTAGTGTTTCTTCTTTTTGTGCTTGCTCTCACTTGCGTCTCACTTGCGTCTCACTTGCGTCTCACTTGCGTCTCACTTGCGTCTCACTTGCGTCTCAGTTGCGTCTCAGCTGCGTCTCAGTTGCGTCTCACTTGCGTACCGGTTGCGTCTCAGTTGCGTCTCAGTTGCGTCTCAGTTGCGTCTCAGTTGCGTCTCACTTGCGTACCGGTTGCGTCTCAGTTGCGTCTCAGTTGCGTCTCAGTTGCGTCTCACTTGCGTCTCACTTGCGCCCTGGTTGCGTCTCCGTTGCCTCTCAGTTGCGTATCAGTTGTGTCCCACTTGCGTCTCACTTGCGTCTCACTTGCGTACCGGTTGCGTCTCAGTTGCGTCTCAGTTGCGTCTCAGTTGCCTCTCAGTTGCCTCTCAGTTGCGTCTCAGTTGCGTCTCACTTGAGTTCCAGTTGCCTCTCAGTTGCGTCTCCGTTGCGTCTCAGTTGCCTCTCAGTTGCATCTCAGTTGCCTCTCAGTTGCCTCTCAGTTGCCTCTCAGTTGCATCCCAGTTGCGTCTCACTTGCGTCCCAGTCGCCTCTCAGTTGCCTCTCAGTTGCCTCTCAGTTGCCTCTCAGTTGCATCTCAGTTGCGTCTCACTTGCGTCCCAGTTGCCTCTCAGTTGCCTCTCAGTTGCATCTCAGTTGTGTCTCACTTGCGTTCCAGTTGCCTCTCAGTTGCCTCTCAGTTGCGTCTCAGTTGCCTCTCATTTGCGTCTCACTTGCGTCCCAGTTGCCTCTCAGTTGCCTCTCAGTTGCCTCTCAGTTGCCTCTCAGTTGCCTCTCAGTTGCATCTCAGTTGCGCCTCACTTGCGTTCCAGTTGCCTCTCAGTTGCCTCTCAGTTGCCTCTCAGTTGCCTCTCAGTTGCATCTCACTTGCGTCCCAGTTGCCTCTCAGTTGCCTCTCAGTTGCGTCTCACTTGAGTTCCAGTTGCCTCTCAGTTGCCTCTCAGTTGCCTCTCAGTTGCCTCTCAGTTGCATCTCACTTGCGTCCCAGTTGCCTCTCAGTTGCCTCTCAGTTGCGTCTCTCTCAGTTGCGTCTCTCTCATTCATTCACTATAATCCCAGCCAGCCAGGCCTGATAGTGTGGCTATAAGCACCATTCCTCCTCCGTTTTACAGCCTTGGGCCTGATTGTGCGGCTGTATTGCCCCTTAGAATCTCAGTAACAGCTTGATAAATCTTCAATTATGATCCAGTCACCTTATTTTCCCCTTCCCCGCTCCCCGCCTCTCGTTGCCGCATGAGGCATGATAGCATGCAAGGTGGCGGCAGCAGCGTCGCACAGAATCACCTCTCTTGCACTCATCATTCGGTCAATTTCCATCTTCTTCATCAACCTCTGCTCCCCCTCCACATTAACCCCCACCCCCCCTCCCTCTTCCCCCTCCCCTCTTCCCCCCCATTGCTCCAGGCGGCATGATAGCATGCAAGGTGGCTGCAGCAGCATCGCACAGAATCATCTCTCTGGGTCTCATAAGTGTTACTGGGGGCGGCTTCGACCTGTTGCCTCGGGTATGGCTTCGACCTGCTGCCCCGGGTATGGCTTTGACCTTCTGCCCCGGTATGGCTTGGCCTGCTGCCACGGGTATGGCTTTGATGTGCCACGCTTGCCAGCCGACCAGGTATGATTGCCTGCATGAGGAGTGTCGCACAGACAGCATCATCTCCCTTGCGCTCTTGATTTCGCAGGGTGACTTTTGAGGCGCCTCAAAAGCGCCCTGAGATGCACGAGCCGACTTTTGAGGCGCCTCAAGGCGTCCTGCGATGCATGAGCCGGGTCACACAGACAGAATCATCCTTCGAGGTGCCTCAATTTGTTTTTTCCGATTTTTGAGGCTCCTCAAATGCCGCATAGAATCATCCCCCTTGCGCTCACCAGCGCTAGTGGAGGAGGCGGTCATCACTATTCAAGGGGGGTCGAGCTCCTATCGAACGAGTCGCGGATGTGGCCCCGATCTCCTGTCAAATGAGTCTGGACTCTGGAGGGGGTGTTGACCCCCTGTTTTGAGACAGTGCTGGCAGCCTACTTGTTGACCTCCCCCGGGTTCGCACCTACTTGTTGGACCTGTCGCACCTATCAGGTTCGCATGGCCTGGCCCCTATAACCGGCCCAAGGGCAAAATCGCATGGTGGCAGCAGCGTTGCAACGGAAAATAATAATATTTCTGGGTTGACTCGTGAGAGTTCTCCATCGCCAATTGCATGATGGGCGCAGCTCCACGCCTCGAAGTGTAGAACATCCTCATTGGGTTATACTTCGAGGAATCTTCTAAAGTGCCTGTCTGTGCTGCTATTGCCTTCCCCACCACTTCAGCTTGACTCGCGGGTATTCTCCATTTTCAATCGCACGATGAGCGCTGAAACCCCGGAGCTGAGAGCTTATTTGAGGCGTCTCCGTTTTGTTGCTCGCTGTTGTACCAGGTACCACATTCCCTCTCCCCCGCCCCCCCCCCCCCCCCCCCCCCGTCCCCTCACCACACCAGCTTGACTCGCGGGTATTCTCCATTTTCTATCGCATGATGAGCGCCACAACCCCGGAGCTGAGAGCTCAAGTGGACCTGGATACCCACTTCTCCCAGGTAAGCCTGAAAACAAGTACATGAATAACGAGTACATGAATAACGAGTACATGAATAACGAGTACATGGAAAACGAGTACATGAAAAAGGAGTACATGAAAGACCAGTTCATCAGCAGTTACCTTCATCAGCCGTTACCTTCATCAGCCGTTACCTTCATCAGCCGTTACCTTCACCAGCCGTTACCTTCACCAGGCGTTACCTTCATCAGCCGTTACCTTCATCAGCCGTTACCTTCATCAGCCGTTACCTTCATCAGCCGTTACCTTCACCAGCCGTTACCTTCATCAGCCGTTACCTTCACCAGCCGTTACCTTCATCTGCGTCTTCTCAGTTCATTGGAGCTGAGAGCTCAAGTGTCCCTGGATACGCACTTCTCACAGATACGTACACCAGAGAGAAGCTCTACCCAAGTGTTCACTCGTTCTCAAGCACTTGTTATCAAGTTGTCTGTAAATTCGTTCGATAGGTGCTATAGTGAGACGAGCGCGTCTATCTAGAGTGTGTTATTGCACTCGCCTCCTTGTTGTTGCCGCTTTTCCCACTCCACACCCTGCGCTCTGTGCGTCCATTTTTTAGGCGGCTGAAAAATGTACTTTTCCCCTGGGGGGGCTCACACGGCATGCTTCGCTCTGTACGTCCATTGCAGTTTGCTTTTAGTCGTTTCAGGCATACAGGGATGGATGGAGGAGGTTGATGCTGGGGCTCGTGCAATCTCAGAACTCAGCTCGCTATGTAAAGGAATAAAAGCAAGTGTTCGCATTACTCCCCTTCACTCCTGTTCACTCCCCTTCACTCCTGTTCACTCCCCTTCACTCCCCTGTACTCCCTTTCACTCCCCTTCACTCCCCTGTACTCTCTTTCACTCCCTTCACTCCCCTTCACTCCCCTTCACTCCCCTTCATTCACTCCCTTTCACTTCTCCCATCCACCAGGAGTACATGGAAGAGATTGATGCTGGCGTGGCAAGGAGAGAAGCTCTACACAAGGTATATGGCGTGCAGTGCACACTGTGACAAGCAGTGTGCATACATTATACATAAGCGAACGTACCAAGGTCACGCCGCGTCTGATGGAGTCATTATTGAACATTCGCGTTTTGAGAGGAGTTATTAAATTTGACTCCTTTCTGAATGCTAAAAAATGACTGCAATGGGCGTATTGAGATTCATTCTTCCTCCCTTTTCTCCGTGTCTCCTCTTTCCGTTCTCTTCACCACTCCCACTTTCCACTCTTCCCACTCTTTCCGTTCTCTTCACCTGATGCCCCTCTTCCATTTTCCACTCCCTCACTCGTTGATATTGTCACGTTTGCCACTCCACTCCCCATTCCCCCTCATGTCATCTGTCCCCCACCCCCGCCATGTCATCTGTCCCTCACCCCCGCCATTTCATCTGTCCCCCACCCCCGCCATGTCATATGTCCCCCACCCCCGCCATGTCATCTGTCCCCCACCCTCGCCTCCCCCTCGCCTCCCCCCCGCCTCCGCCAACCCCCCCCCATCCTTCCAACCCATCCCCCCATCCCATCCGGCCATGCCATCCCATAGGAGTATGTGTGGCTCCTGTCTGCGCCAGCTGCCCTGCACAAGCCCCACGGGGCGAGTGGACAACGCATGCTGGGCTAGGCACACTCCCACTCTTCCCATCCCCCCTCCCACTCTCCCCCCCCAGCCCCCCCTCCCATCCCCCCTTCCCAGCCCCCCTTCCCATCCCCCCCTCCCATCCCCCCTTCCAATCCCCCCTTCCAATCCCCCCTTCCAATCCCCCCTTCCAATCCTCCGCGGAGTATGTGCGGGTCCTGTCTGCGCCCGCTGCCATGCAGACGCCTCACAGGGCGAGTGGGCATCTCAATGCCTGCTGGACGCACTCCCTCACGCTTCATCCCCCCCCCCATCCCATGCCATGCCATGCCATGCCCCCATATCCACTGAACAGGAGTATGTGCGGGTCCTGTCTGCGCCCGCTGCCATGCCGTTGCCCCATGGGTCGAATGGGCTTTTCAACGCATGTTCAACGCCCCTCACCCCACCCCCCTCTCTTGTCCGCCCTTCTTCTCTCCCAGGAGTATGTGCGGGTCCTGTCTGTGCCAGCTGCCATGCAGACGACTCATGGGGCGAATGGCCATCTCAATGCCTGCTGGACGCACTCCCTCACGCGCCATGATGTGGATGAGATCTGCAGCGCGCACATCCCCACTGCCGTCATCCACGGCAGGTAGGTACACCGTACAACCCCCCGCTTCGCCTCCCGCCTCCTCTCCCTGCTCCCCCACGCACTCCCTCGTGCGCCATGATGTGGATGAGATCTGCCGTGCACACATCTGCCGTCATTCACGGCAGGTAGGTACTTGCAGGGGAGGAAGGTACCTCCCTCCTCCCTTTCCGTCCCTCCTCCCTTTTTTCCCTGATCCCTGCTCGTGCTCCCTCTCGCGCCATGATGCGGATGAGATCTGCAGAGCGCACATCCCCACTGCTGTCATCCACGGCAGGTAAATGCACACACTCCGTCCCCTCTGCTTTCTGCTGCATTCTTCCCTGCTCCCTCTTCCTTTCTTCCCCTCTGTCCCCTTGCCTCCCTTTCTTCCCCTCCCTTCCCTGCTCCTTGGACTTGGACGCACTCCCTCACGCGCCACTATGTGGATGAGATGAGATCTGCAGTGCGCACCTAAGTTGCAGAAGCACGTCTAGCGTTCCTCCCTGATGCTAGCGTTTGAGCAACAAGCATTCTAACGCTGAACACTTGACTGCCCAAGCGTGAGTTGCAACTTGGGTACCCACAAGCCCCCCGCCCTTCCCTCTTCCCTTTCCTCCCTGCTCCTGTTTCCGTCCCTCGTCCCTCGCCCCTCGTCCCTCTTCCCTACCTTCTTTCTTCCTTTCCTTCCCTTTCGCCCCTGCTCCCCGGGCGCATTCCCTCGCACACCAAGATGTGGATGAGACCCATTTGGAAATGAAGGGCCTGTTTAAGCATTTTCAAAAAGACCCCTTATGGGCCCACACGCCACACTGTGGATGTGGTCCATCAGTGATGGCGGATCTCAGAATGTTAATAATTCTCATCTGGTTCTTTCCAAGAAACTTCAGCCATTTGACTGGGCTCTCATCCTGTCCTCTCCATCTCTCCTCCCACTGCCGCTCACACCCCACTCGGCGAATGCATTGCACAAAAGCAAACGAGGACCTGCACCTGCGCTGCGCCCCTCTCTCATTCCAGCAAGTGCACCTCCCGTCCCCCTGCCATCCCCTGCCATCCCCCTCCCATCCCCTCGCCGTGCCCCCCCCCCCAGGGATGACGTCATCGCGCACATCTCACTGGGAGAGAGGGTGGCCAGAAGCCTGGGGAAGGTGGCGCGCTTCTTCCCCCTCCTGGGAGCTCACATGGTGCTGAGGGAGAGAGCACATGAGGTATGCTCAGGGTCTGGGGCTGTCGATTATGGGGATTTATTGCCTCTCAGGGTTTCACCTGGGCAGAAGCTGTTAGAATATTCTACGTTCATTCTATTAGCCTACAACTTTTCATTGTCTTTGGTAATTATACGCACCCCACTAAGGTGTATACACCCAAGTTGGGGGTTGGGTTCCCAACCTTGTTGGGTTCCCAAATTGGTTGGGCTCCCAATTAGACATGGGCATGAGCCGAGCCTGGCTCGGCTCGGCTCGTTTGGGGTCGAGCCGGGACCTCAGGATCCCCGGCTCGGCTCGTCAGGGGGGCTTGTGTAACCTCTCAAGAAGGCGCACTGTTTTTGGGGACTCTAGTCTAGGGGATGTGCCAGATTGTGATTGTGATCTACTGCTGCTCTGTTTGGGGCGCCAGTACAAGCCTAGGTGAGCTGAAAAGTCACAATAATTTAATGTAGTACCATGGAAGTTAAAATAGTGCCCCTTTGCCAACAGCATGTTCTCAGCGCAACCAGACGCAAGCTAGCAACCACCCGACCACATGGTTTAGCACGCAGCCTACAGCTCCTCCACCCCGAGCTTCTCCGTCTCTTTGATCCACCCTGGCTTTAACAGGGAGACACCAGGGTGCGTGCGAGTCCATGACTTGAGTGTCATAGTGGCTCGCACGCTCTCCCCAGACAACCTCTGCCTATGGCGGGTGATCACATTTCGGCTCTGACTGAACACACGCTCGCTAGCTGCCGATGTTGCTGGTATGGCCAGGTAATCCCTGGCCATAGCCTGCAACACCGGCATATCAGACCTCTCGCGCCAGTACGCCAAGGGGCAACCCTCATGCAACTCCCCCTCAATGTAACGATCCACCTCATCCCGCATCGTGGCCCCCCGTCGTGCGGAACGCGCTAGCAGCTTGGCGTGGAGAGACTGGCTCAAGCCACCCCGCACTGGTACACCACTAGCATCTCCACCCTCAACCTCCCCCCCCCCCAAGCCTACCCCCCCTCGGCCCCCGTCCTGTTGCTGTGCCGCTTGCTTCAGCCGCTTACTGTACTCAGCAAAGCGTGCCCGTACAAGGGTCAGCACCTCTGACAGCTTGAAGCTCGCCACAGGCCTGCCCTGCTGCTCCTCCTCCCCCTCCTCCCCCTCTCCCCCCTCCTCATCCTCCTCGTCCTCATCGTCCTCCTCGTCCTCCCCCTCTGCGCCCTTCTCTGAACCCATCTCCTCCTCCCCCCCCCCCGCACCAGCGGCACGCACAACTAGTGCGCGTGAAGACCCGGCTAGTCCGCTTTCCACGCCCACCCCGTTTGCCCCCTCTCCCTCTCCCCCAGAGCGGGTGTCCGTCCCTCCATCCACCTCGAAGAACATCAGCCTCATGCCGGGGTTCAGAAACGTCGCCACCACGAGCTCATCGCTGCTGCTGCAATAGTACCGTTCCAGCACGAGGAAGGCGACGCCTACGAGCTGACGGCCGATGAGGCGGGGTGACGGCCATGCCTGCAAGGTGTCCATCAGTTCGTTGAACTGTGGCACAACAGCAGATGATGTGGGGTAGGAAGAGCCCTCGGCCGCCACTGTGATGGAACTGAACGGTGCCAGGAACTCCGCCAGGACATCCAGCGTGTCCCAGTGCGCGTCGGTCAGTCGCAACGCGACGTACTTCGCGCGCTCTTCGGCCGTCTCTCCCTGGGAAGTGAGCAGGGGTGCATGGGGGGGGGGGGGTTGTGGGGATACAATGGGTGTGGCGGCATGGAAGGAAGTGTCACACAAGGGGCGCGTAGGAGCATCCGCGCACGCAATGGAAGCGGTGGAGTGGGCTTTTGTAAAGAGGGTACCTGCTCCACTGCAAAGTGCGCAGTGAGGGATCGGCGGAGCCTCAATGCACGCGCGACCATCTCGTGCGTGCTGCCCCAGCGAACCTCGCTGTCCTGCACCAGGCGGAGAACCGTCCCTTTGAGGACGGGATCGGACCGCTGCTGCGCCTCAAATTCGCGCGTGCGCCTCTCACTCCATCCCACAAAGGTTGCAATGTCGCGTAGGAGCTTCAGCGGCACCCTCACCGCTGGCAACTTCAGCGCACGCTGGACTGCAAGGTTCAGGATGTGCGCCAGGCAGCTGCATGTACGAAGGCGCACAGAGGGGGGGGGGGAGAGGGGGGAGGGATATCCTTAAGGACCCTCCATGCCATTGAGAGGGGAGGTGTGGATCGTCTGAACAGTAGCACACTATGTGGACAAGACAAGGGCTGCAAGCTCGCCACGCACTCACCGGAAGTGCATGCCATCTGCGAGGAGAGGCGTGGCCAACGCATGACAACCAAGACCGGCGAGGCGACGCATGGCGGCTGTGTTGCTGCTGGCGTTATCCGTCGTCACCCCCATGCAAAACCCCACGAGCTCCCACTCCCTGATGACTCGCCCAAGACGTCTGCAATCAGCCGCCCTGTGTGGCGCGCTTCCAGCTCCATAAACTCCAGTGTACACTGGCGCAGCTGAAAATCCCTGCTAATGAAGTGCGCCGTCACTGTCATGTACCCCCGCCTGTTACCCCCGATCCATATGTCCGTTGTGAAAGAGACACGCCCGCTCCCTGAACCCTCCCCAAACTCCGACTTAACCACTGCCCGTGCCGCCTCAGAGTAGAAGCGGAGGTCTCTGGAAACGGTGGTCCGGTCGGGTATGGGGATTGCGTCACCGCATTGGGGGTTGCATACAGCCAAGAGGCGGCGGAACTGCCAAAACGAAACGAGAGGGGGGGTGTGGGGTTTGGTAGTGTTTAGCGCCGTGCATGGGGGGGGGGGGAGGAGGTGGTGGTGGGGCGGGTGTTTCTTTTGGTGGGGCAGATCCAGTAGGTTATAAGTGGGGGGGGGAAGTTGGGTTACACAATGACCACAGGCTTAGGAAAGGGTGTGGGGGGGGGGGCTGGTGGGGCGGCTCGCTTACCGCGGGGTCCTCTACGATGCGAAAGGAGCTGTCGGTGCTGGCGATGAACTCGACGATCGCCTGACGCAAACGCGGCTCCGACACACGTGGGCCAAGGAACCGGTCCATCGTGGGCTGCCTCGTGTCCGCCGCTGCCGAGGACAGGGACAGGATGGTGGCGCCGGGGGGGGGGTGCGGCCAAGTCTTGGACCACTCGTTGGGCGCCTTCCCATCAGGGACATGTGGGTATCCCCCCATCGGAAATGACTCTCCTGGCTCAAGACCCTCGACCACGCGCCGCTGCCATATGTCCCAGTGTGGGCGATGGTGTCTCGCCATATGCTTGGCACCCGTGCTGGTCTGGCTGTCCTTGAAGCCCATTGGCTTCTCGCACATCTTGCACACTCGCTTTCTCTCGCTCCCCAAGAAACACTCTGCCACACGCTTGTTGCTCCTCTTTGCTCCAACCTTACGGTTATTTTTCTGTCTTTTCCTTCTCCCCTCCTGCTCAACGCCTGGGTCCACCTCCTCAGCCCCATCCGCACGCCCTCCCCTGCCTTGAAACCTGACGGACGGAGCAGCGGGCCCCCCCCCCTCCTCCCCGCCCCTCCTCCCCCCCTTTGCGCCTGTCCCTGGCCGTCGCCCAACCCCACTCCCTTCCTGACGCTGCCTCTTCCCCCTGGCGCTCTCACCCCCCCTACTCCCACCCGTTCCCGTCTTGGACCGACCCTCCCCCTCCCCCTCCTCCTCCTCCTCCTCCTCCTCGTCCTCGTCCTCCATCACCAAACCCTCCGTCTCGTGCTCATCATCCTCCTCCTCCTCTTCCTCCTCCTCATACTCGCTGCCGCTAGATTTTCCGCTCTCCCGCTCCTCCGACTCGCTCCCATCCCTCTCATCGCCACCGCTCTCCCGGCTGCGGCGAGCTTGTGCGCGCTTGACCCTCCTCCCCTCCCCCTGGGCTCTCCCCCCCCCTCCCCCTCGTCCCATCCCCTGCCGAGAGAGGAGGAAATCTGTCCACTCCACAGGCATGTGGGGCATGGCTCCACCTCCATCGGTCTCATTCGCCCTCGAACTCACACCCCCCTGGTCCCCCGCCGCCTCATCTGTGCGCGCTACACGATCCCTCCCCGGCCCCCCTTGCCTAGCCGCCGTTGCCTTGGACTTTGCCATGTGCAATGCAAGATCGCGCACCCCCAAATGCGCGCGCTTAACTTAATCAAGCGTTACCAAGCGCCCTACAAGGCTACAACCCTCAGCATCGCGGGACTAGGCCTAAACGGACGCACGCCCAGGCCTATACCCTAGCGTGCGCATACCACGAGCCAATGCCTCGGTGGCGCGCCTAGGGCTGTCGCGCCAAGGCCTCGGTGGCCCTACTTATAAATAGTAGTTCTTACATCTTTAAAAAATGAAACAAGGTGCTGCAGTTTGGTTCTGGCTGAGGGCGAAAGACTAGGGCGATAGGCTAGGGCGTTATGGTAAGATTAGGGTTGGTTGACGAAATGGGCTTGGGGGGGAGTTTCTCGATTTGAATTTCGACTGTCGCGAAACCCCCCCTTACCCGAACCGTGAGCCAGCTGGCTCGAATTCGAGCCATTTCGAGCCGGCTCGACTCCGGCTCGCCTGGTGTCACCTGCGCGAGCCGAGCCGGGCACCAAAAACAAAGGCTCGGCTCGCCTTAAAGGCGAGCCGAGCCGAGCCGAGCCAGGTTTGTGCCCATGTCTACTCCCAATGATTGGAACCCTCAAATAATCCCAACCAAGATTATTGGACCCACCAATAATCTTGGCTAGGATTATTGGACCCCCAATAAGTTGGCCAACCCAACTTATTGGATTGACCAATAATCGTGGTCACCTCCCAGCCAAACCCCCCCTCCTACTCCTCACCTATGTATACCCGCTCTTTTCCTAATACAATTAACTACTTTTTCACCTTTCCTCACAGAAGCCTGGGGAAGGTGGTGCACGCCTTCCCCCTCTTGAGCTAGTTTTTTTAGAATTCTAAAAAAACTAACTCAGCCTGGGGAAGGTGGTGCGCGTCTTCCCCCTCTTGGGCCCGCACACGGTGCTGAGGGAGAGAGCACTCGAGGTCAATCACACATGAGGCATGTCGCTCTTTCACTCTTCGTTCTCAAGTGTAGGGAGGGTGGTGCGCTTCTTCCCTCTCTTAGGCTCTCACAGGTGCGGAGGGAGAGGGCACATAAGGTATGCTCAGGGTCTGGGGCTGTCCGTCTCTCACTTATCAGGGTTGTCAGTATGGGGCAGAAACCTGGGGAGGGTGGCGCGCTTCTTCCCACTCCTGGGAGCTCACACGGTGCTGAGGGAGAGAGCACACGGGGTGGGTCACACATGAGGCCTTTCACTCTTTCACTCGTCGTTCTCAAGTGTAGGGAGGGTGGCGCGCTTCTTCCCTCTCTTAGGCGCTCACATGGTGCTGAGGGAGAGGGCAGGGTTTGGGGCTGTTGATTCTCGCCCATCGGGATTTCACCCGGGCAGAAGCCTGGGGAGGGTGGCGCGTGTCTTGTCCCTGCTGCGCGCTCACATGGTGCTGAGGGAGGGAGCACACGACAAGAGGTGAGTTGAGGGAGTGGTGGGTGGGGTATCGTTTCTTGGCTTACCAGGATGTTTGCCGTCAGAAGCCTGGGGGGGGTTGGCACGCTTCTCCCCCTTGCTGAGAGCTCACACGGTGCTGAGGAAGAGGGCGCACGAGGTGAGTCAAGTGGTGGAATATCAGGATGTCTTGAGGCCAGAAGCCTAGGGGGAGTCGCATGCTTCTCCCCACTGCTGGGCATTCACATGGTGCAGAGGGAGATGGCGCACGAGGTATGCCGCACACATGCTCTCTCCTTTCACGTGCGTAGGAGGGCGGGTGGCACGCTTCTTTCTTATTAGGGGGTGGGGCGGCTCAGGGGGTGGGGCTGTCGACGTCTGGCTTGGCTTATTAGGTGCTTTACCCAGGCAGAAGCTTCCAGGAGGGTTGCGCGCTTCTTCCCCCTCTTATACGCTCACATGGTGGTGAGGGAGAGGGCGCACGAGGTATATTGAGGTGCCGAATAACGGAGAGGGAGCATCGCATGAGGTCAGTCACACATACTTTCTTCCTTCCTACGCCTCTGGCGAGTACCGCACTTCCTCCTGCTGGGGCGCTCAAATGGTGCCGAGGGAGAGGGGGCACGAGGTACGCTGAGGTACTGAGTGAGAGAGAGAGCAAGAGAGAGTGAACGAGGCGTCACCGCTAGAGTGGCCCCCCTTGGGAGGGCCTGAAGCGGGCATGTCCCTCGGGGACTGCTTCGCCGTGATAGAACCTTAGAAAAGGGGGGGGGGGGGTTGGTAGGGCCGGGTGCTGGCCTTTCCCACCGGCGGCTCTAGCCTACGCCTGCTCCACTTGCCTAGCATGTACCCAGGATTCCCAGCAACAAAGGACCATTCGAGAGCAAGAGAGAGAGAGCAGCCCATGCTGTCTTCGTTCGCAATTCGCCTGCTCCAGACTTCCTCCTTTCCCTTTCCTACTGGAGGTGAACGCATGTCTCGCTGCGCTGATAGAGGCGGCTGAGAGGAGAGTGCCGGTGGAGGAGTGGGTGGAAAGCTACAGCAGGGTGACAGACTTTCTTCCCTTCTTTATTCCCCTGGCTACAGGTGAACGCGTGTCTCGCTGCGCTGATAGAGGCGGCTGAGAGGAGAGTGCCGGTGGAGGAGTGGGTGGAGAGCTACCGGGACGACAGGCTTCCAGTGGCTGCCACGTGGCAGAATGAGATGGGTCAGAGCAGCTCTCAAGGTATTTATGTTATTTTATCTGACATGAGTTTCTGAGAGTTTGCACGTGTATTTCTTTTCTGTGTGTTTGCACATGTATTTCTTTGTTGTGTGTGTTGCACATGATTTTGCTTTATGTCTTTAGAGTTACCAACTATTTCTCGTATCCCTTCCTCCCCCCCCACACCCACACCCAAGCCTGATGTTCCCACCCTCTCTCCCCGGTCCCCCCGCCTCCTCTTTCCCACCCACACACGCACAGTATCGCACGCACTGAGTGTCACACGCACAGAGTGTCATACCCAGGGTGTCACACGCACAAAGCGTCACATGCACAGAGTGTCACATGCACAGAGTGTCGCACGCACAGAGTGTCGCATGCAGAGCCATAGATGCATATAAATTAACCCAAGGGAACCTTCACGCATGCACGTGCTCACACCCATGCACATGCTCAAACCCATGCATAGGTAGGCAGGCCAGGAATTCGATTTCAATTTGAATGCATGCGCTGCGCACATATACCTGCAAGAACGCATTTTGAATGCGTGCACATGCATTTGTAGTTCATCGTAACGTGCCAATCTTCATGCGTAGTCATATTTGTCGCTTGTCTCCCTCTCTCCCTCCCTGCCATTTCCCAGACTCCGTTTTCCCATTCTTCCAGTTTCCCTCCGAGTGGGTTCAGCCTGAGATGTGGACGATGTTTAGAGCCTGGACATGACATCGACCCTTGCTCTCTCCTTAATTGAGTTATAGAGTTGTAAAAGTATAGGTGAATGCCAAACTAGTCTAGAATGCCTTATGTTGTTTTAAGTTGTGTTGCTATAAAGATACATTTTGTATGCTATAATTATACGATCGATGTGAGATTCATTGCTCACGCTCATATGGTTTGATGACCATAAAATTTGTATTATTGCTACTAGTTTTATGGCTCAACACTCGATTTGCACTGATTCGTTACATACAGCAGTTTTCATCTGTGGGCGAAGAAACTGCTACTTGTAGCGTGGTTTTCAAATCCCAAGGGTTGCTCCTAGAACTTTGCCTCCTGCCCTCAAGCAGTCACACGCGTTCAAGCAGAAAAAAAGCCGGCGAGGGTTTTTGTTCAACTCAAAATCCCCGCATCGATTGCCTGTTAGGCTCTCCCGTTCACGAAAGCTAGTAGTCGCTGGTTCGCGAAAGCTAGTTCGTCGCCGTTCGTGAAAGCTAGTCGTTGCCCGTTCGCGATAGCGGTAGACTCAACTTGTGATCGTCCCGTTCGGCTCTTGAGTTGTGCAGAAGTCGCCTCGGAGTCGAAAGTAGTGGTGAACGCGTGAACGTGCGATAGTCTCTCTGTGTTCTTTCCGCTCCTTATTCCTCACTTCGTCTGTGTGACCGTTTTAGCCGATCGATAAAACTTTCTGGTCGCCTCGTCTCGTCCGTCTTGAACGATTAGATTCGATTGGCGGAAAACTGTCGGCGACAGGCGCTAAGCGCTGTTGGCCAGGAGCAGAAAGATTGCCGTGGTTGACTGTCGTTGGCTGTTGCTGTCTGTTGCTGACCGGCAGCCATGGCGACCGTTTTGCAGAAGATCAAAGACATCGAAGATGAGGTGCGTGGCTCGCTTACGTTGCATCGATTCTTGTTATATCGAGGTGCGTCCTTGTGTTGTTTCGAGGCCTGTTGTATCGAGGTCATGGGGACCCGTTGGGGATCCGACGGTCAGAAGATCAGGATATTCGGAATGCGTTATGAAAGCACAAATTCCCGCGTGCATGCATGTGTGTGTGTACAGCTTCCGTGAGCTTATGTGCATCCCCGCATGCGCCGATGTTTCGTTTGTTTTTGTTTTTGTTTTTTTTTTAGCCCGCGTCTCACATTTCTCATATGCGTATGTGCATCCATATTATGCCCGTCGTCCTTGCAGATGGCTCGGACACAGAAGAATAAGGCCACGGCGCATCACTTGGGCCTGCTTAAAGTGAGTCACACTGATAGCGGGGCTGCTTAATGTGCGTACAACTGTTTATAGTTTATGCAGATTCACTCACACGCAGAGGAGCAAGGCCACTGCGCATCACTTGGATCTGCTCAAGGTCAGTTGATACTGATAGCGGGGCTGCTTAAGGTGCGTACAACAGTGTCTACTTCCTTGAATTCGTCTCGCACACAGAGGAGCAAGGCCACTGCCCATCACTTGTCACCCTCGGGAGGCAAAGGGTGGCGGAGCGTTGGTGTTCTGGCCCTTTCCCCCTTCCTTTCCCCTCTCTCCCCTTCCCCCCCTTTCCCCCCCCCCCCCCTTCTCCCACCCCCCTCCCACCCCCCGCCCTCCCTCTGTCCAGTCTAGCAAGGCTTCGGCGGGAGATCCGGGCACCCTTGGGAGGCAAGGGAGCGGAGGGTTGGTGTTCTAGCTCTTTCCCCCTTCTTCTTCCCCCCCCCCCCCTCCCTTACAGACCAATCCAAAGCTTCGGCGGGAGATCCTGGCACCCTCGGGAGGCAAGCGGGGCGGAGGAGAGACATGCTCTCACTCTTACTCTCTTTCGTTGTCCCTTTCTTCGCTCCACAGGCCAGCTAGCCAAGCTTCGACGGGAGATCCTGACACGCTCCTCGGGAGGCAAGGGGGGCGGAGGAGACACGCGCCCACACGTACTCTCCGTTTCTGTCCCCTTGTCGCCTCACAGGCCACGCTAGCCAAGCTTCGGCGGGAGATTCTGACGCCCTCAGGAGGCAAGGGGGGCGGAGGAGCAGGCGAGGGGTTCGACTCTCACCGTTTTGGTCTTCTTCCCTCCCCCCCCTTCCGCCTCTCTATGTCACTGCTCTGCTCACAGGCCAAGCTTTCCAAGATTCGGCGGGAGGTCCTTGACACCCTCGCGGGGCAAGGGGGGCGGAGGAGAGACACGCTCTCACTCTTGCTCTCCGTTTCCGTCCCCTTGTGTGTTTCACAGGCCAAGCTAGCCAAGCCTCGGCGGGAGATTCTGACACCCTCGGGAGGCAAGGGGGGCGGAGGAGACACGCGCCCACACGTACTCTCCGTTTCTGTCCCCTTGTCGCTCCACAGGCCAAGCTAGCCAAGCTTCGGCGGGAGATCCTGACGCCGTCGGGAGGCAAGGGGGGCGGAGGAGCAGGCGAGGGGTTCGACGTGACCAAGAGCGGAGACTCGAGAGTGGGGCTCGTGGGCTTTCCTTCTGTGGGGAAGTCAACCCTGCTGAATAAGCTCACGGGAACCTTCTCAGAGGTAAGCTGTTAAACAGGAGGAGCAGTCAAAAGGTCGGATATTTGACATGACGAAGAGCGGCGACTCAAGAGTGGGGCTCATGGGAAGGGAAATCCCTCTGGGGGGGAGGTCAACCCTGCTGAACAAGCTCACAGGCACCTTCTCAGGAGGTAAGCTGTCAGGCGGAGCGGGCGAGGGCGTTTGCCTGACAAAGAGTGGGGACTCAAGGGTGGGCCTTGTGGGGTTCCAAGTGAACGCTGCTTAAAAGGCTCACAGGCACCTCCTCAGAGGCAGAGGCTGTTGAACAGAAGGAGCAGGCTAGGGGGTCGACGTGGCAAAGAGCGCGAGTGGGCTCGTGGGCTTCCCCTCCGTTGGCAAGTCAACGCTGCTGAATAAGCTGTCAACGCTGCTGAATAAGCTGTCAACGCTGCAGAATAAGCTGCTGACGGGCACCTTTTTGGAGGTGAGCTGTCAAACAAGAGGAGCAGGGGAGGGGAGGGGGAGATAGACGTGACGAAAAACGGAGACTCTAGAGTGGGGCTCGTGGGGTTTCCCTCCGTGGGGTGATCGTGATGGGCGCTCCTGAGCAAGCACACGAGTGTCCATCACGAGCAGTGCACTGGCACCTTCTCAGAGGTACACACAGACGCACAACACCCCTTTCAGGTTGGCACCTTTCCAGCTTGTTAGCGTTAGCTTTTGAGAGTAAAAACAAACCATTCGCATGCCAAAGTCGGGTTTTGTCGCGAGCTTTTCATGCTACACCCCTGCTGTCACCAGGCGTCTCACATGAGTTATCCCCGTTTTAAGGTACCTCAACATGCATCTCTGCTGTGCCATCCGCGTTCTTTACCCCTGCAGGTGGCGTCCTACGAGTTCACAACGCTCACATGCATTCCTGGTGTCATCCGCTACAGAGGGGCTAAGATCCAGGTGAGCACGGCACGGAAGAACTTTTGACTCGGCTCAAAAGATTCGGCTGAGCACGGAGGTCGCGCGATTAGTTTGAGAGGCTATTTTCTGTTCTCGTGTGAGAAGGAGGTGTTATTAAGTTCTATATTATCGACTCGAAAAGTTTTTGAGAAGTATTCCCACATGTTACCCCCCCCCCCACCCCCCCCCCCTCCCCCCCCTCCCCTGCCGTCATATTGTCTCAAGTATCCCTCCTTACTCACTACTTCCCATGTGTTGCATCTACCCTCATTGTCTCTGCCTTGTGTTGCTGGCTGGCAGCTGCTGGATCTACCAGGAATTATTGAGGGGGCAAAGGACGGAAAAGGGCGCGGAAGGCAGGTATGTGCGGATTTGAGACTTCTCCTCAATACAAGGGACATTAGATGCGGCTTTCGTGTTTACTCCCTCCCTGAAGTTATCCATTTCCCTCCTCTTACCTGATTACATTCTCCTCTACCTTCCTCTCTCCATCCCATAGTTGTGGGCTGCACTGTTCCTACATGCTCAACTAGTCAAGTCGGTCCTCTCTCCTCTTGTATCGTCACGTCATTTCCACAGCCTGCACGTGCCACTGCATTGCATTGTGCTAATGCTGGATGCAATCCCGCCTATCATGCACACTCGAGAGTTTTGTGACGTCTGAAAACTTTCTCGATCTCTCCGCCCTCCTCTTGTGGCATGATCAGGTCATCTCGACGGCCCGCACGTGCAACTGCATCGTCATAGTGCTGGATGCGATCAAGCCCATCACGCACAAGAGGCTCATTGAGAAGGAGCTCGAGGGCTTTGGTATCAGGTGTGTGCGTGGCGTGTTGTGTTGCGTTGCGTTGTGTGAGTCGACGTTGCAAAAGGCTCGTTGCGTCGTCATATGGCTGCTGGACGTGATCAAGCCCATCACGCACAAGAGGCTTGTTGAAAAAAGGAGCTCGAGGGCTTTGGTTTCAGGTGTGTTCATCTAACGACTTAAAAGGCGTGTCGCATGGGTTTGCATTGGGGATGCTGAAAAGCCCATTAGAACACAAGAGGCTCATTGAGAAGGAGCTCCAAGGCTTTGCTTTGGTATCAGGTGTGTGTGTTGTGTGAGTGATCGACACACAAGGCATGTTGCATGGTCAGTCTTGGACTGGCGTCAGCGTAAATCCCTTGCTTGTCAACCTCCTAAAGTTGACGCGGTGATACAGTGTGCTTGAAATACCGCATTTCTCAGTGATACAGTGTGCTTGAAATACCGCATTTCTCAGTGATACAGTGTGCTTGAAATACCGCATTTCTCAGTGATACAGTGTGCTTGAAATACCGCATTTCTCAGTGATACAGTGTGCTTGAAATACCGCATTTCTCAGTGATACAGTGTGCTTGAAATACCGCATTTCTCAGTGATACAGTGTGCTTGAAATACCGCATTTCTCAGTGATACAGTGTGCTTCAAATACCGCATTTCTCAGTGATACAGTGTGCTTGAAATACCGCATTTCTCAGTGATACAGTGTGCTTGAAATACCGCATTTCTCAGTGATACAGTGTGCTTGAAATACCGCTTTTCTGAACGCTCACCTTCCACACCCCTGCCATTCCCTTCTCTCCTCTCCTCTCCCCTTCTCTCCTCTCCTCTCCCCTTCTCTCCTCTCCTCTCCCCTTCTCTCCTCTCCTCTCCCCTTCTCTCCTCTCCTCTCTTCCCCCCTCCCAGCTTGAACAAGGAGCCCCCGAACCTGACGTTTCGCCGCAAGGACAAGGGCGGCATCAGCATCACGACCTCATGTGCCGTCACCAACCTGGACCTGGACACTGTCAAGGCTGTGTGCTCTGAGCACCGCATCCACACCACTCACTCCCCCCCCCCCCCCTCCCACTTCCCTCCCCTCCCGTTCCCACCACCCCGGGCCTCTCCCCTTCTTCTCCTCTTTGTCTTTTCCAACGCGCCTTTCACATTCCCATGGTCCCAGGCTGAACAAGGAGCCCCCGAACCTGACGTTCCGGCGCAAGGACAAGGGCGGCATCAGCATCACTGCCTCATGCGCCGTCACCAACCTGGACCTGGACACTGTGAAAGCCGTGTGCTCCGAGTACCGCATCCACAACGCGGACGTGCACCTGAGATACGACGCGACTGTGGACGACCTGATCGACGTGATAGAGGGCAGCCGCGTGTACATCCCGTGCGTGTATGCGGTCAACAAGATCGACCAGATCACACTCGAAGAGCTCGAGGTGCTGGATAAGCTGCCGCACTACTGCCCCGTCAGGTGAGGAAAGAAGGTGGTAAGCCTCTCATTCTATGGAGACATGGTGGCAGGGTATGGGTGTGTGCTCCGACGGCATCCTCAAGGGGGACGTGTACCTCAGATGCGGCGCCGCAGTGGACAATCTGATTGACTTTTGAGTCGACTCAAAAGTCACCTCGCAGTGGACAATCTGATTGACTTTTGAGTCGACTCAAAAGTCACCTCGCAGTGGACAATCTGATTGACTTTTGAGTCGACTCAAAAGTCACCTCGCAGTGGACAATCTGATTGACTTTTGAGTCGACTCAAAAGTCACCTCGCAGTGGACAATCTGATTGACTTTTGAGTCGACTCAAAAGTCACCTCGCAGTGGACAATCTGATTGACTTTTGAGTCGACTCAAAAGTCACCTCGCAGTGGACAATCTGATTGACTTTTGAGTCGACTCAAAAGTCACCTCGCAGTGGACAATCTGATTGACTTTTGAGTCGACTCAAAAGTCACCTCGCAGTGGACAATCTGATTGACTTTTGAGTCGACTCAAAAGTCACCTCGCAGTGGACAATCTGATTGACTTTTGAGTCGACTCAAAAGTCACCTCGCAGTGGACAATCTGATTGACTTTTGAGTCGACTCAAAAGTCACCTCGCAGTGGACAATCTGATTGACTTTTGAGTCGACTCAAAAGTCACCTCGCAGTGGACAATCTGATTGACTTTTGAGTCGACTCAAAAGTCACCTCGCAGTGGACAATCTGATTGACTTTTGAGTCGACTCAAAAGTCACCTCGCAGTGGACAATCTGATTGACTTTTGAGTCGACTCAAAAGTCACCTCGCAGTGGACAATCTGATTGACTTTTGAGTCGACTCAAAAGTCACCTCGCAGTGGACAATCTGATTGACTTTTGAGTCGACTCAAAAGTCACCTCGCAGTGGACGATCTGATTGACGTTACAGAGGGCGGTTGAGGCCTCTCTCCCACTCCCCTTATGCTCCGTGCTTGCAGGGCTCACTTGGAGTGGAACTTAGATGAGTTACTCGAGAAGGTGTGGGATCACCTGGATCTTCTGTGTGTGTTGACCCAGCAGGGGGGGGGAGGGGGGTTCCGGGGGGGGGTGTACGAGCAACCTATACGGGCTCACACACTCACCACTTCCTTCCCATCTCTGCCTTGATCGATCCTCTCAGCGCGCACCTGGAGTGGAACCTAGACGGCCTTTCAGAGGAGGTGTGGGAGTACCTTGACCTCGTGCGCGTGTTCACCAAGCCGCGGGGGGCGAATCTGGACTATGAGGATCCTATATGTGCTCACATCTTCACCATTGCCTTCCCATCCCTCCCCCACTGCATTCAGTGCTCACTTGGAGTGGAACCTAGATGGGCTACTGGAGGAGGTGTGGGAGTACGTGGACCTCGTGCGCGTGTTCACCCCTTCCCTTCCCACTCTCCCTCTCTCCCCTTCCCCTTATGCTCTGCTTTCAGTGCTCACTTGGAGTGGAACCTGGACGGCCTTTTAGAGAAGGTGTGGGAGTACCTTGACCTCGTGCGCGTGTTCACCAAGCCGCGGGGGGCGAACCCAGACTACGAGGATCCGGTGATTTTGTCGGCCAAGACGCGCACGGTGGACGACTTTTGCAACCGCATCCACAAGGACATGTCCAAGCAGTTCAAATAGTGAGTCGGGCAGCTGAAATAGTGAGTCGGGCAGGTGGAGTAGTGAGTCGCATCCACAAGGACATGTCCAAGCAGTTCAAATATTGAGTCAGGCAGGCTGAAAGAGTGACTTAGGCAGGTAAAATTGTGTGTTGGGCAGCCTGAAATGAGTCAAGCAGGCCGAAATGCTGGGTCAGGCAGCCTCAAATAGTGGGTTGGGGCATGTTGAAATAGTGAATACAGCCAAGGCGGCCGAAATCGTAGTAAGGGGATCCGGTCGTTCCGTCGGCCATGATGGGTGACACGCCTAAAATGAGAATGCTTCCAAAAAAGAATCGTCTGTGGTTGGCTCAAAACCTCCCCCATGCCTTCCCTGCATTGCTCTCGTGTGGGGTCAAGTCTCGTGTGTGGGGGTCCAGTTCCGATCTCCATCCTACGTCTCTGTGCGTGCCGCTCACCCATCCCCGCCCCCAGTGCTCCTATGTAAGGGTCCAGCACCAAGAACAAGCCACAATTGACTCACCTCTTGCGTCATCCCTTTGCTCCCTCCCCCCCCCCACACCCGCCCCCTTCCCACCCACCAGTGCACTTGTGTGGGGGTCCAGCGCAAAGCACAAGCCACAGCGAGTCGGCAAGGTGAGTGCTGACTGTGGCGTGATTGGTACTTTGAGAGGTTCGTTCTTTGGACCGGCTGTAGCAAGGCGAGTGCTGACTGTGGCGGGATTTGGAGGGACTTCATGTTGAGTTGAGAGGCTCATTCTTAGGACCGGCGGTAGCAAGCTGTGAGAACTGTTGCAGGTGTGAGCCAGCCAAGCCTCCTCCCCGCTGCCTCTGTTATATGTACCACAGGAGCACGAGTTGGAGGACGAGGACGTGGTGCAGATTGTGAAGAAGGTTTGAGGTGAGGCCATGCCGCACTGCATGTCATCAGCGATGCTGCTGCCATGCCCTGCTTAACTGCCAGGGTCAAGTGCTCCTTATGGTACCGTATTAGAGACGGGCCCAGGCCTGCTTCGCTCTGAGGCCAGCTTCCCCGCTCTCTCCAACTTCTGCCTTCCATTCTGGTGGCTGTGTGATCCTTGCCTGTAGAGGCAAGGGATGTGGCTGAGTGGATGGAGACTGGGGACAGTGGAATACTGTTGAGAGGAATTTCTGTGGAATGAAGTTCAGCTGGGAAGGGGCACCAGCCTCACGTGCAGTGCTCGTGAGTCGTGACCATTGACGCTTTGGATTCCTGCTGGTTTCGGTGCTTTGAACGTCCAGCTTGCTCTGCTAGATGGCAAGGCCATGCTGGGGACTTCCAGCTTCACACGACGCTCTAGGCCTTTTGGTGTTGTCAGGTAGTGCACGCTTGGTTGTGTTGTGCTTTCTGGACTCCAGTCATGTGAAGCTACCGGTACATGTGCTGTTGGGTTCAAGGAACACACCCACGCCACGATTTGGAGTATGTGTGCTCACGCAGGAAAACGTTTTCGTCAAGACACGCAGGGAAGCTGAGTTAGAAGGAATACTCCGAGTTTGAAGCAATAGTTAAGTTTGAGGGAATACGCCGAGTTTCAAGGAATACGCCCTCAGATTGAATGCCTTGGACTCAGACTGCCACAAAACTTACAATAACATACCGCTCTTCTGAAACATGGTGCCACACTCTACCAGCAGTTTTTCTTTTGTCCTGACGGTTCTTAGTTCATCCCAAGACAGGTCTCTCTCAGCGCTTGTCTGACAGTCATCTGTCCTCTCCTCTCCACAACCCCTTCTGTGGCGGCCGCACGTGGGAGCACCTGGTGATGATGCTGTCACCTCCACACAGCCCTGCTGCATGCCGCCTCAGCATCAGCCCCCCACCCTGTCATTGTTCTCTGGAAAAAAGTAGTTGTTCAGCTGTCCTCGTCCGTCTCTGCTCCTACCCCGTCTGTGCCTACACTGCACGTGTGGGAGCACTTGGTGATGCTGCCACGTCCACGCAGCACTGCTGCATGAAGGCTCAGCATCTGCCTCCCACCCTGTCACTGGTCTGTAAAGAAGCAGCTGTTCGACTGCCCTCTCGAATCCCCTCTCCTCCACGACCCCTTCTGTGCCGGCCGCACATGCAGACATCAGCCTAAACCCCTCTTCCATCTCCCCTCCATCTCCTGTCACTGGTCTGTAAAGAAGTAGTTGTTCGACTGCCCTCTCGAATCCCCTCTCCTCCACGACCCCTTCTGTGCCGGCCGCACATGCGAGCACCGGTTAATACTCGTCACCTTGTACGGAACCGACACAATAGTCCCGTTCCCAAACAGCCCAGCAAAGTACGAAAACGTGCTTAAGTAGCTATCGAGCTCCACAATAACGTGGCTCTTTCCCAGCAGGTAAAACTCAGCCATAGTCGGCAGCCGCCCCGTGTGCTTATCAGTGGACACCCCTACATGAGCCACTTCTGCCCCATTGTAGTACACCACCCCGTATGGCGCCAGTCTGGTTACCATCTCCGGCCGTAACGCCTCGTTGTCCGTCGCAAGGAAGATGGACAGCGCGCGCCCCTGTTTAGCTTTACCTTTCGCATCATCCTCCGCCCCCTCCTCCCCATCTCTACCACTTCTGCCCTCTTCTTTCCTGATTCTGGCTTGTTCCCCCAGCTCTGTCAGCAGCCGCCCCACGCATTTCCAAGTGAGGGGGTTCAGGTACAGCGCCCGGTGCTTCTCCCTCTCCTTCTCCACCTGCCGCCTCTCACACTCCTCCTTGCTCTCCCCCTCCTCCCTTCCCCCTCCCTCACCCCCTCCTCCTCCCCTCGCCGTCCCTTCACACTCCGCAAACAGCCTGTCAGGTCGCTCCAGGACGGCAGTTCTTGTCCGTATATGCAGCCCCACGTCAAACTCCATTTCCAGCGGCGAATCAGCGGCTGCCACGTCAGCAGGAGACAGCGGCAATTTCAGCCTATCAGGATCCGGCTCGTGCCTCCGGAGGATATTTTGGATCGTCTGACTCAGCGCCAGCGTGGGCCCGCCTGCCAGCAAGGCATGCAGCGCTGCTGACCTGTACCCCCCCCCTGCTGCCGGCCGGCACGAAACCCTTTCCGGGAAATCCGGGGAGGAGGACCCTAGATTTAAAGCCCGGCACGCGCATTGGGACAATCTCCGGTCGTTCAGCCACCAGTGGTCCCAGAACGCGTAGCTAAACGCGAAGACGATCTTATCCGTCCACTGTAACGCGGCTCGCGCTGTGGGGTGCGTTACTGTAGCGAATGTAACGTTACTCTCGAATTCGTACAGCATCGCGTCGGGATCCGTCGCAGCGTCCTCCGAATCCCACTCGTACGCCTGCCAGCCCGGCTGCCCCTTGCTCCGCCGACCCTTTCGCCGATGCAACCCCAGCTGCCTCCGAGCGTGGCCTCCAGGCTCGGTCCCAGGCTCGGACTCAGGTTCGGATCTGTCCCCATCGGTGTCGCTCCCTTCCCTGCTCCCTCCCACCCTTCCTTCTCCGCGATTGGCGGCGAGTTTCCTTCTGCTGCTCCCCTCCCCTCCCCTGACACGAGAGTCTAACAGTTTCTTGGGATATATGTGGTCGAAATCGCATTTAAACGCCTCGCAGGTGCTCGCTAGTACGCCGTGGAATTTACCCGCGTGGAGAATGACTATTCTGCGACCGGAGATTAAAGCCCACATGTACGCGGATACCCAATTGCGCAGCGTGTTCCCGAGGCCGAACCGCGGAGCTACGACGAGCACGCGCTGGCCGTCCTCGAGCCGCTTTAGATCGTCCAGCGTCGTGATTGGTCCGAAGGATTCCCGCGCCGCGAGAACCGCGGGGTCGAATCCTGGCGCGAGCTCAGCGCATTCGGCGGCGAGATCTGCGGGATGGATTCGCTGGGGGCGGAGAAACGGGGTTTGCCAGGAGGAGGCGGCGACATCAGCTTCGGAATCTGCCTCGTCGCGGTACCGAACCAGAGGATCAGGCTCGGTGTTGGTTGGGGAGTCGTCATCACTTTGAGGGTTGGCTCCGAGATCGTCGGATTCTGTCAGGATTCGCCGCAATTGTCGGGATTCCGGGGACTGATCTGGTCTAGATCCGACTGATCGTGATTCAGCTCGCTTGGATTGCGTGACAGCAGCGGAATGAAACGTTGCTCTACAGGATGTGATACAAAGGAGGGTCGTCAGGCTTAGAAAGAACACCTCGCGGGAGAGAGGGGGTGAGCGGGACGAAAGATGCGTGAATCGACGATCGCACGACATGAGCGCGTAAGAGGCTGGCTAGATCGGTTTAGGGCTAGGAGAAAGTGTGCGAGGTCGATCTCGAAGACTGGAAGGGAGACGGATGCGCATGCAAGCAAGCATAATTCCCAGTACAGTACTACTGTACTAGTAGCTGTGGCATGGAATAACTAGTCCTGGCAACTGCTTTATGCATGCGTGGCTGGAGCCCGCTGATTCAAGGGCGAGACCACTTGAAAATACAGATGCTCTCTGGTTAACCGTACTGTACATCCATACAGTGCACGAAATAGGTTCTACCCTGTTCAGATAAGACCTGAAGGGTTTGAATTTTGAAATCCTTTCGCGCCGGGGTGGTTTGGATTCTCTCGTGTTTCAGGTTCGACTCGAATCACATGTACCAGATTTTGCAACAAATCCACACTTTTGACAATGAGCGACTACAAAAACACGCCCTGAGTTTGACCTGAGTGCACACTGTTCTGGTGATCACTTTCTTTCCCCCCTTGTTCGCAACGAAGTCCGGCGATAATCGCACGCTTACTCGCCTATGTCGCGTTGAATCGGTTCCCTTCGTGAAGATCGCAGGCTAAGCAAAAGTGACACCCCCGTTCTTAGTCGCTGCCGCATTCTCTCTACCATTCTCCTTATATCGAGGATGTTTCTAGAAGCCAACATACCTATCGTAGGCTCCAAATCGCTCACAGATCAGCGCGATTGGGCGGGAACGGCGGTGGCTCTAGGATACCATGGCGTCGCGTTCAACGTCTTTAAGGGGCCGAGCGAGAAGGTCGAGCCGCGCGAGCGGTGCGGCGTGAAGGCGATTCCGATGGACATGCTGCAGGCGACTCGAGAGCGAGTGCGGCTCGCGCTGAAAGGAACACAGGTAAGGGGGAAGGGGGGGGGGGGGAGGGGGAAAGGGGGGGGAAGAGAAAGGGGGGGAAGGGAGGGGAAGAAAAGGGGGGGGAAGGGGGGGAAGAAGGGAGGCGGAGAGAGGGGGGAAGGCCCGAAGGGGGAGGAAGGCCCTACGTGAACAGCGGCAGGCGCTGCAGGGCAGAAGGATGCCCGCATGAGAAAGAAAGAACACAGCCCTTCAGCCAATCGGCTTCAAGTAACT
This sequence comes from Closterium sp. NIES-67, assembly GCA_027943415.1. NCBI lineage: Eukaryota > Viridiplantae > Streptophyta > Zygnematophyceae > Desmidiales > Closteriaceae > Closterium > Closterium sp. NIES-67. The sequence goes on along the minus strand of BQMB01000474.1, from coordinate 375,810 downwards.
ACCGCAGCTTTTCATTCATTCAACAGCCCTCTCTGAAACCCGACTCGCTCCGCTCTCCCTCCCTTCCCCCCTCCCCCATCCCCCACCCTCCATCCCCTCCCCCCACTCCCCCCACTCCCCCCACTCCCCCCGCTCTCCCCTTTCTCCCTATCTTGACCCCTGTAGGCCATGGCCCCGTTGGCTTGCGTAGCAACAGCAGGGGGGCTCTGTTCGTCTTTTTCGAATTCTAATCAAACTAACTGTCTCAAGGCAAAGGTGCTGGCGCCAGCTGCCCGCCCCCCGGAGCCTTTACTCCTCAGTTGACACAAAAGCTGTGAAACCGACCTCCGCTTCGAGTGAACACCACTAGGTGCCATGGTACTTAACGTGGCAGCAACTTGTGTAAACGCTTAAGTAAAAATAGAGCTGAGTCAACAGCTGTGAAACCGACCTCCCCTTCCCCCTCTGCAACCCCCTCTCCCCTCTCCTCGCTCTCCCTCCCCACCCCCTTCCCCCTCCGCCCTCCGCCCTCCGCCCTCCGCCCTCCGCCCTCCGCCCTCTGCCCTCCTCTACCTCTTCTCTTCACCTCACCCTCCTCCTCCGATTCCTCTCTCTCATCCCCTCCGCAACCCCCTATCCCCCTTCCCCTCCCCTGTTGCTCCCCAATACAAGCCCCTTACAGCCCAAGACCCAGTCTTCACCCAGCTCATCCGAGTCACTGCAGCAGTGGAGGAGGGGGGACCCGACGTGATCGCTGAGCGCCTGCCCACGGTAGTGGGGATCGGCTATGACCTGGCGGCCGTGCAACCAATGACCAGCGACAGCTTCCTGTCCGCCTGTTTCAACAGCAAGGTGCGCGTTGGGTTGGCTCAAGTGTCGCCTGCCCATGGTGGTGGGGACGGGAATACGATCTGGCGGCTGGGATGCCTCTGACCTGAGCAGATGGGGAAAAGTGGCAGAGCTGACCTTTTTCCCATCTGTGATGCCTCTCAGCTGATCAGTGACAGTTTGCTGTCCGCCTGTTTCAACAGCAAGGTGCGCGTGTGGTGCCAACTCTATTTTTGAGGCGCCTCAAAAGGTGCGCGTGTGGTGCCAACTCTATTTTTGAGGCGCCTCGAAAGGTGCGCGTGTGGTGCCAACTCTATTTTTGAGGCGCCTCAAAAGGTGTGCGTGTGGTGCCAACTCTATTTTTGAGGCGCCTGAAAAGGTGTGCGTGTGGTGCCAACTCTATTTTTGAGGCGCCTCAAAAGGTGCGCATGTGGTGCCAACTCTATTTTTGAGGCGCCTCAAAAGGTGCGCGTGTGGTGCCAACTCTATTTTTGAGGCGCCTCAAAAGGTGCGCGTGTGGTGCCAACTCTATTTTTGAGGCGCCTGAAAAGGTGCGCGTGTGGTGCCAACTCTATTTTTGAGGCGCCTGAAAAGGTGCGCGTGTGGTGCCAACTCTATTTTTGAGGCGCCTCAAAAGGTGCGCGTGTGGTGCCAACTCTATTTTGAGGCGCCTCAAAAGATGCGCGTGTGGTGCCAACTCTATTTTTGAGGCGCCTCAAAAGGTGCGCGTGTGGTGCCAACTCTATTTTTGAGGCGCCTCAAAAGGTGCGCATGTGGTGCCAACTCTATTTTTAAGGCGCCTCAAAAGGTGCGCGTGTGGTGCCAACACTATTTTTGAGGCGCCTCAAAAGGTGCGCGTGTGGTGCCAACTCTATTTTTGAGGCGCCTCAAAAGGTGCGCGTGTGGTGCCAACTCTATTTTTGAGGCGCCTCAAAAGGTGCGCGTGTGGTGCCAACTCTATTTTTGAGGCGCCTCAAAAGGTGCGCGTGTGGTGCCAACTCTATTTTTGAGGCGCCTCAAAAGGTGTGCATGTGGTGCCAACTCGTTTCTTCCACTCATGTCTGACCTGCTAACACTAGTGGTTGGGGATGGGATATGACCTGGCGGCCGTGCAGCGAATAGTAGCAGCTTCCTTTCCGCCTGTTGTAATAGCAAGATGATGGGATACGATCTGGCGGCTGCTTCAACGATGATCTGCCGGATATGATCTCGGGATATTATCTGCTGGATCTGACTTGCCGGTGAGCAATGATGTGTTTGCTTTTCTGTGTGTTTCAACAACAAGGTGAGTCGAGATGCCTCGAGTCAGCTCAAAAGCACCCTGCAATGACTTCAAAAGCTGGCCAAAAAAAAAGAGAAAGAAAAAAAGGAAACGGAAAAGAAATCAATTCTCTCCCCCTCTTCCCCCCGCTCCTCCCCCTTTTTCCGTCCCCCCCTCCCCCTTCTTCTCCCCTTCCCCCAGGCGGACATCGTTTCTCTAGCCGTGTCTTGTCTTGCGTTGTGCCAAGCCTTGAGTTCTCATTCCCCCCCTCCTCCTCCTCCCCCCCCCCTTTTTTAACACACAGGCGGACATCATATCTCTAGACGTGTCCCACTATGTGCCAAGCCGACCCTCCCCTGCCGCCATCAAAGCAGTGATGCAGGTGATGAGAGGTGATGGGAGGTGATGGGAGGTGATGAGAGGTGATGAGAGGTGATGAGTGGTGTCAGTGGTGTCAGTGGTTTAGTATTTGAAAAAATCGACTTTGCAACAACTAACATGCATCATAAGGTCGTATCACATGCCACAACATACCACTCCACACCCATGTCCGCCCATGTCCGCCCATGTCCGCCCATGACCGCCCATGTCCGCCCATGACCGCCCATGTCCGCCCATGACCGCCCATGTCCGCCCATGACCGCCCATGTCCGCCCATGACCGCCCATGACCGCCCATGACCGCCCATGTCCGCCCATGACCGCCCATGTCCGCCCATGACCGCCCATGTCCGCCCATGACCGCCCATGTCCGCCCATGACCGCCCATGCCGCCCATGTCCGCCCATGTCCGCCCATGTCCGCCCATGCCGCCCATGCCGCCCATGCCGCCCATGTCCGCCATGTCCCCATGACCGCCCATGACCGCCCATATCCGCCCATGTCCGCCCATGTCCGCCCATGACCGCCCATGTCCGCCCATGACCGCCCATATCCGCCCATGTCCGCCCATGTCCGCCCATGTCCGCCCATGACCGCCCATGACCGCCCATATCCGCCCATGTCCGCCCATGTCCGCCCATGTCCGCCCATGTCCGCCCATGACCGCCATGTCCGCCCATGACCGCCCATGACCGCCCATGACCGCCCATATCCGCCCATGTCCGCCCATGACCGCCCATGTCCGCCCATGTCCGCCCATGTCCGCCCATGTCCGCCCATGTCCGCCCATGTCCGCCCATGACCGCCCATGTCCGCCCATGTCCGCCCATGACCGCCCATGTCCGCCCATGACCGCCCATGCCGCCCATGACCGCCCATGATCCGCCCATGTCCGCCCATGTCCGCCCATGACCGCCCATGTCCGCCCATGTCCGCCCATGTCCGCCCATGTCCGCCCATGTCCGCCCATGACCGCCCATGACCGCCCATGACCGCCCATATCCGCCCATGTCCGCCCATGTCCGCCCATGACCGCCCATGTCCGCCCATGTCCGCCCATGTCCGCCCATGTCCGCCCATGTCCGCCCATGTCCGCCCATGTCCGCCCATGACCGCCCATGTCCGCCCATGTCCGCCCATGTCCGCCCATGACCGCCCATGTCCGCCCATGTCCGCCCATGTCCGCCCATGTCCGCCCATGACCGCCCATGTCCGCCCATGACCGCCCATGTCCGCCCATGTCCGCCCTTGTCCGCCCATGTCCGCCCATGACCGCCCATGTCCGCCCATGACCGCCCATGACCGCCCATGTCCGCCCATGACCGCCCATGTCCGCCCATGACCGCCCATGTCCGCCCATGACCGCCCATGTCCGCCCATGTCCGCCCATGACCGCCCATGTCCGCCCATGACCGCCCATGACCGCCCATATCCGCCCATGACCGCCCATGACCGCCCATGTCCGCCCATGTCCGCCCATGTCCGCCCATGACCGCCCATGTCCGCCCATGACCGCCCATGTCCGCCCATGACCGCCCATGTCCGCCCATGTCCGCCCATGTCCGCCCATGACCGCCCATGACCGCCCATATCCGCCCATGTCCGCCCATGTCCGCCCATGTCCGCCCATGTCCGCCCATGACCGCCCATGTCCGCCCATGACCGCCCATGACCGCCCATGACCGCCCATATCCGCCCATGTCCGCCCATGTCCGCCCATGACCGCCCATGTCCGCCCATGTCCGCCCATGTCCGCCCATGGGCAGTGCGGTGGACGCCTAACACGTCTCAAAGCACACCACGTTTCCTTCATCAACCTCCCTTCCTTTCCCACGATCCCACCATACATGGCACGCATTCTCTCACATGCATGGCATTTGTTCTCTCACATGCACGGCACGCATTCTCTCACATGCATGGCACGCATCCTCTCACATGCATGGCACGCATTCTCTCTCATGCATGGCACGCATCCTCTCTCATGCATGGCACGCATTCTCTCACATGCATGGCACGCATTCTGTCACATGCATGGCACGCATTCTCTCACATGCATGGCACGCATTCTCTCACGTGCATGGCACGCATCCTCTCACATGCATGGCACGCATCCTCTCACATGCATGGCAGGCTGGTCGCGTGTTTGAGTTTTCCTACGGCCCTGTCCTCTCAGACCGCTCCCTATTAGCACCCTTGCTACAGGGAATCAAGGTGAAGTGATAGGTTTGCTGCTGGACGTTTCGATATAAGGCTTGTCATCGTTAGCCCTATTAGAACAACCGATAAAAGCTTTGAGAACATTTCTACTGTTGCATGTCAGGAGTTTATTATTTTCCCAAAAATTCATTGCTTTGGGATTTTTAGGGGTTCTGAATTTCTCTCCCGTATTGAAATGCTTTTGTTCTCCACGTCAGGAGGTCTCAGAGGTGACACGTGGCAAGTGCCTGATTCTATCCTGTGGTGCCACAGCAGCACGGCAGCTGAAGAGGCCTGCTGACGTGGCAGCCTTGCTGTCACTGGCGGGTCTGACACGTCATCAGATCCGCGTTATCCTGACCGTCACTCCCAAGTAAGTGCACCTGCCCTTAAATAATTGTGCCGGCTGGGCTAATAATGAGTGTGACTGTGTGACTACCCTTACCACTACCCATATTGAGTGTTGGCGCTCGTTCTGAGCCACCGCGCATCACGCACACCTGTGCACACCTCTGCACACCTGTGCACACCTGTGCACACCTGTGCATCTTGCGATGGTGTGGGCAACTCGGCAGACCACCTGAGGGAGCAGAATCCAGTAGCAATGATCTTGCAATGATTTTGTGAGGAACTTGTGATGATCTTGTGATGATCTTGTGAGGATCTTGTGATGATCTTGTGTTGATCTTGTGATGATCTTGTGATGATCTTGTGTTGATCTTGTGCTCAGAAGAGCACTTGATGTAGGTGAGAGCGTCTTGAGGCCCCTTAGAAAGGAAGTGTCCAGATTGCGACCATGGGACTAAGAGTCTCGGATGTTACTATGGAGGAACAGGGTCCTTTAGGAATAATGTGCTCTCCGCGAACCTTTTTGGTGAAGTACTGTGAAGTACAAACATAGCTTTGTGAAGTACTGTCCACGAACCTTTTTGGTGCCCTTCGTCTTTCCAGGAAGCTTCTGGCTCGTGCAGAGTCACGGCGGCAGCAGAACCAGCAGCAGCGGCCGTGCGTGGTGATCCACCCATCCATGTCATCAGCAGCATCACAAGTAGGTCCATCCAATTATGTCCCAAGGTCGTTGATCACAAGCGGATGACAGAACGAGTCTCGTCCGTTGATTTCCGTACAGACGGATGACAACGGCTATGATTCGTTCTGTCGTCGGATGACAGCGGATGACAGAACGAGTCTCGTCCGTTGATTTCCGTACAGACGGATGACAACTTCTAAGATTCGTTCCATACAGCGGATGACAGACTGCACTTTGGACACTCTCTCATATGTTCTCTGTTTTGTTTTGTTTTTTTGGGGGGGTGGGGGTTCCTGTATTGACATTCGATTTGTGTTCATTCTGCAGTCCATCACACTCCACCAGACAAACCTCGGCTTGCCCCGCTTTTGCTAATCCTGTCTCTCTTCCTCACTCTCTCACCCGATCGCACGCCACAATGCCTCCTCCACCCCCAGGCACTGCCCTCCTCTCCTCGCCCTTCTCCCTGTTTCCACTTGCTTACCTCCCTTCGCAGGAAGCGATTCCTCCTCACCCTCCACACACTGCCCTCCTCTCCTTGCTCTTCTCCTCCCTCACATTCCTCCGCCCCGCTGGTTTTGCCTGTTCAAGTGTTAGTGAAATCTTTTTTTCCCCCCCCTCTCTCCCACCCACATCCCTTCCCTTCGCAGGTCGCAACACCCCCCTCTCCTCCAGACACTACCCTCCTCTCCGCTCTCTTCTCCTCCCTCACCTTCCTCTTGTTTTCCAATCCTTCCCCTCCTTCCTCCCTCTTGCTCGCACCCCCCGCAGGCACACACTGCCCTTCTCTCCTCCCTTGCAACCACTAGTGCTTGTCCTGCCGCCCCTCCCCGGGCAACCATGCCCCCTTCTCCTCCACACATTTCCCTCGTCTCCTCCCTTTTCTCCCTCACCTTCCTCCGTCCCACCGCTCTGCCTGCCTTGCTGTTAATGAAATCCTATCCCCCCCCCCCCTCTCGCCCACACCCCTTTCAGGCAGCAATACCTCAATCTCCCCCAGACACTGCCCTCCTCTCTTCGCTCTTCTCCTCCCTCACCTTCCTCCGCCCTCCTGGATACTCCTCCCTCTCTGCTCCTGCCGCCGCTGCAGCTGTAGCTGCCGCTGCAGCTGCCGCAACTAGCGCTTCTGCACCGCAACTAGCTCGTGGGGCAGGCGATGCGGTTACCACTGATGATACTGCGCCTGATTCTATGTCTGCTCTGTCTGCTGCTGTAGCTGCTTCAGCTTCTACTGCTGCTGCTGCTGCTGTTGCTGGGACAGAGCAAGGGGAGGAGGGGGGAGGGGAGGGATGGACGGCGGTGGTGCGAAAGGGGAAGGGAGGAGGGCGAGCAGGAGTGCGGGTTAAGTGTGATTTGAGAAAGTCGTCGGAAGGAGGTGGGGTTGGACGTGGCAGGGGAGGGGGGGGAATTATTGGTGCAACAGTCGGCATGAATGCTAGTCCCTGTGCACAAGTGGGTGGGACCAGTAACGGTGGTGGTGGGATTGGTGTTTCTGGGTGGGGAGCTGTATGGGAGGGAGATGGTGCTAAGCTGAAGGAGCAGCAGCAGGAAGAGGAAAGGCAGCAGGCTTTGAAGATGGGGAAGGGCAACAGAAAGCAGAAACACTAAGTGGGGGGGAAGCAAGAGATAGGAAGTGTGAAGCTGATGAACTTGCAGCAAGAAAGTACGGTGCGTGCGAACAAGTCACACGGAAAACGCAAACGAGGCTAAATGCTACCGGAGCATGGCAGTTTTGAAGTTGAGGATGTGAAAAGTTCCAAGTGTGTTGTGTTTTTTCAAGGATTTTGATAAACTGTTGTAGGCCTTCCTTTTCTAGCCCAGAGCGAAGTGTACCGTAATCCCCCTGATATAACACCCCGGGTATAGTAAAAAATTCATGCAAAATCAGGGGGTTGGGTGCTCTATTTTGCGTTTAGGCTATAGCACCCTGGTGTTATATTTGAGGACAGAATTTTTAAGATGTGCATTAGATTCAGTGCGTCATGGCGATTTCAACCATTCAAATTCCGGCTGAAAAGGCGTACGTTTTCTCGAGGTCCTGAATAGCCCCGGATTGCCCACTTGCTCACGAATTTCAGGTTTGTGTCAGGTTAGTGAAGCGAGATTGGGGGGTTGGCGACACTCGCAATGGACTGGACGAAAATTGCGACGCTCGTCAGCCAATCAGCACAGGTCTGTCGCACAATTGAAACAAAAATTGTCGGCCCACTGCGCTTTTCCAGGTGAAGATTTGTTTCACTTTGTCATTTTCAGTACCAGAGAACCACGTCAAGTGCCTCGGAAAATTTCAACTTTTGCGTCCTGGTCGTAATCAGCATGAAATAGCATTAAAAAACTGCATTTGTTGCCGGTATTGTTAGGGGTAGAAGGGTTCGAATGTAATGGGGGGGGTGCTCTCCTGGAACCCTCAAAAAGAGGGTGTATAATTGCGGATTCTTCAATAGAACACCCTCCCCGGATATAACACCAGGGGGTGCTTAATTTCGGCGGGTGTTATATCCGGGGGATTACGGTAATTCGATTCACTTATAACTTTCACCCAGTGCAGCATCCAGTGGTGGAACGCGGCATCTGGAGAACCTTCCAACCCTTGAAGATGCTGACTAGGGTGGGAGGTGGATTCCGCTGACAACGAATCAGAGTCGCTCAACGTGGAATCAACGAGAGCCCACATCACCATCCCTCCACACGTGTCCATGGCGAACCTGGCCCCACATATGCCTCGAGAGAACAGCGCGCTCCAGATCCTTGCGGAGATCCCTTAGGCTGTAATTTTCCACGTGGTTACGAACTAAGCAGCCACGTCTCCTTCCACCTCAGCCTGTGCGACGTTCTTCATCGCGTACTCAATTTGATTTTCGCAGAGGCAGTTGTTTATCGGGAAGATATCAATAAGCGTTAGGTGCCTCCCGTCGCTTTGTGGTAAGTGTACTTCGGGCTGCCCAAAACAATAAAACCCATAAGGGTCTGTAGACTTCGGGGTGACATCAAGCCTAAACTCAGGGCCCTTTATTTTTTCGGGGCACTTTTTCGCCAAACCTGACGCATTCTGATCGCCCAGCCAAATTACCTGACGCTTTCTGATCTACTCCCGTTGTTTCTCGCCTCGATTTTCATCGTCGCACATCGACCTTAGGGAGTGACAGAAGTGTTGTTTCTCCGTCAAAACCTACCCAACCGCTGCACACAGAAGACAAATGCGATGAACCGCAACAAAACTCACTGAACCGCGATCGAGTGGACTCTTGTGGCACATCCCTCCATCTAGCGCACACTAGGCAATTACATACCTACACAACACAAAACAAGGCAGGAATAGGCATTTCTGTAGAAGGCATTTCCTCACCTCACCCGTACTTACGCCTAATTCAAACAAGTGAGCCCCCCTGTCTCTGAGCGCTCACTGCGTTTCTGCCTCCTCGGTTGCTTACCCGCATCACCGCACGTTACCTGCGTCGGCAGACTCAGCAAAAGCGATCACAATGGCATCTTCCGTTGCTCTCGTCAGCCACGTGGCGACGGCTTGCGTGGCTCCTGCTGCCAGCCTGTCTTCGCGTTCATCCAATGCGGTTAGTCGCCAGAGAATGCTGACTACCGAGAGCGTAAATCGGCCCCTGGACTGCCAGTAGTTCAATAAATGTAGTCGTAGAGTAACGTTTCCCCCGCGGGCTCGAGACTTCCCGCATCCTGCTGCTCTTGCATTTTGTCAACGCTGCTGCTTTTCTGCACACTAACAAAGACCGTGTCTTTAAGCCTGTGCTGCCTTCCATTGCTCATCACCCTCCTACATCCATATTTCCCGTCCCTTTTTTCCGTCTCCTTGCGACAGGTGTCAGCGAAGCCACTCGGGTTACCACTGCTCCATGTACGTCACAACTCCCCTGTACAATCTATCAATGCCGTACGAATCGCTGATTTTTTATTATCATTATTTATTTTTTTAAGGATAAGTCACGCCGACGCTTGCATCATTCATCATTCTACCTATTTCTGGTATTTTTTCACAGAATCCACCCAATTGGTTCAGACACTTATACTGGCAAGCGAGTATTCATATATCACGGTTCTATCCGTTTGCTGGTACCCCGTTTTCTCCTGTTTTCGCGGAATTTCGTGCAGGCGTCGAAAACGCAGCAGAGCCGGGCCATCCCCCGACACGTGGCCGTGAGAGCAGAAGCAGAAGAAGCGGAAGGTGCCACAGCCCCCGCTGCCGAGCCTGCCCAGGGCGTTAAACGAGAAGGTAAGCCGGACTTGATGCGTGAAAGGAATTGCTATAAGGTTACAGAAGAGAACTCCACAGCCGCCGCTGCTTAACCCGCTAAGGGCGTTAAGCGAGAAGGTACGCGTGGCTGGTTGTTTTTTATCACGGAGTAGCTCTATGGTTAAAGTAGAAGGCGCCACAGCCCCCGCTGCTAAGCCTGCCAAGGGCGTTGTACGAGACGGTAAGCCTGGCTGAGTGAATTAGGACTAGCTTCAATGTTGGACACAAGAGGTCGCCACAGCCAGCCTGACGGCTGAACCGGCCAAGATGTTGCACGAGAAGGTTAGCGTGGCTGAATGCATACGGAGTAGCTCAAAGGTTGGAGCGGAGCCACCGCGGAGGAGGAAGAAGACGCTACAGCCTGACGGTTGAGGGTGGTGATGCGCGAGAAGGCGCGGGAAGGCGCGGGAAGGCGCGGGAAGGCGCGGGAAGGCGCGAGATGGCTGGTGTGGCTTGATGTAATGGAGTAGCTCTAAGGGCGAAACGGAGCAAGGGAGAAGACGCAACAATGCGACGGCTGAACTGTCCAAGGGAGAGACACGAGACGGTACGGGTGGGCAGGCGCTGAAGGACGACACCAGGAGGTGGCGCTCGAGTCGACTCGAAGGTCAGCTTACCCCAGGGGCGTTGAACGAGGAGGCAAGGCTGGGTAGACGCTGAAGGTTGACACCAGGAGGTGGTTTTGAGTCGACTCTAAGATCACCTAACCCCAGGGGCGTTGTACAAGGTGAAACGTAGAAGCACTGTCGGAGCTGTTGGTATAATAAAGGCCGGCTTGTCGTGTGAATTGAGTGTGTGTGTGTGCCCCCTTCAAATTTTGGAAACAATTTGGGTTTTTTTGTTTTGGGCAAGGAATTCAGGTGGCTTCACTCTGAACTGGAGGCTGCTGCATGTTGTCTGCCTTGCTGCAGTTGATCGTCTGCGAATGCTGGTCTAATAACTGCATACACGCGTGTCCTATACTTGCTCTGCTCTTGCCCCTCCACGCTCACCACCCCTGTGCCTTCTCCAGAGAAGAAACCTGCAGTGTTGAACACGGGCTAGTGGGAGTGAGTGCAGGTCGTGTAACAAATAGACACATGCTCAATGTTTACGCTCCTCCCTCTCCCCTCCCCTCCCCTCCCTCCCCTCCCCTCCTCTCCCCTCCCCTCCCCTCCCCTCCCCTCCTCTCCCCTCCCCTCCCCTCCCCTCCCCTCCCCTCCGCCTTTCCTTTACCCCGTCTTCGTTCTGTCTACATCTTCCTCCAGAGGAGAAGTTCGCAGTTGTGAACACGGGCAAGTGGGAGTGCAAGTCGTGTGGCTACGTGTACGATCAATTCAAAGGCGATCCAGCCTACCCCGTCGCCCCTGGTTAGTGCTGCACACTCCTATACCCATTCCAGCCTACTGTAGTGTATCTATACTAGTCCAAGTGGGAGTGCAGGTCGTGTGGCTTGGCTATGTGTTGTGTACAACCAATACAAGGGCGGCCATCGCCCCTGGTTAGTGCTGCACACTCCTACACCCATTCCAGCCTACTGTAGTGTATCTATACTAGTCCAAGTATGAGTGCAGGTCGTGTGACTTGGCTATATGTTGTGTACGACCAATTCGAATGCTACCCTTCCTACCCCGTTGCGCCTGGTGAGTGTTGATCGCATGTGTGTCGCTGTGGCCGTGCACTCTTGTGCTTCCTCACTGGTCCTCAACTTAGTGCTCCCATGTTTCAAGGTAACTTGTGAGTAGAGTCAGAAGTCATCTTGCCTAGCCCTTCGCCCCGGTTGAGTGTCATATTTTATCCGTCCGTGTACCCCTTTCAATTCGCAAGCACCGCAAGCTTCCATACAGCTGCTCACTTGCTCAGCCATCTAGCCTACCCCATCGCCCTTGGTGATTGTTTCATGTCCGTGTGTGTACCCCTTGCAATTCGCAAGCTTCCATAAAGATGCCCCCATGCTCAAAGCAAGCACCGTCATTTCCGCTCCCGTCTTCCCTCGTTCCCTCGCTGTACACCTGATCCTCTTCCTCAACCCACCTGATCCTCTTCCCCAACCCACCTGATCCTCTTCCCCAACCCACCTGATCCTCTTCCCCAACCCACCTGATCCTCTTCCCCAACCCACCTGATCCTCTTCCCCAACCCACCTGATCCTCTTCCCCAACCCACCTGATCCTCTTCCCCAACCCACCTGATCCTCTTCCCCAACCCCTCTTCCGTCTCCCCCAGCTGCGTCTCTCAAGGAGCTTCCTGACAGCTGGCTGACTGGCTGTGCCCCACATGTGGATCTACCCCTTCTCATTCTGCAGCCTGCGCCGGGAGCTGGCAGGGTTGGCAAATGGGTGTTAAACACACACCACACTGCCTCCTGCTCCCTTGTCCCCTCCCCCCAGGTGTGTCTCTGAAGGAGCTCTCTCACGACAGGCCATGCTCCACCTGTAGGGCGCCCCCACCTCATTTGGCAGCCTGAGCCGGGAGCTCGCAGGGTTTGCCCAGAACCAGGCGTATGGGCTGGGAGGCAATTCCCTGACGTCTGCTCAAACGGGGCTTCGGACAGCCGTGTACTTGCAGCCCTAAGCGCGTGTATCCTCTTGCTCCCTTCCCCGCTCCCCCCAGACGCGTCGCTGAAGGAGCTCCTGAAGACTGGCTGTGCCCCACCTGTGGGGTGGCCCCCACCTCATTTGGCAGCCTGAGCAGAGAGCTAGCGGAATTTGCCCAGAACCAGGCGTACGGGCTGGGAGGCAACTCCCTCACATCAGCCCAAAAGGGGCTTCTGACAGCCGTATACTTACAGCCCTAAACGCGTGTGTCCTCGTGCTCTCTTCTCCCACCACCCAGGCGTGTCTCTGAAGGAGCTCCCTGAAGACTGGCTGTGCCCCACGTGCGGAGCAGCCCCTACCTCATTTGGCAGCCTGAGCCGGGAGCTCGCAGGGTTTGCCCAGAACCAGGCGTATGGGCTGGGAGGTAACTCCCTGACGTCTGCTCAAAAGGGGCTTCTCATCTGGGGGTCGATAGGGGCTGCGGTTTTTGGTTTCCTCTCTGGTTACTTCCTTGAGTAGGTGTCTTTTTTGTTTTGTATTGTCCGTGTGTTTCTATTTGCTTGTTTATTGAATCAAACGTTTTGATGGTGGGAGAAACTCAGAATATGTCGTGTGATTCCAATATGTGGCCTTCGTTATACCTACATCAGAGAAGTGCTGCATTTTAAAACCACAGGCTAGAATAGCAAATGGGGAGTGCACTTAAAAATCTAGTTTTTAAAAGGGTGAGAAACAAACTCATTCCTATCAGAATTGTAATTGAATAATGGTAAAGCGAGAGTACACACAAAATACCTAAGTGTTGTACCTTCTAAGCGGTAACCCTATACAGTCTATACAAACATGACAAATACAGATGTTTGACACACCCCCTAGACTGCATAGGGGAATACCCTAAACAAGCAGCTCAGGGCGGCACTACTAGTCCAACCTCTGAGACAAGGGTCTGAGAGACCACTCAGAAGGAGTACAGACAAGGCAAGAACAAGGCCAGGGCGGCACTACTAGTCCAGCCACTGGGAGAGGACACAAGTCCAGTCTGAGTATACATATAAAGGACAGTACAAGTCAAGGTCCTAGCAAGTGAGAAGCAACAGGAACTAGACCAAGCTGTACACAGTGCCGCTGATGATCTTTAGGCGCAAGCGCCTTCGTAAAGATATCAGCTGTGTTGGCACCTGAGGCCAAGTGTACTACGCGAGCCTGACGTTGCTGCTGTAGCTCACGCAGCAGGAAGTACCGCAGCTGAATGTGCTTCGCTCTGCCCTCGAGTCGAGGCTCCTGACACAGGAGGATCATGGCCCTGTTGTCAGCGAACAGGACCGGGGCAGAGCTAGGCCGCTCACCTAAGTCAGTGAGCAAGAAGGTCAGCCAGCGGAGCTCCTGTGCCGCCATGGCACCAGCGTAGATCTCAGCCTCACAGCTGGACTGTGCAACAGACGAGGAGCGAGTAGCTCTCCACGAGACGGCACCTGAGCCAAGGCTGAAGCAGTAGCCCTGGGTAGACCTGAGTGTCTCAGCGTCGTCTGCCCACGAAGCGTCTGTGTGTCCAGTAAGGACCACTGGCCTGCGTCCTCCAAGCACTAACCCCATGCCCGATGTACTAGCAAGATAACGCAGAACCCTCTTAGCGGCAGACCAGTGCTGCGGTCGGTGTCTGCCTGTGGCCACAAAGCGCGCCAGGATGCTGAGAGGGTATGCGAGATCTGGGCGAGTGCAAGTCATCAGGTACATGAGGCAACCCACCAGCTCTGCGTAGGGGCCGCTGGGCTCTACCAACTCCTCAGGTACTGGAGCGGAGAGTCTGTGGTCTACAGGCAGAGGGGTGGGCTGTGCAGAGGAGAACTGAAGGCTGAAACTCTGAAGGACCTGGCGCACCAAGTGTGACTGAGTCAGGGTGATGGTGCGCGCAGCTCTGTCCCTGGAGATCTGCAAGCCAAGGTAACAGCGCAGTTCTCCAAGGTCAGTGCACGTGTGTCTCTTCAGCAGCTCTGCCTTCACGGAGGCCAGTGCGTCCCTGTCTGCCGTGGCAAAGACCAGGTCGTCGACGTAAACAAGGATGTAGAACGGAGTCTGGCCAGCACGAACGAAGAGTGAAGGGTCTGCGGAAGACGGAAAGAACTGCAGGTCAGCAAGGGTAGCACGGAGAGTGTCGTGCCACTCACGGGGAGCCTGGCGCAGGCCGTAGACGGGGCGCCGCAGGAGCCACTGGGTCCCAGGAGGGAAGGTGCCAGTAAAGCCCGGAGGGCGACGCAGGTAGACCTGCTCGTGTAGGCTGCCCTGAAGGAAGGCAGTGGAGAAGTCGAGGGAGTGAAGCTCGTAGTCACGCTGAGCAGCTAGGAGTAACAGAACCCGAAGAGTAGTCATCTTCGGGGTCGGAGCGAAAGTCTGGAAGAAGTCCATCCCCTCGCGCTGACTGAAGCCTCTAGCCACATAGCGCGCCTTGAAGACAGGCGGCTCTCCAGGAGGGCGCTTCACCTTGAAGAGCCAGCGGCCATCGACTACGTTCACCCCAGGTGGGGGAACTGCGTCGACGAAGGTGCCGGTGGATCTCCAAGATGCCATCTCCTGCTCCATGGCAGCTATCCACTGCGAGGCCCAGGGTCCCGAAGTCGCCTCAGCGTAAGTGCGAGGGGTCGGGATGTCGAAAGCGTCTGGGTCACCCTCAGGGACTAGCAGCATGGAACAGAGATGGGGAGCAGCCTCGGACAGGAAAGCAAGCTCAAACTGGCGGTCCTCCAGGACGTCACTGCCAAGGGCAGGAGCACCCCCGACAGACGGAGGACAGGCAGGGTCAGAGACCAGAGCGGTGGCGTAGTCAAGGCGGCGGGTAGAGGCGAAGTCAGCGACAGCAGCGACAAGAGCGTCAAGGCACGAGACCGGAACAGACGGATCGGTAACGAGAGAGGCAAGGACCCGAGGAACGAGAGGACGAGCGGCACGAAGGTAGTCGGACAGCGGGGGGGGCGCAACAACAAGGGAGGACGGAGGAGGCGACGGGAGAAGGGGAGGACGAGACGCGTGGGAACGAAGCAACATAGGGTGGGAGCGCAAGACAGGCGAGGCATGATGAGCACGGGAGGGGCGGTGAGACCAGACGTGCGACGGAGGAGTCGGGTCAGGAGACAGGGGAGGGGACACAGGAGGGGAACGAGGGGGGAGACGAGCCGGGGACGAGTCCGGCGGAGGAAAAACAGGGCCGTAGACAGGAAGAGGAGGAGACGGTCGGGGAGGAACCGACGCAGGGTCGGGGGACGGAAGGCCGAGCAGGCGAAGGGCGGACACCGGCGGGGACCGCTGCTGCGGCGGCACAACGGCGACACCTGGACCGCAAGCTGCTCCTCGGCTACCACCGGCACTCTCCACACCAGCACCCCCAGAGGGACCACCCCCAGGGCGACCGGGACGAGCACCCCCAGAGTCAGCGAACGGGGGCTGCGACGGCGGCGGCGGCGGCGGCGGAGGCGACGGCGGCGGCGGCGGCGACGGCGACGACGACGGCTGCAGCAGCGGTAGTGGCGGTGAAGGAGGGGACTGGGGAGGGGACACCTCGGGAGGGGCGGCCGGCGAGGACTGCACAGGAGGGCCACCAGAGTCAGAAGACTCCTCAACCGGGTCCACGGACGGAAGGGGGGTGACGTGGGACACACCAGAGGGGGCGGGACGAGGAGGAGGAGGAGGAGGGGCAGGGACGACCGGGGAAGGGGTGACCAGGAACAGGGGGGGGGTAACCGGGGGACCACGGTGGGGAAAGCGGCGGTAGTAGGAGACGGACTCGTCAAAGGTGACGTCACGAGAGTGAAAGAAGCGGTGAGACGGCGGGTGGTAAAAGTGCCAGTCGGACGCGTCAAGGGGAAAACCGAGGAAGACGCAGGGAAGGGTGCGAGCAGTGAGCTTGTCCGTGCCGGAGGCACGGACGTGAGCAAGGCAGCCCCAGACGTGGAACGCAGACGCGTCACCAGGGGACCCAGTCCAAAGACGGGTCGGCGAAACCTGCGGCTGCTGAGGGTGCGGCCACAGGTTAAGCTGGTGAGAAGCGTAGCGCACCGTGAACGGCCACAGAAAATGGGGTGCACCGGCATGGATCATGGAGGTGCGAGCGACCTCCATGACCAAACCGATGCGTCGCTCAGCGACCCCATTCTGCTGTGGGGAGTCCGGTAGGGTGAACGTCTGGGTGATGCCCTCCGCACGACAAAAGCGACCAAGGACACCGGAGGCAAACTCGCCACCACGGTCTGAGTGAAGACGCAAGACAGGGAGACCGCGGTGGACACGCGCAGAGACAAGCCAGGGGATGAGAGCGCCAGGCACGTCGGCCTTGCGCTCCAGTGGAAAGACTGTGGTGTAACGAGTGAAGTCGTCGACGAGCACAAGGAAGTAGCGCTCTCGACGCGGCCCAGGGACGGGGGCGGGGCCCCAGACGTCCAGGTGCAAAGTCTGCAGCGGCGCGGCGGTAGGGGGAAACGAGGAGGAGTGAGGGGGACGGCGAAGCCGACCCTCGACAAAAGGCGTGCAAGGTGGGGCTGGAGAGGAGGGAAACGCGGGGAGCGAACCTGGGAGACCAAGGACGAGACTGTGCTGGGACATGTGACGCAGACGCGGGAGCGCAGGGTGACCTAGGCGGTGGTGCCACAGGAGGGTCGGGTGAGTGAGGGAGCGACAGGAGCAGGCAGCAGCAACCTGGGTAGACGCAGCCACCTGAGGGGGCGCTCCAGCCGGGGGGGTCGCGGTGTCCAGAGTGAACAGGCCGGACACCGGGTCCCGGGGGAACGTGGACAGGGGGGCACCAGTGGCGGCCTCGGTACAGACAGCATACCGCTCGTGGCCAGGGAACGTAGTGGTGACGCCAAGGTCCTGGAGGCAGCCGACACCAACTAGGTTCCTGGAGAACGAGGGGATATGCAGACCTGTAAGAGAACCCGAAGGAACCGCCGGACAGGGAAGGGTGGTGGAACTGCGGGCGACTACCGGACCGCCGGAGGGGTCAGCAAGAGAAACGGCAGCAGGAACAGGAAGCGGCGTCAGGGTGGTGGAGTCGCGGAAGAAACACCGAGAGGCGCCAGAGTCCAAGGTGAAGGACAGCGAAGCCGAGGGGTCTGGCGACGGAACGACGGCGGAAGCACCAAGACTACACAAAGCAGGGGATCCTATGCCTGACGCAGCAGGGGAGGCTAAGCTAGGCACACCTACACTTGGCAACAGTGAGTAATAAGCGGGAAGCACACTAGAGTCATCAGCATACATCACATGCACAGCGGAAACAATGGCATCCATGTCCATATCAAAAATCTGAATCTGACGACTAAGCAAACTGTGCCAGTCCGGGAGGTCCGGCGACGGGCCGAAGCGCTGACGAAAGAGGTCGTCCAGGCGACGAAAACAGCGGGGAGTGGAGTGACCGATCTTACCGCAAACGAAGCCGCCGCGAGGACCGGTCTGGATCTGGTACTGACAACGCCCGCCGCCAGAGCCACCACGCGGCACACCACCACGCGCCCGGCCACCGCCAGCACCGGGCCACCCTGGCGGGAGGACACTCGTCTGCCGCGTCTGCGACGGCTTCTGCGGCTGCTGCGAAGGCTGCGACTGCGGCGGCTGCTGCGGCTGCTGCACCTGCAGGGGCGGCGACTCAGCTGAACTGGGCAGGGTCCCCTCGTCCACTCCAGCACCAGGCGACCCGACCCCACCATTACCCCCGCCCGCACCCCCGCCGCCTCCTCCGCCGCGCCCAGCCTTGGGGCGGCAGCCCTTCCCCGAACGGACCTGCGCTGCAGCAGCAGTCTCAGCCACTGTGGCAGAGCCGTCGGAGAAGGTGCACTGAGCGGGGGCACAACCCTGAAAGATAGGGACCGGCACGACACCACTCGCCTGGGCGATGGAGCGGTGACGGGTCTCTATCACAGTCAGGGTGTCTACAAAGTCAGTGAGGGTGAGGTCTGCGGGGTGAACGCTAAGAAAGCGATCGCGGGCGACAGCAAGGCGGTCAGGGAGGCGGGTGGCAAGCAGGTAGAGGGTAGAGGTAATGGACGGCTGGTGGGCTCGAAGCTGGGCGTCAGTGCAGGCAGCGCGCCAGGTCTCATCTATCGAGCGCAGGTGGGCAGCGAGGTCAGAGACAGTGGGGAAAGATGCAAGGTCAGGAAAGAGCATCGGAAGGATCAGGCGACCCACCGAGGCAGCCGGAGGGGTGGAATAGCGCTTGATCACAGCATCTAAGTATGCCTGAGCAGTAGTGAGAGACCTAAAGCGAGGACGCTCGGATGGGGGAAGGGCGCTGCTAATGGCAAGCTGGGCAACAGCATCGCGAGAAAGCCAGACAGAGCGCGCACGGGCAGTGGCAGCAGTAGACTCATGCTCAGTGGGTGTGGGGTCAGCGGGCAGGATAGCAGGGGGGTCTGGGCAGGGGAGCGTACCGTCAAGGTGTGCGGAAAGCGGTTCACCATCCTGCCGCTGGCCAGTGAGTTGGCGGCGGAGGTCGGCAAGCCACGCCTCGAACTCTAGGGGCTGACCTTCAGCGTCGAAGCGAAGCTCCGCCGCCATCAGGAACAGTCCAGTGCGGTGCAGGGCAGTGCAGTGCGGTGCAGTGCGGTGCAGTGCGGTGCAGTGCGGTACAGTGCGGTGCAGTGCGATGCAGTGCGGTGCAGTGCGGTACAGTGCGGTGCAGTGCGGTGCAGTGCGGTGTAGTGCGGTGCCAGGCAGTACAGTGTGGTGCGGGGTGGCACGGAGCAGGGCGGGGTGGGGGGGGGGGGGGGGGAACCGTACCAGTGCGGAGGACGGGGCCGGGGCTGGCCCGACGGGGCCGGGTGGGCGCGACGGGACCGGGCTGGTGCGACAGGGCCGGGACGGGGCGACGGGGCCGAGCGGGCGCGACGGGGCCGGGCTGGGGCGACGGGGCCGGGCGAGTGCGGCAGGGCCGGGCCGGTGCGACGGGGCCGGGCGAGCGGGACGGCGGCCGGGCGGGTGCGACGGGGCCGGGCGGCTGCGACGGGGCCGGGCAGGGTGCGACGGGGCCGGGCAGGTGCGACGGGGCCGGACGGCTGCGACGGGGCCAGGCAAGGGCGACGGGGCCGGGCGGGCGCGACGGGGCCGGGCGGGCGCGACGGGGCCGGGCGGGCGCGACGGGGCCGGGCGGGCTGCGTCGGGGCCGGGCGGGCGCGACGGGGCCGGGCGGGTGCGACGGCGCCGGGCGGGCGCGACGGGGCCGGGCGGCTGCGACGGCGCCAGGCGGGCGCGACGGGGCCGGGCGGCTGCGACGGGGTCGGGCAGGGTGCGACGGGGCCCAGGAGGGGCGCTACAGGGCCCAGGGAGGGCGCGACGAGGCCCAGTAGGGGCGCTACGGAGGCACGGAGGGGCGCGACGGGGCCTGGGAGGGGCGCGACGGGGCCCAGGAGGGGCGCGACAGAGCCCAGGAGGGGCGCTACGGGGCCTGGGAGGAGCGCGACGGGGCCCAGGAGGGGCGCTAGGGGGGGCCTGGGAGGAGCGCGACGGGGCCTGGGAGGGGCGCGACGGGGCCTGGGAGGGGCGTTACAGGGCCCAGGAGGGGCGCTACGAAACCCAGGAGGGGCGCGACGAGGCCCAGGAGGGGCGCTACGGGGCCCAGGAGGGGCGCAACGGGGCGCTACGGGGCCTGGGAGGAGCGCGACGGGGCCCAGGAGGGGCGCTAGGGGGCCTGGGAGGATCGCGACGGGGCCTGGGAGGGGCGTTACAGGGCCCAGGAGGGGCGCTACGAAGCCCAGGAGGGGCGCGACGAGGCCCAGGAGGGGCGCTACGAGGTCCAGGAGGGGCGCGACGGGGCGCTACGGGACCTGGGAGGAGCGCGACGGGGCCCAGGAGGGGCGCTAGGTGGGCCTGGGAGGAGCGCGACGGGGCCTGGGAGGGGCGCGACGGGGCCTGGGAGGGGCGGTACAGGGCCCAGGAGGGGCGCTACGAAGCCCAGGAGGGGCGCGACGAGGCCCAGGAGGGGTGCTACGGGGCCCAGGAGGGGCGCGACGGGGCGCTACGGGGCCTGGGAGGAGCGCGACGGGGCCCAGGAGGGGCGCTAGGGGGCCTGGGAGGAGCGCGACGGGGCCCAGGAGGGGCGCTAGGGGGCATGAGCGGAAGCGGTAGGTGGGGGGGGGGGATCCTACCTACGCGTGATACCATATCAGAATTGTAATTGAATAATGGTAAAGTGAGAGTACACACAAATATACCTAAGTGTTGTACCCTCTAAGCGGTAACCCTATACAGTCTATACAAACATGACAAATACAGATGTTTGACAATTCCCAGTGATACACCTACTGTTAGAAAGAGAATGAATGGACTAGTGTGAGAAACCTAGAACATATACCTGTTGGGGTTGTACTAACTAGAAGCACACACCTAGGCTAGCCTATAACTTCTACATACAACATATGTATAAGTTGACACACCCCCTAGGCTAGAGAAGGGGTGGTGCTAAGCAAGAAGCACACATCTCAGGGTGGCACTACTAGTCCAACCACTGAGGTAGGGGTCATGAGACCAGTCAGCAAGAGTACAAGCCAAGGTTTCAGCTAGGATTTAGGGCCGTTTGAGAATCATACGGGGTTTCAAAGTTTGGTCTGACCATCAGACGAAAATTTTCAAGGAGTCTGAGATTTCAGACGAAACTTTTACACTGGTCTTAAAATTCAGACGAAATTTTTGCGCAAGAATATTCGTCCCTCGTCATTTCGACCTAGATTTGTTTGTGTCCTCAGCTGAGAGCGTGCTCTACGGTTTTCTTGTCAAGCTCACTTCGTTTCAGTATCACATTCTCAACCGCTTTAATTCTACTCGGTTCATAATCGAACTGTAGAGACTCGCGCATCTCTGGAAAAGGTGCGCATGCGAAGAAGTTTAGAACATGCCCTGAACCTCGTCAGTCTCAACCATGCAGAAGAGCCCAAGAGTAATTGCACGGCACTGAAGCGTGCGAGTCTGGGAGCAGGCAGGCCTGTGCAGAGGTCGTAGGAAAACACTCTAAAGGCGTGTGTCTTACGGTTCCGCTTCTGGAAGTTCTGGAACTAGTTCCGGAACTGGCAAAAATTTTGCCTGGGGAGGAGCTCGCGAAGCCCTGCCGAAATGAGCTGCGAAATATGTAACAAGACCCGATTCCGGAACTTGCTAAGTTCCGGATGTTAGAATGAGAACTGAATGATTTGAGTAGAGAGAGAGTACAGGTAAATATACCTAAGTGTTGTACCCTCTAAATGGTGGCCCTATACAGTCTATGCAAACATAGGAGATACACATGTTTGACACAACCCCTAGACTGCATAGGGGCATGTCCTGAACAAGCAGCTCAGGGCGGCACTACTAGTCCAGCCTCTGAGACAAGGGTCTAAAAGACCAGTCAGAAGGAGTACAGACAAGGCAAGAATAAGGCCAGGGCGGCACTACTAGTCCAGCCACTGGAAGAGGACACAAGTCCAGTCTGAGTACAAATATAAAGGACAGTACAAAGTCAAGGCCCTAGCAAGTGAGAGGCTACAGGAACTAGACCAAGCTGTACACAGTGCCGCTGATGATCTTTAGGCGCAAGCGCCTTCGTAAAGATATCAGCTGTGTTGGCACCTGAGGCCAAGTGTACTACGCGAGCCTGGCGTCGCTGCTGTAGCTCGCGCAGAAGGAAGTACCGCAGCTGAATATGCTTCGCTCTGCCCTCGAGTCGAGGCTCCTGACACAGGAGGATCATGGCCCTGTTGTCAGCGAACAGGACCGGGGCAGAGCTAGGCCGCTCACCTAAGTCAGTGAGCAAGAAGGTCAGCCAGCGGAGCTCCTGTGCCGCCATGGCACCAGCGTAGATCTCGGCCTCACAGCTGGACTGGGCAACAGACGAGGAGCGGGTAGCTCTCCACGAGACGGCACCTGAACCAAGGCTGAAGCAGTAGCCCTGGGTAGACCTGAGTGTCTCGGCGTCGTCTGCCCACGAAGCGTCTGTGTGTCCAGTAAGGACCACTGGCCCACGTCCTCCTAGCACTAACCCCATGCCCGATGTACTTGCAAGATAACGCAAAACCCTCTTAGCGGTAGACCAGTGCTGCGGTCGGTGTCTGCCTGTGGCCACAAAGCGAGCCAGGATGCTGAGAGGGTATGCGAGATCTGGGCAAGTGCAAGTCATCAGGTACATAAGGCAACCCACCAGCTCTGCGTAGGGGCCGCTGGGCTCTACCGACTCCTCAGAAAGTGGAGCGGAGAGTCTGTGGTCTACAGGCAGAGGGGTGGGCTGTGCAGAGGAGAACTGAAGGCCGAACCTCTGAAGGACCTGGCGCACCAAGTGTGACTGATTCAGGGTGATGGTGCGCGATGCTCTGTCCCTGGAGATCTGCAAGCCAAGGTAACGGCGCAGTTCTCCAAGGTCAGTGCACGTGTGTCTCTTCAGCAGCTCTGCCTTCACGGAGGCCAGTGCGTCCCTGTCTGCTGTGGCAAAGACCAGGTCATCGACGTAAACAAGGATGTAGAACGGAGTCTGGCCAGCACGAACGAAGAGTGAGGGGTCTGCGGAAGACGGAAAGAACTGCAGGTCAGCAAGGGTAGCACGTAGCATGTCGTGCCACTCACGGGGAGCCTGGCGCAGGCCGTAGACGGGGCGCCGCAGGAGCCACTGGGTCCCAGGAGGGAAGGTGCCAGTAAAGCCCTGAGGGCGACGCAAGTAGACCTGCTCGTGTAGGCTGCCCTGAAGGAAGGCAGTGGAGAAGTCGAGGGAGTGAAGCTCGTAGTCACGCTGAGCAGCTAGGTGTAACAGAACCCGAAGAGTAGTCATCTTCAGGGTCGGAGCGAAGGTCTGGAAGAAATCCACCCCCTCACGCTGACTGAAGCCTCTAGCCACGTAGCGCGCCTTGAACACAGGCGGCTCTCCAGGAGGGCGCTTCACCTTGAAGAGCCAGCGGCCATCGACTACGTTCACCGCAGGTGGGGGAACTGCGTCGACGAAGGTGCCGGTGGATCTCCAAGATGCCATCTCCTGCTCCATGGTAGCTATCCACTGCAAGGCCCAAGGTCCCGAGGTCGCCTCAGCGTAAGTGCGAGGGGTCGGGATGTCGAAAGCGTCTGGGTCACCCTCAGGGACTAGCAGCATGGAACAGAGATGGGGAGCAGCCTCGGACAGGAAAGCAAGCTCGAACTGGCGGTCCTCCAGGACGTCAGTGCCGAGGGCAGGAGCACCCCCGACAGACGGAGGATAGGCAGGGTCAGAGACCAGAGCGGTGGCGTAGTCAAGGCGGCGGGTAGAGGCGAATTCAGCGACCGCAGCTACAAGAGCGTCAAGGCACGAGACCGGAACAGACGGGTCGGTAACGAGAGAGGCAAGGACCCGAGGAACAAGAGGACGAGCGGCACGAAGGTAGTCAGACAGCGGGGGGGGTGCAACAACAAGGGAGGACGGAGGAGGCGACGGGAGAAGGGGAGGACGAGATGCGTGGGAACGAAGCAACATAGGGTGGGAGCGCAAGACAGGGGAGGCAGGACGAGCACGGGAGGGACGGTGAGACCAGACGTGAGACGGAGGAGTCGGGTCAGGAGACAGGGGCCGGGGACATAGGAGGGGAACGAGGGGGAAGACGAGCCGGGGACGAGTCCGGCGGAGGGAACACAGGGCCGTAGACGGGAAGAGGAGGAGACGGTCGGAGAGGAACAGACGCAGGGTCAGGGGACGGAAGGCCGAGCAGGCGAAGGGCTGACACCAGCGGGGACTCCTGCTGCGGCGGCACAACGCCGACACCTGGACCGCAAGCTGCTCCTCGGCTACCACCGGCACACTCCACACCAGCACCCCTAGAGGGAACACCTCCAGGGCCCGAAACCCCTCGAGGACCGGTACCACCCCCAGGGCTACTGGGACGAGCACGCACTCCAACGCCAGCACCCCTAGAGTCAACGAAAGGGTGCTGCAACGGCGGCGGCGGCGGCAGCGACAACGACGGCTGCGGCGGAGGTGAGAACGGCTGCGACAGCAAGGGCGACAGCGGCGGCAGAGGCGGTGGAGGAGGGGACGCCTGGGGAGGGGCGGCCGGCGAGGACTGCGCCGCAGGACCACCAGAGTCAGAAGACTCCTCAACCGGGACCACCGACGGAGGAGGGGTGACGTGGGACACACCAGAGGGGGCAGGACGGGGAGGAGGAGGGGGAGGGGCAGGGACTACCGGGGAAGGAGTGACCAGAAACAGGGGGGGGGTAACCGGGGGACCGCGGTGGGGGAAGCGACGGTAGTAGGAGACGGACTCGTCAAAGGTGACGTCGCGAGAGTGAAAGAAGCGGTGAGACGGCGGGTGGTAGAAGTGCCAGTCGGACGCGTAAAGGGGAAAACCGAGGAAGACGCAGGGAAGGGTGTGGGCAGTGAGCTTGTCCGTGCCGGAGGCACTGTCAGGAGAGAGAAGTTGAACGAGAGAAGCCGCATCAGCCCTATCGACACTCAGTAGAGCAAAAAACTCAGTCACAATCCTCCCCTCGCGCAGAAACGTCGCGTAGACGATTAAGTGCTTGCCGCGACACCTGTCAGTTGATTCATCACAGCTGATGCCCAGGAATGGACTCGCGCAGATGTAGTCAATCTGGGTGGTTTGCAGCCATGTGGCAGTTGCCTGTGTGAACTCCCCAAAGCCGTACCTGCAACACCCAAGGCATGAACATGTGGTTAATACAAGCATATGCAAGCACAGTGAGGGGAAGTGGAGCACGTACGAGTTGTAGTACGTGCCGTAACCCTTCATGGGGAATCCTGGTACTCCAAGCTTGGCCAAGTACTTGACGAGCCGCACCCATGCCTCCATGGGTTCGCTGCTTTGGCAGTTGAAGAGAAGGGCGTTGAGAAGATCGACAACGCGTTCCTGCTCAACGTCGCGGGTGACGAAGTTGGTGTCGATGCGCGGCTGGCGAAAGGCTTCCTGAAGGAGGTCGGCTTGGTGTTGAATCGCCAGTTTGTGCTTCTGAGTTGCCGCGTGCCGCTTGAAAGCTTGGACTTGGACGTCGGTCGCTCCCTGTCCTCCGCGTCCGCACTTACCGCTATCTCCAGCATGCTCAAGGCAGACGCTGCACTTAAACGCAGGAAAGCCACCAACAGTCTTAGTTAGTAAGAGCCAAGGGTATCTATCCTGCCAGACCGACTTATACTTGTCATGGGCATCAGCGTAAAGCAGCTCAACAAGATTGGGTGTGGGAGTTGGGGCATCGCTAGTCGCTTCGTTGTTGGCAGAGGAAGAAGATGCGAGAGGTGGCGAGGTGGAGACGAACGGGAGAGTCCCTTGACGGAAGCGCCCGAGCCGTTTCGCAGCCGCGCCTCTGGACTCGGGCTTATCGGGGAGTGGCGTCTCTGTGGGGTCAATCGCTGGGATCCACATGGGTGCGGGGAACGGAATGGGAATGACCGGTGCCTCATTCGCCCCCACAGGCGCGTCGTCAGCACGTGCGGTGGGGTCAGATGTTGGCTTGGGCAGAGGTGATACACGCTCCAGAATGGAAGCTATCGACGGTAGGGACGGAGGGTCCTCTACAGGAGCGGCGCCACTAGTCGGAGTGGTAGCGACGGTGGGGGACATACTTGACGGGGATGTTTTTGGGAGGAGGAGATCTAGACCTGTACGCGCTGGCGGTGGAAAAAGTAACGGTTGTGCGTCGGCAGCAGCACAGGCCGTTGCGTCATCATCGACGTCACCCCCCACGCCAGCCATAACTTTCTGGCTGGACGTGGAGAGAGGGGAGATCAGCAGGGTCGGGCGAAACTGCTGGCCTTTCCTGCGGTTAGGCATGCTACTACATCTGCTGAAAGGGGCTGCTTAGGACATAGCTGTGCTTGGCGTACAATCACAGTTTTTTTAGATGGCGATGAGAGGGAAGAGCTGGATCAGGGGGAGCTGGTGGTGTGGTTTGTGGCCCTTCTGCCGTGGTGGTTGCTGCACGCACATGCTGTGTCAAGAGCGGGACGCATCGCACTGCATGCGTCGCGATGCCACCACGTGGCCAGCAGTGCAGTATTGCTGCAGGATTCTTCGGTGCGATTGGCGTTTTGACCTTGAACTGGGTCAAGAACCAATTGCACTCGTCGGCTGCTGTGTGCTGTCGACAACGAGACATCAATTTTGGTCTTCCCGCCCAGGCTGAACCTTGCTGTAAATCAGTCGACGTGATTGACGGGGAGATAGGGGGGTACCGCTCCGACGGGATTGAAAATTACGCTAATTTCGGTATATGTTGTTTCAGGGCTGATACTTGTTAGGATGCTGAACCGTCAGTGTCTACACCAAAAAACACTCTGAAAAGACAGAGTTGGTACATAAAAAGACACTGAAAAATCAGGGTGCCCCCCCTCCCAAAGGCTGAAAGTTCAGGGTCGGTACATGAAACCACTCTGAAAATCAGCAAAATCAGGAGAAAAATCCTGAAATCTCAGGGCCTGCTTATGACTGAGATGGACAATCAGACAAAATAATTCACCCCGTAAAAAAATCAGATGAAACCAAAAAAACAGGTCTGATTTTCAGACCATCAGACGGATTTCGTCTGATATCTGAGACCCTGGTATAAGCAAGACTAAAGCAAGCCAGGGCGGCACAACTAGTCCAGCCACTGGAGGTAAGGCCACAAGGCCAGTCAGACAGGTATATATAATAGAGAGTACACAATCAGGGTCCAAACAGGTGAGTAGCTATAGGAACAAGACCAAGCTGTACACAGTGCCGCTGATGATCTTTAGGCGCAAGCACCTTAGTAAAGATATCAGCTGTGTTGGCACCTGAGGCTAAGTGAACTACGCGGGCCTGGCAACGCTGCTGTAGCTCGTGCAGAAGGAAGTACCGCAACTGGATATGCTTCGCTCTGCCCTCAAGCCGAGGCTCCTGACACAGGAGAATCATGACCTGTTGTCAGCGTACAGAACCGGGGCAGAGCTAGGCCGCTCACCTAAGTCGGCAAGCAAGAAGGTCAGCCAGCGGAGCTCCTGTGCCGCCATGGCACCGGCGTAGATCTCAGCCTCGCAGCTGGACTGGGCAACAGACGACGAGCGAGTGGATCTCCAAGAGATAGCACCCGAACCAAGGCTAAAACAGTAGCCCTGCGACGACCTGAGTGTCTCTGAGTCGTCTGCCCAAGAAGCGTCTGTGTGCCCAGTGAGGACCACCGGCCTGCGTCCTCCTAGCACTAACCCCATGCCTGATGTACTTGCTAGATATCGCAAAACCCTCTTAGCGGCGGACCAGTGCTGCGGTCGGTGTCTGCCAGTGGCCACAAAGCGAGCCACGATGCTGAGAGGGTATGCGAGATCTTGGCGAGTGCAAGTCATCATGTACATGAGGCAACCCACCAGCTCTGCGTAGGGACCGTTGGGCTCTACTGGCTCCTCAAGAACGGGAACGGAGAGCCCATGGTCTATAGGTAGAGGTGTGGGCTGTGCGGAGGAGAACTAAAGACCGAACCTCTGAAGGACCTGACGCACCAAGTGTGACTGTGTCAGAGTGATGGTGCGTGCTGCTCTGTCCCTAGAGATCTGCAGGCCAAGATAACGACGCAGCTCTCCAAGGTCAGTGCAGGTGTGTCTCTTCAGCAGCTCGGCCTTTACGGAGGCCAGTGCATCCCTGTCAGCAGTAGCAAAGACCAGGTCTTCTCCGTAGACAAGGATGTAGAACGGAGTGTGGCCGGAACGCACAAACAGCGAGGGGTCAGCAGAGGAGGGAAAGAACTGCAGGTCTGCTAGCGTGGCACGCAGCGTGTCGTGCCACTCGCGGGAGCCTGGCGCAGGCCGTAGACTGGGCGCCTGAGAAGCCACTAGGTCCAAGGGGGGAAGGTACCAATGAAGCCCTGTGGTCGGCGCAGGTAGACCTGCTCATGTAGGCTGCCCTGAAGAAAGGCAGTAGAGAAGTCGAGGGAGTGAAGCTCGTAGTCGCGCTGTACTGCTACGTGTAGCAGCGCCTGAAGAGTGGTCTTCTTCGGGGTCGGGGCGAAGGTCTGGAAGAAGTCAACCCCCTCGCGCGCCTTGAAGACATGTGGCTCTCAAGGGGGGCGCTTCACCTTGAAGAGCCACCGACCATCGACTACGTTCACCCCAGGCAGGGGAGCTGCGTCGACGTAAGTGCCGGTGGACCTCCCAAGATGCCATCTCCTGCTCCATGGCAGCTATCCACTGAGAGGCCCAAGGTCCCGAGGTCGCCTCAGCGTAAGTGCGAGGGGTCGGGATGTCGAAGGCGTTTGGGTCACCCTCTGGGACTAGGAGCATGGAGCAGAGATGGGGAGCGGCCTCGGAAAGGAATGCAAGCTCGTACTGCCGGTCCTCTAGAACGTCACTGCCAAGGGCAGAAGCACCCCCGACGGACGGAGGACGGGCAGGGTCAGAGACCAGAGCGGTAGCGTAGTCAAGGCGGCGGGTAGAGGCGAAGTCAGCGACAGCCGCGACAAGCGCGTCAAGGCACGAGATAGGAACAAACGGGTCTGTAACAAGAGAGGCAAGGACCCGAGGGACAAGGGGACGAGTGGCACGGAGGTAGTCAGACAGCAAGGGAGGTGCAATAACAAGCGACGAGGGAGGAGGCGACGGGAGGAGGGGAGGACGAGACGAGTGGGAACGGAGCAACATAGGGTGGGAGCGCAGGACAGGAGAGACGGGACGAGCACGGGAGGGACGGCGAGACCAAACGTGGGACGGAGGTGTAGGGTCAGGAGACAGCGGAGGGGACACAAAAGGGGAATGAGGAGGAAGACGGGCCGGAGACGAGTCCGGCGGTGGGAACACAGGGCCGTAGACAGTAAGGTGAGAAGGTGGTGGGGGAGACACCGGCGAGCGGTCGGGAGAGGGAAGGCCGAGCAGGTGAAGAGCGGAGACCGGCGGCGACGGCTGCGGGGGCTGCTGCGGCGGCTGGTGCTCAACCCACGGACCAGCAGGGGCACGACGGCCGCTGGGAGAACACCCAACAGCAGCACCCCCAGAACCAACACCCAGAGCGAGAACCCCCTCCAGCACCGGCGGCACCCCCAGGCCCGCCGGGACAGACCACGCCAGGGGCCGCAGGACGAACACCCTCCTCAACGCGAGCACCCCCAGAGGCCAAGAGCAGCAGTGGCGGCGACTGCGGCGGCGGCGGCTGCGACAGCGGAGGCGGAGACACCGGGGAAGGGGGACGCGGCAAGGACGGGCCGGGGGGACCACCAGAGTCAGCACACTCCTCAACGAGGACAACCGACGGGAGGGGAGTGACATGGGAGACACCAGACGGGGCAGGACGAGGCGGGAGGGGAGCAGGGGCTACCAGGAGAGAGGGAGCCAGGAACAAGGGGGGGAGAACCAGGAGACCTCGGTAAGGGAAGCGGCGGTAGAAGGAGACAGACTCGTCAAAGGCGACGTCACGAGAGTGAAGGAAGCGGTGAGACTGTGGGTGGTAGAACAGCCAGTCAGACGAGTCCAGGGGGAAATTGAGGAAGACACAGGGGACAGTGCAGGTAGTGAGCTTGTCCGTGCCAGAGGCACGAACGTGAGCAAGGCAACCCCAGACGTGGAACGCAGACGCGTCACCGGGGGACCCGGTCCAAAGGAGGGTCGGCGAAACCCGCGGCCGTTGGGAGCGTGGCCACAGGTTAAGCTGGTGAGAAGCGTAGCGGACAGCGAACGACCACAAAAAATGGGGGGCATCGGCATGAATCATGGAGGTACGAGCAACCTCCATGACCAAGCCGATGCGGTGCTCAGCAACCCCATTCTGCTGTGGCGAGTCCGGCAAGGTGTACGACTGGGTGATGCCCTCCGCACGACAGAACTGTCCAAGCCGACCAGAGGCGAACTCGCCGCCACGGACAGAGTGGAGACACAACACGGGGAGACCACGGTGGAGACGCGCAGCCACAACCCATGAGAGAAGAACGTCTGGCACGTCAGCCTTTCGCTCCAGAGGGAAACACCGTGGTGTAGTGCGTGTAGTCGTCGACGAGCTCAAGAAAGTAGCGCTCACCGCGCGGTCCGGGGACGGGGGCTGGGCCCCAAACGTCCAGGTGCAGGGTCTGAAAGGGAGCAGTAGCAGGGCGAAGCGAGGAGGAGTGAGGGGCATGGCGGAGCCGGCCCTCGACGCAAGGCATGCACGGTGGCGCAGTCGAGGGGGGAAGTGCGGGGAGCGACTCGGGGAGGCCTAAGACAAGATCGTGCTCAGACATATGACGTAGGCGCGGGAGAGCAGGGTGGCCTAAGCGGTGGTGCCACAGAAGGGACGGGTGTGCGAGGGACCGACACGAGCAAGCTGCAGTGACCTGGGAGGACGCACCAACCAGGGGGGAAGCGGTGTCGAGGGTAAACAGACCGGACACCGGGTCCGGGGGGAACGTCGCAAGGGGGGAACCTGAGACTGCCTCGGTACAGACAGCGAACCGCTCGTACCTAGGGAACTTAGTGGTGATGCCGAGGTTCTGAAGACAGCCGACACCAACCAGGTTCCTGGAGAACGAGGGAACGTGGAGGCTTATAAGCGAGCCCGAGGGAACGGCTGGACAGGGAAGGGAAGTGGAGCTGCGAGCGACGACAGGACCTGCGGAGGGGTCAGCGAGAGCGACAACAGCAGGCGCAGCAAGCGGCGTGAGCGTGGAGCAGTAGCGGAAGAAACAGGCAGAAGCACCGGAGTCGAGAGTGAAGGACAGCGAGGCAGTAGCGGAGGCCGGGAACGGAGCCACTGCAGAAACTAGGCTGGGCAAACTAGGCAGTCCTACGCCTGACGCAGCAGGGGAGGCTAAGCTACACAAGGGTGCTACGCCTAAACTAGATTACACTAGGTAATAAGATCCAGCAACATTAGAAGCGTCAGCATACAAGGCATGCAAAGCAGCACCTATCTGATACATACCTAAATCAAAGATCGGCATGCCCTGGCGAAGCAGGCTGTGCCAGTCGGGGAGGTCCGGGGCCGGGCCAAAGCGACGACGAAAGAGATCGTTGAGGCGACGGAAACAGCGAGCGGTCAAGTGCGAGCAGCGGCACAAAGTGCCGCAGAGAGGCCCGGTCTGAAGCTGGTACTGGCAGGTCACACCAACGGAGCTGCCGGTAGACGCCAAGCTACGCAGGCTGCCACCACGGCCACCACCTACGGAGGTGCCGGGCCAACCCGGGGTGAGGCGAGCCCACGGCTGGGGTTGGGACAGCTGCTGCGACGACTGCGACTGCTGCGATGGCTGCTGCGGCTGCTCCTGCTGCTGGGGCGATGGCTGCTGCTCCTGACTAGCTGAGGCAGTCCCCTCAGTAGAACCACTGTCCCCTATACCACCACTACTACAACCAGCTCCACCACCACGCCCTCCCTGGCGGCCACGACCGGCACGGCGCGAGCGCTGCTGTGGGTGTACCGCAGCTACAGTCTCGGTCAGAGGGGTCAAAGTTGTGAGAGTACGACCCCGTTACACCACTTGGCCTTTTCTTATTTCCTTCCTTTTCATTTCTCTTTTATTCCATCTCATTTGGTTTCCTATTCCTTAACCTTTGGTTTATCGTGCTATTATAATTATATCACCGACCAGGCTTGGGATGTACAGGTGCGCTCTATCTAGCGTAATCCTGCTGTAATCCCTTAAAGCCAATAGCCTCGCGTGGCTATACGCAGGGTGATTCTATCTTCTAGAAGGGTCTATTCCCCTAGGATAAGATAAACCTGGTTACCTGATGTACTCTACAAGTATAAAAGCGCCCTGTACTGATCGATAGTGCAACCTTTCCTCGACACATTCGATCCTGCGACACTTGGTAATCAGAGCTTTTCTCACTCGGCCGCGCTCAACAAAGCAGCAGCAGCGGGAAAACCTGCCTCGAAAAACCGCCGGGGGCGACCAATTCGACGCCGATTCTGGTAAGCACCAGCTCCGCGATTTTCGAATTACCCCCTCCGTGCGTGTTTTGAACAGGATGGCAACCTTCGACAACACCGAGGTTACCCAGCAGCTCTTCGCGCGAATCGCAGCCCTTCAGGAGGAAATGCGAGTGGATCGCGAAGCGTGGCGAAACGAGTTCGAGCGAGTAACTCGACTCGCCGGAGCGCAGCACGAAACGACAACGACGCCGACGCAGCAGTCGCAGCAGTTTCTCAAGGCTCCAAAACCGCGCCCACCTGAGCCATTCGATCCGAGCGATCGAAACTCCGACGCCCGCAGATGGATCGCCGGGATGGAGATCTACTTCGCAGCCGTCGGATGGAGCTCGCCAGTCTGGGACGGTCAACGTGTACGACTCGCGGCGACACTGATGCGAGGGCCGGCACTCGAGTGGATTGGCGGCAACAGTACCTTCATCCACGGTGAAGCCACGTGGCAGCAGTTCCGCGCTGACCTGCTGAAACGCTTCGAGCCGATAAATTCCAGTTTCCTTGCCCGGGAAAAAATTCATCGACACCGACAGTTCGGGAGTGTAGCGCAGTACACGCAGTAGATGGAGGAATTTTATAACTGCATTCCCGACCTGACCGAAGGGGAAAAAGTACAATCGTACCTCGCCGGGCTGAAGACCGAAGTCAAACGACAAGTCGCAGCGTCAAACTACGCGAGCTACAGTGACGTCGTTTCGGTAGCGGAGCGCTTCGACATGGTCAACGCCGGAACACGATGGACGCACGTCGGCAGTACGCAACAGGGCGACCGCTCGGCTCACCCCACGTTCGCCGACCCGATGGAAGTCGACAGATTCGAGGAGCGGCCACGTCCGAAAAACACCAATTACACGTGTGATTTTTGCGGGGTGCCGGGTCATCGAATCTTCGACTGCAGCAAAATGAAAGTCGCACGCGCAGAGTATCGGGCACGCAACAGTGGCGGAATTCCTTCAGCCAATCAGAAGCCAAAAAACGGGAGTCGCTAGTAATTGCGGATCTAGCTGGCGAAAATAAAAAGATCCGAAAGCGGCCGCGGGATTCCGGGAAAATCAACTTCGACGAAGCTGATTCGACGCGAACAGGAGGAAATGATGGGGAAAAATCTCCACCCCACGACCAGTCTTCGCCAGGGAAAATCGCCGAAGAAAAATACGACTCCGCGAAAAAAGACTCTGCCGAGACAGGGAAACTCCTTGAAGACCCAAGAAATTATAAGAATTCGTTAAAGTTATCTTATAAAGATGCTTTAATGAAAACTTATGATTTTCGAGGAGCTCGAGCCTTGGAGAAATTTCGGGAGGGACTCCAAAAGAAGCAGACAGCTGTGGAGAGTATACCGGTACCGGACAACTTGGGGAAAAAATTAAGGAGCGTGGAAAGAAGCCGACCTTTCCACAGAGTCAACGTCCTCTCCCGACACCAGCCCACAATGACTACCCGTTCCCCAGGGAAGACGTCGGTGGAGCTGAAGCACCTCAAGAGGAAGCTGGGGGTCTATAAGAAGCTGGACAAACCCCAAAAACCTCCTCCGGATGCATCCAGTTCTTCGGCATCAGTGACGCGCACAGTCGTCAGGGAAACTCCGGGCCCTGGAGAAGAGCCGTTCTCCAAGTAGTATTGGTCAGCTGCCAGCTCAGGAGTAGATAGCAACACAAAGGTGTGTACGGAATATTGGGATGTACCCTATGACCCAAACAATGAAGCTATCTTTGGGTACTCCGAGCAACGACTACCCCTCGTGCTCGAGGTCATCTGCAAAGGACGACGCCTCCAAGCACTCGTGGACAGCGGAGCATCACACACCGTCTGTGACAAGGCAGTAATCGACCGACTTCGGGAAGAGTACAAGCCTTCAGGATTCTCTGCAACGATGGTGGATGGCAGCAAATTACCAGTACACGGCGAAGCAGTGCTACATCTACAAATTGGACCACTGCGCTGGAGACCTGCACTTCCCATCACCAACATCAAAGGGCTTGACCTGATCTTCGGACGAGACTTCCTAAAAAGATTCAACCCCGAGATCAACTGGGTGAACCGCACCGCGAGCATCTACAACAATGGACGGAGAGTACAGCTACCCAACTGGGACGATACAGGAGATATCCCAGTGGAGACACTCGCACGATTCGAGAAAGACGTAAAGCGAACCGACACAGGGTTCCTGGCAATAGCAACAGAGGCGGAGAACGACAAGGAGAGAACCTCGGAACCTCCAGGAAAGATCAAGAAATTATTGAAGGAGTTCCAAGATATTCTTCCGGACGATCTTCCGAATGAGCTACCGCCAAACCGAACGCATCAACACGAGATCGTGGATGAACCGGGTTCGAAGCCGACCTTCCGAGCACCATATCGGCTTAGCCCTACGGAGCTGACCGACATGAGTATCTCCTAGCCAAAGGACTCATCCGACCATCCACTTCGCCGTACGGTGCCCCAGTACTCTTCACACCGAAACCGGACGGAAGCTTGCGCATGTGCATCGACTACCGAGCTCTTAACAAGCAGACCATCAAGAATAAATATCCGATACCGCGAATCGATGACCTGCTTGACCAGCTTCGGGGAGCTACGATATTTTCCAAACTGGATCTGCGGTCCGGATACTGGCGGATACGCATGGCGGACAACTCTATCCACAAAACTGCTTTCCGAACCCGGTATGGATCGTACGAGTATTTGGTAATGCCATTCGGACTCACCAACGCACCAGCAACGTTCCAAGCCGAAATGAACCACATTCTACGACCACTTTTGGACGAGTGCGTGGAAGTGTACCTGGACGACATACTCATCTACTCGCGCGACATGAAGCAGCACGTCGAACACCTGCGACGCGTCTTCGAAATTCTTCGACGAGAACGATTCTACGTCAAACTGTCCAAGAGCGAATTCGCCCTTGAAAAGGTCCAGTTCCTAGGACACATGGTGAGCGCTCAAGGAGTTCACGTCGACCCCAAGAAAATCGAGGCCGTACGCACGTGGAAGACACCCGAGAACGTGAAGGAGTTGCAGCAGTTCCTAGGCTTCGCTAATTACTACAACAGGTTCGTGCCACAGTATGCGAAAATCGCAGCACCACTCACGAATCTGCTGAAGAAGGACACGCCCTACAAATGGGAGCCGAAGCACCAGGAAGCCGTGGAGCAGCTGAAGCAAGCACTTACGTCCGCACCGGTACTCATTTTGCCAGATCCCGAACGCGACTACATCATCGAAGCTGACGCCAGTGACCAAGCAGTGGGAGTAGTCTTGATGCAAGATCAAGGGAATGGACTGCAACCAATCACTTACCTAAGTAAGAAACTACACGGGGCAGAACTAAACTACCCGATACACGACAAGGAGGCCCTGGCTATCATCATTGCCTTCAAAGCGTGGAGATGCTATCTCGACGGACGAAGAACAACCGTCTATACTGACCACTGCAGCCTGAAATACTTGAAGACACAACCCAACCTTTCCAGGCGGCAGGTCCGGTGGATCGACGACTTCCTCGAGACACACTTCCACTACGACATCGTGTACAAGCCCGGTCACAAGAACAAAGCAGATGCTCTCAGCCGGCCTGCACAAGTTGCCGCTATTCAGGTCAAAGGGATGAATCCACTACTCAAGGGACTCTTCACACACGGGTACGCCACCGACCCCGAAATTCCCTTGGCAGAAAAGCGACATCTGCTGCAGTGGGACAGTGACATCGCGTACCGTAAAGGATCAACGAAAATCTGGGTACCCAATTACCCTCCTTTGCGCCAGTTACTACTCGAAGAATACCACAACGTCCTCTACGCCGGACACTTCGGTAGCAACAAGACGCTGACCGGTATCGCAAAGCACTACTACTGGCCCCACTTAGTAGAAGATGTCCAGAAATTCGTCACCTCGTGTGATACATGTCAGCGGATGAAGAGCAGCAAGCAGAAAAAGGCGGGACTACTGCAGCCTCTTCCTGTCCCAGAACAGCCATGGCAAGTGGTTAGCCTGGACTTCATCACCGGGTTACCACCTACAACCAGCGGTCATGACGCAATCCTCGTCGTCATTGACAAGTTCTCCAAAATGGGACACTTCATCCCGACACACACGACAGCACGCACCGAAGAAACAGCACAACTCTTCGTTCGATTCATCATCTCACAGCATGGCATTCCAACCACACTCATCTCCGACCGAGACCCTAAGTTCACCAGCAAGTTCTGGAAGGAACTTATGTCTCTCCTTGGGACCAAACTCGCCATGTCATCTGCTTACCATCCGCAGACAGACGGAGAGACCGAGCGCCTCAACCAAATTGTTGAGCAACTCCTCCGAGCAGCCTGCAAGGACGAGATCTCCAAATGGGACTTGCACCTGCCCGAAGTCAACCGCATGGCCCTCAGCGTCCAAGCGGAGTACGAAGTCAGCCATTGTGCAGGGTCAGCGACACAGGGACATAGCGGCACAGCTCCACACGACACAGCGGCACAGGGACACATCAGCACAGCCCCAGGGGGACGTTTGCAGGACGCTCCAGCGCTGGCAAGCAGAAGACACGAGGCCGGAGACTCGAGGAACCGTGCCGAGCAGAAGACACGGAGCCGCAGGAGCCGGGCAGGCGTATCGGGGCCGGGCAGGCGCTGGGTGGGGCCGAGCGGGCGGTGTGGGACGTTCGGGCGCAACAGGTCGGGCGGGCACTAGCAGGGGCCGGGCGGGCGCTGTGGAGGGGCCGGGCGGGCGGTAGAGGGGGCCGGGCGGGCGCTAGGAGGGGCCGGCTAGGAGCGGGCGCGAACGGCTAGGGGGCCGGCTAGGAGCGGGCGCGACGGCCAGGGAGCCGGCTAGGAGCGGGCGCGAACGGCCAGATGGCCGGCTAGGGGCGGACGCAACGGCTAGGGGGCCAGCTAGGGGCGGGCGCGACGGCCGGGGGGCCGGCTAGGGGCGGACGCGACGGCCAGGGGGCCGGCTAGGGGCGGACGCGACGGCCAGGGGGCCAGCTAGGGGCGGGCGCGACGGCCAGGGGGCCGGCTAGGGGCAGACGGGACGGCCAAGGGGGAGGGGGCCAGCTAGGGACAGGTCACGAGGGGGGTTAGGGCCTAGGGCGGAAGCGTGGGCGGGCGAGAGGAACCGAACCTACTCATGACACCTACCCCCCACGCGAGAAAACGAGAACTGCGAATCTTCAGCACACAACCATACAGCTGACGGGACAAATCGGGGGAAATGATAAAAAAGTTCCTCCCTTAGCTTGAAGCTTGAGCCAAAAAGGTTAGGCAGCTTTTTGCCCCGAGACCTCATCTCCGAGCCTGTACTACACCTCATTCATCATACAATATGCACACATCACAGGGTCACAAATTTGCATGTTCATGGGGGCGCTTCGTGTCGTATCCCTGTGCTGGGACCTTTATACGAATTCAATGTAGTGTATTGGGGCACAAACAAAAAGCTATAACCCTGAGGGGCACCGCATGCGACTGTGGGTGCCATCAACCCTAAACTCGCACATAAGGGCCGCGTGTTTAGGGTTGATGCTGGTAGAAACTCAGCCACTAACCACTGAGTTAAAAGGGCTGGTTAATAGCGGGTCAGTGCGCCCATAGCCCCCCAGGCTCTGCACCTGTGGCCCTTCCCCGAGGGTCTTCTCAAGGGTAACCCCAGCGGGTCACTCGACACCCCCCCTCGCTGGGATAGGTGGAAGACACGAGCTCCTCTGCAGCGCTAGCACAGGGAATTGAACCCGAGTCACCAACTCTCTGATACCATCTAAAAAACCCAGTCACTAACCACTGGGTTAAAAGGGCTTGTTGAATAGCTGGTAAGTGCGCCCATAGCCCCCCAGGCTCCGCACCTGTGGCCCTTCCTCGAGGATCTTTTCAAGGGTAACCCAGCGGGTCATTGACAGATGCCATCCGGAACGGAATTCGGTCACCAATGGGTTTTTGTTTTTTTTGCCCGTTGAGAAATGTTGAGTGGTACCGCAAATGTTTTGTAAATGTGTACTAAACAAAGAAAGAAGTGTACTTCTGGTTCAGAGGCGAGGTCCCTGAAGCAGAAAGTAGCCGGACCGTTTTTGCTCATGCCTCTAGCAAAGCGAGGACCCTTATTGATCATTTCCCGCAAATCGGATCGTAATTCCACAGCATCGCACGCCGTGACAACCTTAAGGGTCGCAACGCTCAACCAAAACAAAGTCATGCAACCACCCGCCATATAACAGCTCTGGGGCTGTTATTAGGAGTAGAGGTTGAGGGATCTTTGAAGAATGAGTGCTAGCATAATCACTAGATCATATGATAGCTTTAAACAAAGAAGAGAGCGCACTTATACTAGGAAAGCTTTCTTGGCACCGTGGTACTTCTAAAGGCACCTAGATAAGGTCGCCCGTGGTGCCTTGGCATTTCTATCCTAGCTGGAGACAAGCAAGCAAGCTAATTATTATTTACAAGTAGCCTTGCCATGTTGTCTCTCCTAGGAAATAGCTAAACAAGCATAGAAATTAACTATACAAGTAGTTTTCATTTTCCAAGTAGTGCTGGCGTCTTCGTCATCTTGTAGATGTCGATTGTAGTCTTCGTTGGCGCTTGTAGTAGCTGCAGTAGTTAATCTCTAGCTTGTGCTGGCGCTTTTCACGCTTTGCTGGCTCTCGAAATCTGCTCTGGAGTAGTGCTACGACTCACAGGCAGCTGTACAAATTTGGGGTTGGGGAATTGTTCAATTCGAGGCGCATGCCCTGGAAGAAGGCATTGGAGACGTCCATGGAGTGGATCTCCATGTTGAGGCGGGCAACGAGATCAAGCACTGCATGAATAGTGGCAGGCTTGGCGGTGGGAGAGAAGGTGTTGAAGAAGTTGATGGCGTAGCGCTGGGTGAAGCCTTTGGCGACGTAGCGGGCTTTGTAGACCAGCGGCTCGCCAGGCAGCTGCTTCACCCGAAACACCCACTTCCCTTTGACCACAGTAGTGGTAGAGGGGGGACGGGGCACATCCACAAAGGAGGAGTTGGCAATAAAGGCCACCAACTCCTTGAGGATGGCTGCGAGCCAGAGGTGGGCGTCAGGGCACGCCAACGCCTCTTCGTACATGCCAGGGACGAAGATGGCAGGGGCAGAGGCGAAGGCAAAGACAGGTGTGCCGGAGAGGTCAGGGGAGATGGGGAGGAGGGAGGGATCATGGAGGTGGAGGTTGAGGAAATCCTCATGAAAGTCCTCAAGGAGGGAGGAGTGGAAGATGAAGGGGAGAACTACTGCTGCTGCTGCTGCTGCCGTTGCATCTGCTGTTGCCGCTGCTGAGGCCGCTGCTGCTACTGCTGCATCTGCTGCTACTGCTGCTACCGCTGCGGGAGAGGATGAAGGAGGAGAGACTGTTGCTACCGCTGCAAGTGAGGATGTGGGAGGAGAAACTGCGGTTGCAAATGGGGCTGCTGCTACTGGGACAACGACACTGGAGCTCGGCGGTAGGGTGGGACTAGTGTTTTGTTGCAAGACAGCCTGGAAAAGGAGGCGCATGAGAGGGGAGAGAGAAGGCAAGGTAGAGGAGGACAGGGTAACAGGAGGGGGGGCACCTAGGACTGCATTACGGTACCTGGTGTGGGGATACCGGGTGAGGATGGAATGAGCGGGAGGCAGGGGAGGAGGGGGCGGGGGGGGGGGGGGGGGTGGGGGGAGGGGGGGGGAGGGGCGGAAGGGGCGGAAGGGGCGGAAGGGGCGGAAGGGGAGGAGTGGGCAAGAGCGGCAGGTGGGAAGAGAGGGTCAGGATCAAAGATGTCACCTGAGGAAGGAGGAGCACTGGGGGCTGAGTAGGCAGGGGGGGGCGGAGGTGGGGCGGGGGGGAGAATGGGAGGGGGAGGGAGAAGAGGGGGGGGGGGCAATGTCAGACCAGGTAAGGGACCTGGGAGTGGGAGTGAGGGGGTCATTGGCGGGAGGGGAGGAATACTAGGGTGTGGACTCATCAAAGACCACATCCCGACTGCGGAGGAAACGACCTGAGGGAGGATGGAGGAAGAGGTAGTCAGGGGAGGAGGGGTTTTGACCAAGTAAAATGTAGAGGAGAGTGCGGGAGGCGAGCTTGCCCACTGCGCGGGGGCGATCCAAGGGGTGAATGAGAACATACGCCTTGGAGCCCCACACACGAAAGGAGGAGACATCAGGCTTGTTTGACGTCCAGAGCTTGGTGGGAGTGGTGGAGGGGAGGATGGGGTGAGGGTACAGGTTAGTGAGGAGGGTGGCATGAAGGAGGGCATAGCCCCACAGAGAAGGGGGGCAGGAGGCATGAACGAGGAGACACCGAGCAATCTTGGTGATCTCCCGAACACGACTCTCAGCCACGCCATTCTCCTGGGGGGAATGGGGAAGGGTGTGAGTCTGGCGAATGCCATGGGACTCACAATAGGAGGCTACCTGGCGGTTAAGGAATTCGCCACCGCCATCGGAGTGAAGGCGGCGGACAGGGCGGCCAAAGTGAGTGCTAGCCTGCTCGAGTCAGGCGATGATCGCAGCCGGAGTGTCGCCCTTCAAGCGGAGGAGGGAGACGGAGGAATACCGGTTGTGATCATCGACGAGGACGAGCATGTAGCGATGGCCCTGGTGGGGGGGGGAGGGGTTAGGGCCCCAGAGGTCCATGTGAACAAGGTCAAGCGGCTTAGCGGCAGCGGAGGGGGAACTTTGATGGGGGAGCTGCTTGAGCTTGCTCTGGACACAGATGGAGCAAGGAGGAGCAGGGGAGGGTGGGAGGGAGACCTCGAAGGAGACCTATGGCGACGGTGGAGTGGAGAGTGGCAAAGTTTGGATGACCAAGCCTGTGGTGGAGGAGGACGGTGGGATGGGAGAGAGACCGACAGGAACAGGTAGACTCAGGGGGAAGGGGGGGGGTGGTTGGGTTCGTAGGGGGGAGGGGAGGGGGGGGGGATGTGAAAGGGGGGAAGGGAGCAGGAAACTGCGTGGGCTGAGAGGAGGGGGGGGACCTTGAGGGTATATAGGCATGAACGAGGGCAAAAGGGAATGCGGGAGAGGATACGACCAGTGGGATGATACAGGAGGCAATGGTTTGCGCAACCTGGGAAGACTGTAGTGATACCAGCTTGCTGCAGTGATCTTTGGGAAATGAGGTTAGTACGAAGAGAAGGGATGGGAAGACCAGTGACGGCACCTGAGGGAAAGAGGGGACAGGGGAGGGTGGAGGTGTGCCGACAGGGGATGGAGAAACTGGTGTCAGTACCAAGGAGGGAAGTTGGAACAGGAAGGGGATTAAGAGTACTAGCGTCGCGGAGGACTGTCTCAGTGGCTCCACTATCAAGGACAAATTCCAGGGTGGAGGGAGGGAGAGGCGAGGGAGGAGGTGGGGAGACGGAGTACCGAAACACATTCTCATCAATAGCAGCGGAATACATGGAAGGAGCAGGAGGGTCAGCCTGACTAAGCATGCCAACAAAGCCAGAAGAAGGGATGGGGGTGGTCACATTGCTAGCAGTAGAGGGCACGGGGGAGGCGCCGGAGAGATGCACGGCTGAGGCAGCACTCCCTGCAGTCCAAGCAGGGAAGTACTGCTGGTGAGATACCATGGGAGGAGGAGCTAGTGGCAGCTACGACTGCAGGTGAAACTGCTGCTGGAGCTGCTGAACCTGCTGCTGCAGCTGAGAGAGAAGATGCTGCTGCCCCTACTGCTGCTGATGCACCCCTTGCTGTTGCTGCTGCTGTTGCCGAAGGAGGGGAGAGGCGATGGCTTGGTTAGCCAGGGTGGAGGAATGGGGCTGGTAGAGGGGACTGGTACACACCTCCTGGGGAGTGGGGCGGGGAGTGAGGGAGGACCAGCGAGGAGGAGTGCCGGAATTGCCACAGGCAAACCACTCATCACTGAGTGCCTTGAAGCACGTCTCAGCGGAATGAGTGGTCTGGCCGCAGCGCTGACCCCGAGTAGGGCCATAGCGAGGGAGATACTGGCAGGGAGGGAAGGCCGCTGCTGCACCATGGCCTGCACCACCACGCCCAAAACCATCACGACCCACAGCTCCACTGCGACTACCGCCACACCCACCCCCGCACCCACCCCTGCTGCTGCGCGGCTCAGGAACTGCGGCGGAGGGTGAGGAATGGCGTAAGAGATCGGCCTCAGTCGTGATGATCCACTGAGCGACCTGAGCTGGGGTATCGTGCTTGGAGAGGAGCTGCATGTGGGCGAGCTTGTGGGCATCGAAGGCAGGAGTCAGGCCCACAATGAGGTGGCACCACAACACGGGATCCGGGTATGGCACGCCGAGAGCAGCGAGGCGGCAGGCGAGGTCGAGCAGAGGACGAGTGAATGCAGCGGCGCTGGTGGAGGAATCCATGGTCAGGGACCCGAACTCCTTAATGAGGGTATAGAGGGTGGCAATGTCCTGCCGATCATAGAGATCGGTGAGGAGCTGCCACAGGTGGGAGGAGGAGGTGGGAGCAAGCTCCCGCTTGAGGGAGGAGGGGATGGTGGCGAGAAGGATGGCGAGTGCACGCCGATCAGCGACACGCCAGGCGGTGATGTTGGTGATGTACAGCTGCTGACGTGTGGTGTAGGTAGCGAGCTCAGCCTAGTGCGCAGTATAGGCGGCGGATGCAGCATCAAACTTGGTCTTCTGAGTCTCATAGGTCAGCTGCAGGCGGAGGTGCTCGGTGAGGCTGCTGCGATATGTGCGGATGGCGGTCTCCAAGCTCTGCGGGCCGCTGACGTCCAGGGCGAAGGTGGGCGGATCGCCAGGGGACTCGGGAGCATCACCAGGATGGTCGGGTGCAGGGCCCTTGGGAGCGACGGGCGCAACAGGCTGAAGGCCGCGCTCCTTCATAAAAACAACAGCTTTGAGGTTGAAGCCACTGACTGTCACAGAGGAGAGAAGGACGGCGATGGAGTGGGCATAGGAATGCCAGTTTGCAGCAGTGTTGCCCGGCAGCAGCTCAAGGGCATCCACTGTGGCAAGATCCACGGAAGAATCCGAGGAAGTCATGCTGGAGGGAAGGAAGCGGGGGAAGTGGGGGGGCAGGAAGGAGGGAGGAGGAG
Source organism: Closterium sp. NIES-67 (assembly GCA_027943415.1). Classification (NCBI taxonomy): domain Eukaryota; kingdom Viridiplantae; phylum Streptophyta; class Zygnematophyceae; order Desmidiales; family Closteriaceae; genus Closterium; species Closterium sp. NIES-67. The sequence continues at coordinate 332,542 of BQMB01000474.1, read as the reverse complement.
GAGGGAGGAGGAGAAGGAACAGGTGCACGGAGCGCAGCTCTTAAGTCGCCGTGCGCGGACCCTTGGAGGGGGAGGGGAGCGCAGGCGGTTAGCGCAAGGGCGGACGCGGCGTGGGGCGACGCGACCGGGGGAAACTGCGGAGGAACGCGACAGGAGCAGCGTGCGACAGGGGCAGCGTGACGAGAGCAGTGCGATGGGAGCAGTGCGCGAAGGGAGCAGCGCTCAATGAGAGGAGCGAGCGACTGGAGGAGCGCGATGGGAGGAGCGCGCCGGGGGCAGCGCACGACGGGAGCAGTGCGCTATGGGAGCAGCGCGACGGGAGCAGCATGCGACGGGAAAAGCGCGACGGGAGCAGCGTGACAAGAGCAGCGCGCGTCGGGAGCAGCGCGCGACGGGAGGAGCGCGCGACTGGAGGAGCACGCCGGGAGGAGCGCGCGATGGGAACAGCGCGATAGGAGCAGCGTGCGACGGGAGCAGCGCGACGGGAGGGGCTCGCCGGGAGGAGAGCGCGAGGAGACACGCGGTGCAAGGAGCGCGAGGTGGAAGCAGGAGAGGAGGGGATGCCGTAAGGGACAGCCGGGTAGCCTGAGGGTGGGTTAGGGCTGGAGGAGTGAGGAGGGGAGGAAGGACTAGGCCGTGCTAGTTAGGATCGACCAGGTGGCATGAGCCATTGGCTCTGAATACCATGAGAGAGGTAACATTAGAGAGAAAGTGTTAACTAGAAAGGGAGCCAAGAGGCTCTATAGTACAACCAAGGAGCAAGGAAAGGTTGGAACGGAAGGCATTCCTATTGGCTACAATAGTGGCCAATGGGAGAGGTAGCTTGGAGGGGAAGAAACCCTTAAGTGTGGTGGTTGCTGATTGGTGGAGCCTTGGGACCATTCGGTTGGAAAGTGCCAACCAAAGGACCAAGGCCAAATCCAATCTTGACCAACCAAATTGTGGTTGGTGATCCCAACCAAAAACCCCCCAATAACTTAAATGTCTACACCTCCTATTCTAGTCATGCATGTTGTATATAATAATATATTAAAAAATTCAGCAGATGGATCACCTCCGCCTCGAGCCTCCGGCGGACTTGTTCGAGCCACTCGCGAGCACAATGGTAGAGGTGACGATCCTGATACGTATAACAAATAGAGCTGAAATGATTGATTAGGTATGGAGCCCAAGGCTGTATAAGTACATGGCAAGGTAAGGGAGAATGGATGAAGGGGGAATTGGAGGGAATCCCCATTGGGATCTTCAGAATCTCTAATTGGGTAATTGGAGATTGGGGGGATCACAATTGGGGGAGGTTGGGATTTCGTGAGTACACCCCAACCCACTAGAACATTCCTAACCTAAACTAGGATATAAAAGTACAAATACAAAAGTAGGATTTGCAATCTATTTCTAACACACCCCCATAGACTGCAAAAACCGGTCAAGGAGCACATAGCCCCATGGAAGGAGGAAGGCGATGGTGGTCAGCCTTGCCAAGAGCCTTGGTAAAGAGGTCGGCGAGGATGCAATCTGACGCGATGTACCGTACCGTCAGCTGGTCACTCTGAACAAGATCTCGGATGAAGAAATGACGAAGTTCAATGTGCTTGGTGCGAGAGTGGAACACAGGATCCTTGGTGAGGTGAATGGTGCTCTGGTTGTCACACCATAGGGTGGGCGACTGCTGGGGGTAGCCTAACTCAGCGAGGAGAAAGGAGAGCTCGGCCTCGCTGGACGACAGGGAGACTGCAGAGGACTGAGTGGAACGCCAGCTGATGACTCCGCTACCAAGAGTGAAGCAGTACCCTTGGGAGGAGTGTCTGTCAGTCTGGTCATCGGCCCATAAGGAGTCTGTGTATCCCTCGAGCTTGACTAGAGAGGTATCACCAAGAGTGAGGATGTGAGACTTGGTGGCTTGTAGATAGCGGAGGGCCCTCTTGGCTGCAGACCAATGCGAGGCAGTGTAGCGTCCGGGGGAGACGTACTGAGAGAGGACACTAACCGGGTAAGCCAAGTTTGGTCGAGTGCACATCATGGCATACATGAGTGAACCGACTAGCTCAGGGTACGGGTCCTTGCAGGTGTCAGGAGAAGGAACCGGAGGGGCCGTGAGCTGATGCTGTAGTGGGAGAGGAGTCGAGACAGAGTTACTGGAGTCCATGTCGAACCGCTTGAGAAGGTTGTCGATGTAGGACTCCTGGGAGAGGGTGATCGTGCAAGCCTGGCGGTCACGAGTGATCTCCATCCCCAAGTAGTTCTTGAGGTCACCAAGATCCTTTATGAGAAGGGCGGAGCTGAGAGCAGACTGGACAGCTGCCATCTCGGCTGGATCTCTGGTGGTTAGAATGAAGTCGTTGACGTAGACGAGGATGTAGAAGGGCTCGGAGGAGTGACGAATGAAAAGACTGGAATCTGAGGCGGAGGGATGAAATTCAAGTGCGAAGAGGACTTCCTTCACCTTGTTGTGCCACTCATGAGGAGCTTGCTTGAGGCCATACACTGGGCGCTTCAGCTTCCACACTGTGTTGGCAGGATAAGTGCCAGGAAACCCCGATGGGCGTTCCATGTGAACATCCTCCTTGAGCTGGCCTTGGAGAAAGGCGGAGGAGGCGTCCATGGACTTGATCTCAATGTTGCCGCGAGCGGCAATATCAAGAAGAGCGCGCACATTCGGGAGCTTGGCCGTGGGCGAGAATGTTTCGAAGAATTCGAGATACTCCTTCTGGGTGAAACCCTTCGCCACGTATCGTGCCTTGAACAGTGGAGCTTCGCCTGGGAGTTGTTTGACTCGGAAGATCCATTTTCCGCCGACGATGTTAACACCGGAAGGGGGAACGACATCGGCAAAGCTGTTGTTGCGAATGAACGCCTCGTTCTCCACATCCATTGCTGCCTTCCACTCCTTCTTATAAGGCCCCGAGAGAGCTTCCTCTTTTGTGCGAGGAGTCGGAATGGTCGGGTTCTCGGTGAAGTTGAGGGAAGGGCAGTCAGTAATGTCCGGGAAGATGTGAGAGAGAAATTGGCAGACCGCGTGAAGGTCAAACAGCTCCTCATGCCTGTCCTCCAGAAGTTCACGGGGGGGAATACGGATGGAGGGGACATCACCCCCGGCAGGAGGAGGCGAGGTGACCGAACACCGGATGGAGAAGGCGGCTGGTCCCTAGGCGAGAGGCAGAGCCGATCCCTTGGAACGAGTGCGACTAGAGACCGGAGACGAAGGCGGCTGTGGTGGGACCGGAGGGACTAGGCGCTTCCGGTAGGAGACTGGTGAGCCGGGCTCGACGCGTGGGGAAGGCGGAGCAGGAGGAGGTGCCGCTGCGGAGGATACCGGGGAGGCCGGGTGAGACACGCCGGACGGAGAAGGCCCCGGAGAAGGGGCAGCGGCCGGAGGTGGGGCATCGAAGTCTGCCCATACAAGCATCGGTGGAGGTGGAGGAGGCTCGCCCGTGGTCGCAGAGTTGAAGGGGCGTGTCTCATCGAAGACGACATCATGGCTGCGAATCAGCTGTCTGGTGGTGGGGTTGAGGAATAAGTAGTCTTGGGAATCGGAATTGTGCCCCAGGTACATGCAGGTCTGGGTTTTGGGACCAAGCTTGCCATCTTGCTTCCTGCGCATGTGGGGGCTGAGCAACACATATGCGGTACACCCCTAGACGCGTAGAGAGCGGGCGGAGGGCGTGGCCCCAAGCCAGAGAGTGGTAGGTGTGGTGTCGGGCCGGTGGGGATATGGATAAAGATTGTGGAGGAGAGCCGCATGGAAGAGGGCATATCCCCAGAGTGACCGTGGTGCATTGGCGTGACTGAGGAGGCATCGAGCGATTTGAACCAAGGTGTGGTTGCGGCTCTCTGCAATGCCGTTCTGCTGCGAGCTTTCGGGGAGCGTGCAGGTTTGCCAAATCCCTTGGGCCGCGCAGAAGTTATCGAGTTTGCCATTGCGAAATTCTCCCCTGCCATCAGAATGGAGGCACTTCAGAGGAGTACCGAACGTGACTTGAGCCTGGCGCACCCATGCCATGATGACATCAGGTGCCTCCGCCTTGGTGTGCAGGAGGTGCACGGAAACATACCGCGAGTGGTCATCGACTAGTGTAAGAAAGTATCGATGACCGCCACGGGATGCGACTAGAGCTGGGCCCCAGACATCCATGTGCACTAGGTCCAGCGGAGCAGCTGCGACGGATGGGGAGGAAGGGTGCGGCTGCTGCCTGAGCGTGCTCTTGGTGCAGTCCAGGCAGGTGGGTGCAGGTGAGTCTGTTGGTGGAGGAAGCGCCGACGGGAGGCCAAGAAGAAGTTTCTTGGAAGCGATGTCGGCAAGTGTACGGAAGTTGGGGTGACCCAAGCGATGGTGGTAGAGGATGGTTCGGTTGGCGAAGCTGCGACAGGAACACGGAGTGGTGTTGGCAGCTTGCGCTTGGGAGAGGGCGGTGAGAGGTGCAGGTGAACGCAGCGTGTAGAGCTTGCTGCTGTTTAGTGTGAACGTGGCGTGTGCTGTGAAACTGGATTCTGCTCCTAGTAGACGGATTGGTGTCTCGTATGGCTTGAAGGAGTGTTCTTCCTTGAGAACCGTGTGAGTGGCCCCTCTGTCGAGGGTGAACTCTATTGTGGCTGAGGTGCTTTGTGAGCCGGGATACTGCGAAATTGTCTCATTAATCATGGCAGTGCCAGGGAACAATATGTTGAGGTGCACATCAGCAGGGGGAGCTAGAGCAGCCTGCACGGATTCCTGCGCTTCGACTTGATTGGCCTTGCGAGGAGCACGATTGACCATCCAGATTGGCGGCTTCGAGGCGATCCCATTGACGGCATACCACTCGTCATCCTTCTTCTTGAAGCAGGAGGCAAGGGCGTGGTTGGTGCCGCCACACACCTGGCCGGCACGAGGGCCGCGCTTGATGACGTAGGGACACGGGGGGAAGCGGGTGCGCTGGAATGGCGCCGAAGCAGAATAGGCTTGAGGCACGGGAGCGCGGATTGCATTGGCCTTGGCATGAGCGCTGTTGTCCCTTTCGGCAAAAAGGAGTGCAGATGAGACCTTGGCAAATGTGAGGTCCGTAGGTGCAAGGCCCAAGAGCATCTTGCGTGTGACTTCGTATGCCAGAGTGAGGCCGACTAGGAGAGCGGCTGTAGGGGCTTGCTCGGGGAAGACTATCCCCAACTGCTTGAGTTCACCATGAATGGACTGCACCTTGGTGACATAGTCCGTCATGCCTGGCGAGTCCTCGAGCCGCACTTGGAACATGCTGGGGATGAGTATAGCAACTCCCACTGCAGTCTTTTTCAGGAAGTGGTCTTCGAGGTAGAGCCAAATGGCGTTGGCAGACAGGTAGTTGTGGTAGGTTTCGACGAGTTCGGGAGGAGTGGTGCCCATGAAGACACTAATGACCGCACCATCGGCCTTCTCCCAATTTTTGTACTTGAGCAGTGCAGCAGCATAAATTGCTTCGGCGGTGGCATTAGCTGGATCGGCGGACCTCTCGGTTTTAGGAGGCTCTTTGCCGTCACCAATGTTGAGAAGAACGTCGGTGAGCTTGAGCCCCTTCACCTCGCGACTGAGGAGGTGCTTGTCGACACCATAGCGCCAAGCCTTGTAGTTGGAGCATGTACCGTCCGGCTCGAGACGAAGGAGCGGGATCGGGTTGGCGAGTAAAGTGGTTGAGTAAGCCACTCCCGTTTGATTTTCGCGAGGCAACACTCTTAAATCACCGATAAGAACTTCGGTGCGCAGCGTGGCACTTCTGGAAATCGGTCGACGAGAATTGCTGAAAATCACTCATACGGCTTCGCCGAAATGCCGCTAAGAAGGAAATGGCGTCGGCGGGAATTTGTTTAAATACCGACTTGAAACTAAATCTGAGCCTAAGTCTAACCCCGGACCCACACACCCCCCCACACACCCTCAGGCCCTGTCCCACAGCTACAAACCTCCGCAACCAGCTCCGCTCCGCTTCCACCTGTGTACCTGCTCTTGCTTGACGCGAGACGTTCCTGGAGGCGATTCCGCGAGGGGAGTTCGCCTATGCTGGCGGGGTCCGAGAGGAAACTCGAAAACGAGTTTTAAGAGATGGTCGAAATTGAGATTCGACCAAGGAGAACCGAGGAGGAAATCGACGATGAGAAGCGTGAAAGCTTCACAGATGAGAAATTCAAAGAGGTCGAGCGCGAAGGCGGTCGACAATGAGAGGCATGACTGCAGCGTGGAGCACGTCGAAAATTCCTACGACTCGAGATGAGTGTCGCGACGATGAAGTGCGCGTAGCGCGGGCACGTTAAGATTAGGACCTTGATCCGCGTGTGCGGATAGGTTGCTCTGATACCATGTAAGAAATAGAGCTGAAATAATTGATTAGGTATGGAGCCCAAGGCTCTATAAGTACATGGCAAGATAAGGGAGAATGGATGAAGGGGGAATCAGAGGGAATCCCCATTGGGATCTCCAGAATCTCCAATTGGGTAATTGGAGATTGGGGGGATCACAATTGGGTGAGGTTGGGATTTCGTGAGTACAACCCAACCCACTAGAACATTCCTAACCTAAACTAGGATATAAAAGTACAAATACAAATGTAGGATTTGCAATCTATTTCTAACAATACGCAAGCTCGATCTCGGATGGCATACAATGAGCATAGCCCAGTGCCTGACTTGGGACTGCCGCCCACCGTTGAACGAGTTGGGTAAGCTTTTCGGGGCCCCGGAGTATCCCCTGCCAGTTGTTCGCCTAGACATCGACCTAGTGGCGGTAGACGGCAATCGGGCGGTGCGGGAGCTGGCTCGACTGGCCGGGACCTTCTATTCACACTATGGCGAATTCACGGGGTGCGCACTGTATGACCTTCCGCACTTCATCGAGATCAAGCACCCGCAGCTCATTGCGTGGCTGGACTGCACGCGACCGTCGAGGAGGGCCGCAAACCCCACGCCATTATAGAATGCGACACGCATGGGATACGTGTCTGTGTCCATGCCACAGGCTGTCATCGCCCTCGAGGGCATCAATCTGGAATCGGATGCGGTTCTATCCAACATTAAGCATCGTGTTATTATTAGGGGGAATGATTGTGATTAGTACTGGGTGCCTTGCTCCAATGTGTCTGCTCTCATGGTGCCACTAATCGGGCTAGAGTTTTTGGAAGAGAATGTTAGAATAGGCCGTTGTGCCTGGGTTGAGTTCCATGTGTACAGTTAATCACCCATGACTATGCACACTCTGTGTGCTTTACTTACACCTCACACACGTGTGGGACGAAATTGCAAAAGCTACTAAGGATATCGACCTGCTTCCCACCTGAACTCTTTAGGGGTCGAAGCCCTCGGCCACGTGCGCGCAACGATGCGAGGCCACCTGTAACGAACGAATATTATGCACCCCGCACGATTCGTCCATGACACGTGGAAGGCGGCCCTATGCCCAGCATCTCCGAACACATGGTCGACACGGATATTTTTACCCGCCACGTCGACCAGTTGACATCGCAATGCATACCTAGAGGGTGAAGCAGACGCGTCTCGCTGAGTGTGCGGCCATTCTTAGGAATTAATAATACAATGCCAACACCTTGACGTTATCGTCACATCGTGTAAGCTGTTGGTGTGTGGCCGGACATGCACTAGTCGCTTTCGGATGTGCTCGGGGTAGGTTCTGCATGGCAAATCCACACGCGACACGTACTGGATTTTTGTTGTCAACGTCCCCTGAACTCCGCAACATGTCAGCACAAAATCAGATTTTGTTGTGTCTAGTGTCCTAAGCATGGAATTGCCCTTGTGGGTGTGTATCCATCACACCACTGGCAGCCGTAGGCCGAAGGCATCCCGCAGTTCGTATATAATCCACCTGGATGTGAACAAATGCACAAACCCCAGCTGACAATGTCTGTCATGGCTCCATCCCGCACCCGAAAACATCCTCTTGAGCCCAAACGGTACTGCACCATAGGGTACGTTATCAAGGAAATGCCCGCCGTGGCGCACGCCACTTCGCAGATTCACAACGCATGGGCTGCTGGCCTCAGCATCACATTGGAGCCATTCGAGCTCCTATCGTGGCTCAACCCCTTGCTTGACAGGGGGGGTTCCATGTCATGCGAGGTCTGCGTGGCCCTTGGGCTCAGTCGCTATGCACGCGTGCCTTTCGTCCACCGTTGGCTGATTCGTGCGGCATACCCAGACGCTCATCCCAGCCTCGCCATGGAGATCCAAATGGCACAGTTTATGTTCCTAATCATGGACTACAGACTCATGAACCTGGACACGACGGGGTGAGGAGTACGTGCTGGCCTGATGATGTACATGTACGGCTTTGGGTACGAGGTGCGCTCCCATCCGCTATTTGTTGCACACCAACTCTTGATGCACGCAAGATTTATGGCTGAGACTATGTCCACGCGCCCACTTGTGTCCGTGTGCACAGGAGGAGGGCAACAGCGGCGACTGGCGCCCCGTGAACGGCGGGCGCGCGTTTGTCGACCGCGCGCCAACAACTCGGGCAACGGTGAGCTGTCGCGCGCTCGGCACTCTTTGACCATGTGGATCGTTCGACTTTTCCCTAACATGCCTAAACTTTGCTCGTGCTGGATGTCAGAGACACTCAACGAACCGGGACGGAATCGATGGTGCGCATTAGCGAGCTATCGCGGGCTCTAGGGCTTGCCCCATGGTGGGAGAAGCAAGTGTGCGACGACAACACTTCAGACTCGGCGGCTCCAGACAAGGCATTCAACGTTAAGTACCATCCGCACCTGGTCCACGCTGAAGACCCCCCTTGGACCACGCCTGCATAGGTGTATGCGTCTAAGGAGTCGGCACGACGTAATTTCTGAAATTCACGCTTTTGGTGCTTGTATTTCGCTTAGCACGACTTTCCAACGTACCTCGTGCACTTGTTTTGCAGACTAGTGAATCTGATTTGTATTGTGAGATATACAACCAGATGATGTGCTGATCTATGCGTTGTGCACGTGGAGGAGGTATCAGTACAATGAACAAGCCACAATGTACGCCTCCTTTGCCTGATTCATACAACCTTGGTACAGCATGACACTAGTCTTAGCATGGGTGCAGTGCACACTACACCAAGCTATTCGGCAGCATCTCGCGCAGCATGTCGCATATCGCCAGACCAGTCGCTATTTGCAAAATCGGCGGAGGATGTTTGTGATCCGCAAACTCGTCAGCCGTTCGCGAACCCTCAGGATTGCTAGTGGCCCGTGGATGGTTGCACCACCTTGCCATGTCAGGTAGTCCGACCCTTCGCGCGGTATCATTTCGAGCTCGGACGACCTGAGTGCCAAATGTGTTATATGCATAAAGAGCTCCATATTTGCTTAGACTCATTGTCCACAATGACACGTAATGTGTGTGGTGCGTGCCGCAAGGCGTTCAAGGAGGATAATGCACTCCAGGGTCATCTGTTCAACAGATGCATGAGCAGGCGCTAGCTTGACAGCACATTGGACTCTAGGGCATTGACCGTTTTTGCTGACGCTCTTCGCGCGTTCACCAACACAGCCAACAATGCAGCCGCCGACCCCGCTAGCCACGACGCTTCCGTCGCGCCCGACCATGAAGGCGTTCTCGCCATTCCAGACGACTGCCCCCACGAAACCCTTGCGGCGCAGAATGTCGACGAGGACAGCAGCGACGACGATGCAAATTTCAACACGCTCATGGAGGTCTACCTTTTCTTCAAAGATTGTGACCTATCGCGTAAACAGGTGAACCGACTTCTTCACATCTTCAGAAATCCCCGCTTCTGCATTCGAGACATCAGCCGGTGGCGGAACAGTGTGGAAGTTAAAGCATGGGGCGCCGAACACACCCCGCCTGACATCGTGCCCTGGCTGACGGAGGAGGTCAAGGTCAGGGATCCGCGCGTGCTGAAAGCAACGCTGACGCTTCACTACCGGGGCACGAAGTTGGTGAGTGTTTAGGCACTTGGGCGTTAGCTCACGTCATCCGCGCATCCCGTACCGTGCAAACGGTACAGGCGATTAATGTGCAGTGTGCTGTGCGGCTGAACCATACTCCGCCTAGCTTGTGCAGAAACTGGTGCAGACCTTCGTGAGATGGCCGGGTTCATGCGAAAGCCTGGCAGAGATGCAGAAGATATCAATGGCGAGCATCACTACAGCACACCGGACACCGGGGAATGGATGCACCATGCACAAATGAGGGTTATGTCCGTGCATGTACCCCCATCTCTACACGCGAACCACGTGCGAGGATGTTGGCATGACTGAGTCACCCGATATCTTGTGCCCTGCCCTGCCTTGCGATTGTCAGGCAGACCTTCCAGAGAAGGACAGCCTCGTCCTTGGCATCATTGTGTACAGAAACAACACGCATGCAACAGGCCACGGGCGTCAGCATGCATGACTGATGCTGGTGTCGCTGATGAACATTCAGGAGGAGCTGCGATGGAACGAGCTGGGCCATGCATTTGCCACAATTCTCCCGTTCCCGCCGGAGTGGGCAAGCGCAACCAAAAAGGTCCGCATGTTCCAGGAGGTTGTCCACATTGTGCATGGGCCTCTGATGCGTGAGACACGAAGGTGAGGTGGGACACGTCCGTGGTGCATGCTCTCATACATATGCTGCGCCAAACACGAACCAATTGCACAATGCCCAATCGGCTGGTGGCGCCTGCTACCTACCACACGCAGTGCACCGACCTATCGCACGATTCCACAGCACTACCCTAAACCCCAACACCCACCTCATATGCAGTGCGAGTTGGAGAGGTGGAATTTCTTGGAGACGGACTGGGGAAACGTGTACAGAGCCTGCACCGCGGACATACTGCAAACGCTGGACTCGGGCGTCACGTCCCACGCAACAGAGTGCTTCATGGACCCAAAGACCAAGCCGAAGGCCCGTGAGTTTGAGAGGTATGTGCCCTGCCTACGACCATCTGCAAGGTTGCTTGTGGCCTACTCATGAGAGAGGTTGGTGGGTCGTGGCACACACAGCCCAACCCACAGCCCCCCCCCCCCCCCCCCCCCACCAGTCGACCCTCTATGCACCCCCTCCCTCCCGCCCAAAACCACCAACCCCCCCTTCCCCCCCCAACGCCACGTGACGGTTCTGACAGGCGGAAGAAGGATATGAAGAGCACCACTCGCAGCGTGCTTCTTTGCATTCCCAGCGAGGCCAATCACGCGGCAATTGAGCACCGCGGCATGATGCAGGTCATGCCCATTCTCATCGCTGATTTGTGCGTCGGGTGGAAGGAGGAGGAGCGGGTGAAGCGGGAACTGGAGGTCCGTGCATTCCGCTTGTATGCGGAGTTCTAAAAGACTCTTCTGGGCGTGCAGAAGCACACAGACGCCACCCTTGCGGATACTCGCACACAATACTGAGAGTGAATGGTCCTCGTGCCTGTCTGATTTTCCCATACACTCGGTGAGATGCATATACACACGCACATGGCGGCCTCTTTGTCGTTGTTCCGTATGCATGCCCGCCTTCTACCACCCTGTGCGAAAGTGGCTCCTCGCCAGTGCACATACCTGATGGTTCCGGCATCTGCGCATACCGACCCATCCTTCCCCACCCCCTCCGCGCACCATGGTGCGCGGGCTCATCGAGGGTCTCCCGAGCCAGAAGTCAGACTAGTGCGTCGTCAAGGTGCACAACGTGGTGCACATCATCGACGAGATCGTGTGGCGTGGGATGCCGAACGAGTACTCCACCGAGCTGTGGAAGCATTCACACAAGGGCACGGTCAAGACACCGGCCCGCGACACCAACTGGAAGGACATCAATCGACACATAGTGGACAAAGCGGAGCAGTGTGAGATCACACGCGAGGTGGCGGCTGGCGCCGGTGGGGACCGCACATATGTCACAGCACTGTGAGAGGTGATCCGTGACCATCACATGGCTCTGTCCATCTGGTTGTTTTGCCGGTGACACCCCTGTCGTTTGCTCATGGGCGCCTACACACATAGGCTAAATTCCGGCTCATGTTGTCATCTGCCCCATGCTGCCCTTGGCACGTGTAACCCCACCCGGTAAACATCCCCTCCACCCTCTTATTTCCCAAAGCTCTGGACGTACGTGCTAAACCCACGTACATGCCGCCACCATCGCTCCCTGTCTCTCAGGCCGTCCGGCTGGAAACGCATGTCCTTACCCGGACCGCGCGGACAAAGCAACTGAGAGTGGCCAGCGACCATGTCATGGGTGCATACATGAGGCCCTTGGAGCGGTCATGGCCCCGTTGCGCCCACTGCTGAGGCGGGAGGGCATCACAGATACCTCATTGAAGGTGCGATATAATCTTGGTGAGATGCATGGCCTCTGTACGCATGCCAGGGTCTCATGCATGTGCACCATCCCTGTCGGCGCCCTATAGTGCGCGCCTGTTAATTTTGCTTCCCGGGGCAGCTGACGGCAGGCCGCTGGCTCGGCGTGTATTGTATCGGATCGGCAGGTGCGTAAACAAGTGTGCCAATTTATGTACCTTCCCCCCCCTCCTTCCATCCCCCCAAACTATGCTAGTTCCCCCAACCCAGTAGAATTCCCTCCCTCTAGTAACCCACCACACCTTCTGCCCACCCAATCCCCCTTTTGGCCTAGGCTCCGCCCTGCCTCCGCTCTGCGCACTGCTCACGTCCAGCTGAGCGTTGCCCGCCATTCGCGCTGCTCACTGCAGCCGTTGCCCATCGCCAGCTGCGCGCCGCCGCCAGCAGCTCGCAGCCAGCTTGCCGCCGTCACCTCGCCGCCAGCTTGCCGCCGCCACCTCGCCACCGCCAGATCGCCGCCAGCAGCTCGCTAGCAGCTCGCCGCAGCCAGCCTGCCACCAGCAGCTCGCTGCCCACTTGCCGTCGGCAGCAAGCCACCACCCGCTCGCCGCTGCCAGCCTGCCGCTTGCTGTCGTTGCCGCCTACGTGTTGCTCGCTGCCGTTTCCAGCCTACCGCCTGCCGCCAGCCTGCCAGTTTGCTGCCGGCCTGCCGCTACCGTAAGCCTGTCATTGCAACCCCCAGCCTGCCGCTGCCTCCAGCTTGCCGCCTGCCGCTGCCAACCTGCTGCCAGCCTGCCCGCCGCCGCCTGTCGCCAGCCTACCGCAGGCCTGTCGTTGCCACCGCCAGCCTATCAGCCTCCCGCCAGCCTATCTCCTACCGCCAAGCCTGCTCGCTGCTCCCACCTGCCGCTCGCTGCTCCCGCCAGCTCCTATTGCCTGCCTCCCACCGGCCACCTGCCCCCTTATGCCAGCCAGTGGCGTGCCAGCCAGTCGTGAGCCCACCGCTGACCAGCCGCCCGCCAGATGCCAGCCAGCCGCTCGCCAGCAGCCCGCCCGCAGTCAGCAAGCCACCAGCTCCTAGCCAACCGCCAGCCCACCGCCGGCCCGGCCGCCAGTTAGTCGCCGATAGTTCCTGCCGCTCTCACCGCCGCTACGATCATAGCCGCCACTGCCACTGCCCGCCGGTCGACGAGTAGGCACACGTCAAGTCACAGGAGATGGGATGCTGTCGTTGTATGCTACTCGTCCTCGTCCTCCGCCGCCCTCGGTCGCCTACTCCTTCCATTCCTCTTCCCCAACCTAGCCTCCTTCCCCACGGTCACAGATCTTGTCGAAGACCTCTGCGACCTCGAGGTACGCTACTGTGCTACCTGCCCTGAGGACCACCTCCCCACTCACCCTTCGCCCACCATCATCACCCTTTACTTCCTTACCACCTGCCTCCCTGGCCGCCTTGCTCCTGCGTGTGACGCTCTCCCTTCACGGCCCCCCACTGCCCTCACCATGGATGACTTCTCCACCTCCCTGACAGCGGTCGAGACCCGTCTCTGCACCATCTCCGGGTCCACTAGCGCAGTGGTGGCCCTTTTGTTTGAGGGCTGCTCTCTGTCCCAGGTCCTTGTCTCTAGTGCCTGTGCCTCTGTCACTGATACAGCTTTGGCAGACACTGCGCCTTACCGCTCTGTCAAGCGCTCACAGTGCCGTGGTGGTTGTGGGGTGTCAGCAGGCGGTCAGGGCACTGGTGGGGCATCGGGAGCTAGCGGGGGAGTCGGTGCAAAGGAGGAGGGGGACAGCAGCAGCCGTTGTGGGGTCGTGGGATTTCTAGGCGTGGTGCGGGCCCTGGTGGTTGGGCCCCGCTGTAGTCACTGCCCTGGGGCTTGCGTGGCTCCTCCAGATGCTCGGGTGGCATCGGGCCTGAGGGTTACGTGCGCTGTGTATACCAAATGCAGACCGGCCCTCTGCGTGGCCACACCTACGGGCGCGTGTGTCACACCGCCACGCGCTGCTTTTGCCGCTTGGATGATCTGTTCCATGGTCACTTTGAGCCCATGGCGTCCCTTCCAGAGTGGCCTGCCCTTTTCCGTCGCGGCCTCCCGGTGTTTGAGTTAGAGATGGCTCAGATAGGCTCTGCCATGTATTCTTCGTACTCTGAGAATTATAGTATGCATGACTCTTATTATCCTGCTGTATGTATTCTAAGATCCTCTGCTGTGTGTAGTCTAGGCTTCTCGTCAGCCCCTACTGAGGGAGCCCTTTCTTTTGCTCTAGACTATGGCATGTCACTCTGCTTCTTCCGATACTGCACTGCACTCACACCGCTTCGTGCACCGGCACCGGTCTCCCTCGCTGACTCGCGAGCCGCATCCATCGCTTGTAGCACCATGACTCTTTGCTGTATGGCTAACCCGTCCTGCTCTCTTACCGGCTTGCATATCCCCACATTCTCCAAGAACCTGGTTGGTGTCGGTCATATCCAGGTCATTGGTGTCACCACCACGTTCCCTGGTCATGAGAGATATGCAAATTGTACGAACACCACCACGAGCGCACGTCTTGCCACCTTTGAATACGAACCTGCGTCCGGTCTCTTCACACTGCACACAGAGTCCCCCCAGGTAGCTTTGTCCTCCCAGATTGCCACGTCCTGCTCATCTTGCTCCCTCACCCACTCGGAATTCCTGACACTTTACCTTCTGCATCTCCTCCATTGTCTCCTGACCCTATGCCTCCGTCCCACTTCTGGTCTCGCCGTCCCTCTCGTACCTGTCCTGTCTCTCCTATTCGTTACTCTCACCCTATGTTGCTCCGTTCCCACGCGTCTTGTCCTCCCCTCCTCCCGTCGCCTCCTCCCTCCTTGCTTGTTGTCGCTCCGCCTCTCTATCTGACTTCCTTTGTGCCACTAGTCCTCTCGTTCCTCGGGTCCTTGCCTCCCTCGTTACCGACCCGCCTGTTCCTGTCTCCAGTCTTGACGCTCTTGTCGCTGCTGTCACTGACTTTGCCTCTACCCACCACTTTGACTACGCCACTGCTCTGGTCTCTGACCCTGTCTGTCCTCCGTCCATTTGGGGTGCGTCTGCCCTTGGCAGTAACGTCCTAGAGGATAGGCAGTTCGAGCTTGCTTCCCTGTCCGAGGCTGCTCCCCATCTCTGTTCCATGCTGCTAGTCCCTGAGGGTGACCCTGATGCCTTTGACATCCCGACCCCTCGCACTTACGCTGAGGCGACCTCAGGACCCTGGGCCTCTCAGTGGATAGCTGCCATGGAGTAGGAGATGACATCTTGGAAATCCACCGGCACCTACGTCGACGCAGTTCCCCCACCTGGGGTGAACGTAGTTGATGGTCGATGCCTCTTCAAGGTGAAGCGCCCCCCTAGAGAGCCGCCTATCTTCAAGGCGTGCTACGTGGCTAGAGGCTTCAGTCAGCATAAGGGGGTGGACTTCTTTCACACCTTCGCCCCGACCCCGAAGATGACTACTCTTTGGGCGCTGCTACATATAGCAACAAAGCGTGACTACGAGTTACACTCCCTCGAATTTTGCACTGCGTTTCTTCAAGGCAGCCTACACAAGCAGGTCTACTAGTGCCGTCCTTAAGGCTTTACTGGTACCTTCCCTCCTGGGACCCAGTGGCTCTTTCGGCACCCAGTCTACGGCCTGCGACAGGCGCCCCGTGAGTGGCACGACACGCTGCATGCTACGCTAGTTGACCTGCAGTTTTTTCCATCCTCTGTAGACCCCTCGCTCTTCGTTCGTGCTGGCCAGACTCCGTTCTACATCCTCCTCTACGTAGACGACCTGGTCTTCGCTATTGCAGATAGGGACAAGCTGGCCTCCGTGAGGGCCGAGCTGCTGAGGAGACACACCTGCACTAACCTTTACTTGGTGCGCCAGGTCCTTCAGAGGTTCGATCTTCAGTTCTCCTCTGAACAACCCACACCTCTGCCAGTAGATCACAGGCTCTCAGCTCTTGTTCTTGAGGAGTCAGTAGAGCCCAGTGGTCCTTACACAGAGCTGGTGGGTTAACTCATGTACCTGATGACTTGCACTCGTCCAGATCTCGCATACCCTCTCAGCATCCTGGCTCGCTTTGTGGCTACAGGCAGACACCGACCACAGCACTGGTCGGCCGATATGAGGGTTTTGCGTTATCTAGCAAGTACATCGGGCATGGGGTTCGTGCTGGGAGGACGCAGACCAGTGGTCCTTACTGGGCACACAGACGCTTCTTGGGCAGACGACGCTGAGACCCTCAGGTCCTCCCAGGGCTACTGCTTGAGCCTTGGCTCAGGTGCCATCTCGTGGAGGTCCACTGGCTCCTCGTCTATTGCCCAGTCTAGGTGTGAGGCTGAGATCTACACCGGTGACATGGCGGCATAGGAGCTCTGCTGGCTAACGTTCTTGCTCACCGACTTAAGTTAGCGGCCTAGTTCTACCCTGGTCCTGTACGCTAACAACAGGGCCATGATCCTCCTGTGTAAGGAGCCTCGACTTGAGGGCAGAGCGAAGCACATCCAGCTGCGGTACTTCCTCTTGCGCGAGCTACAACAGCGTCGCCAGGCCCGCGTAGTACACTTGGCCTGCGGTGCCAACACAGCTGACATCTTTACTAAGGCACTTGCGCCTAAGGATCATCAGCGGCACTTTTTGCAGCTTGGTCTAGTTCCTGTAGACTCTCACTTGCTAGGATCTTGATTGTGTACTCCTCTTTATATATATATTTTAGATTGGCCTTGTGGCATTTCTTCCTGTGGCTGGACTAGTAGTGCCGGCCTGGTTTGCTCCTGTCTTGTTTGTACTCTTGCTGACTGGTCTTCGGACTCGTGTCTCAGAGGTTGGACTAGTAGTGCCACCCTGAGCTATGTGCTTCTTGCTCAGCACTACCCCTTATCTAGCCTAAAGGGTGTGTCAACTTATACATACATTTGCATATAAAATTTATAGGCTAGAGTAGGTGTGTGTTCTTAGAAAGTATAAACCAAACCCTATGTCTCCTTGTTCCCCCTTCCTTCTAATCATTCAGTTATTCTAACAGAGGATCGCAGGCTATGCCGGTGTCTGTGTAACCTGTGCATGTGCAGCGTTTCCAAACACCTTAAATGAAGGGCGGAGTGGGGTGGTGGAGCGAGGGGAGGACGAGGAGGGGGGTGGAGGGAGGGGGGGAGAAGGAAAAGGGTGATGGAGGGGCGGGAGGAGGAGGGGATACCAGCGGTGGAAGCACACACTGTGCCGGTGTCTGTGTAACGTGTGTACACTGTCTTCTCTTTGACAAGAGGGACACTCATAAAATACTATGTAGGGTGGCGTAAGGGGGGTAAGGTTGAGTCAGGTAGAGGAGCATAAAGTCAAACAAGGTTGGCCTTGTTGAGGAATTGCCAGCTGTGCAGGTTTGTCTACAGGTTTACCACTGCCGGTATGATGCCATGAACAGTGGTGCCAATTCACTTGCGAAACTAATAGTCAGCACCTTTGGAGCTGTAATTATTTCAGCCTCGTATTTGAAGGTTCTCGAGCCCTTGTTGGAAAAGAGGTTTGATTTGCCGTTTTCTACTTTTTGTGTGAAAGCTAGTGTATCGCTTGAGATTTTAAAAGCCGTTGTGCAAAACGAAGGTGGGAACAACCATCGCGCGCCGCTTTGAATCTCGCGCATCAGCGAGTGAGAGCATATAGGGGGAAGGCTGACTAATATCACAGGTCACGCTTCCCCACTTGCTCCTCGTAGGCCCCAGAAACCGAAGCGCCTCTCCATCCAAAATGCTACACCCCCGCGAAAGCTATCCCAAGCCATTCATTGCCATTCATCATCCCACATTGATTTCTCAAGCTCAGCAGTAGTAGACAGGAAGGAAAGCAGCACACTGCATGTCCCACCGCACGTCTTCCGTGCGCAAAGCTGAGAGGCGGCAACGAGTGGAGGTGCCACTGCACTCTATCTAGCTCCACACATTTACAGGTGAAAGAAAAGCAGCAGTGCCGACGGCTGTCTTGGAAAAAAGGTGGCTATCTAAACCCCCCTTCTTCCCTACTGATGAGAAAGGCTCTTTTTTCATATTTATTGCACAATTTGGCTCCCGGCCATCAATAAAATTGAAGGCATACATGAATGCGCCACAAATCAATCCAGACTACCTAACAGAAAGCGCTGCAGTCAACTCCTAATACAACACTGCTATTAACATCATGGCATCTTAGCTAACATGCAAGTATCTTACGCCTGCTCCTGCTGTTGTTGCTCATGCTCCTACCCCGAGCCCGAGCCTAGCTCGAGCCTTGCCCGAGCCTAGTAGTCTGCTCCTGCTCCTGCTACTGCTGTTCATGGTCCCACTCCTCTGAGCCAGGTGTTAACCTCAGTGAAGGTGTTGGCATCGTAGCCGCTGACGTCAGTGATGATTCCCGGATCCACCCAGCTGGCGCGCGAGGAAGCAGCACCTGGACCCTTGCTGCCCGCCTCAGCGAGGAACATGCAGCTGCCCTCGTTCCACGACAACCAGCCGTCCTTCTCAACCATCTGGAAATGACGGAATGGAGACGGGACAGACGAAATGGAGACGGGACAGATGGAATGGAGACGGGACAGACGGAATGGGGTTAGAGAGAAGAGGCGAAGGGGAGAGAGAGAGGAACATGCAGCTGCCCTCGTTCCACGACAACCAGCCGTCCTTCCCGACCATCTGAGAAAGAGGAAGAGGAACGAGAGAATGCGGAGAGGGAAGGGGTGTGAGAGGAACACGCGAAACATCGATGAAGTGAAGCTGGTATGAGGATAGAAGGGGGCGAGATCCCCGGATCCACCCAGCCTGGGTGCGCGAGCTAGCTGAGCTAGCGCGCGACGAGGCAGCGCCAGAACCAATGCCGCCCGCCTCAGCGAGGGGGGGGCGGGGGGAGGGAGTGTCTCTTACCGCTGGGAGGTTGGTGTTGATAAAAACGGTGAAGGCGCATTTCTTCCAGGGCCGGCCGAGGTACACCTCAGTGACCCCCCTGTCCGCGCCGACAACAGCATTGCGAATCACAATTCCCGTTGGCGTGTCAGAGGCGCGGCCCGACGCCGTTATAGTCACAAAAGAGGGGCTCGGGTGTAGCTGGATCTTGGGGCTGTCGATAACCACTGCCGCGTCGCCGAAAATGAAGTCCATCGAGCCGCCGATCCAGCAGTTCTTGTAGTACTGTCGCCCCGCGTCCACATACAGCGTATCTTGCGCTCCGTCGAACGCGCAGTTGAAGAGCGCCGTTTGGTCGCCCGTCGCGCGAAACGCGACGGCCTGGTGGTTGTCGGGGCCCGCCGTGTTGACGAACTTGATTCCGAACGCGACGAACCTGTTGGTTGGGTGGTTACCAGTGAGTGTAACGCGGAAATAGCAGAGGACGGGAAGCAGGTGCGGAATTGAGTAGACGAAAGAGCGGAATTGTAAAAGGGCAGGAGAGACCGGGGTAACATTGGGGGGAGAATACAGCGGAGACGAAGGTAAAAGGGCGGGAGAGACCGGGGTAAGAGAAATTGAGATACATCGGGGAGGGTGGCAATGTAAGAGAGGCAACCGGAAGAGCGGCATTACCTGTCGCTATCCACGCCGACAGTAGCCGACTCGAACGTGCCCGAACCGCTGCCATAGCTCGCGTCGCCCGTGATGATCGTCTTATCCGCGCCCGCGCCAATCAAAACAATATACGTCGTTTCGATCACAATCTGCTCGTTGTACGTCCCCGCGGGAATGTAGATCACGAAGCGCTTGCCGCCGGGAGCGGCGTCGACGGCGGATTGGATCGTTTTATACCCGGCGGATCCGACGGTCACGCTGGCTCGAAGTTTCGGGCTGGCAACCATGGGCTTGGCGTTGGGTGACGCCTTCTTGCTGGACTTGCTCTTCTTGCTCGATTTGCTTGACTTGCTGCTGCTCTTGTTCCCCTTGCTGCTGCTATTCTTGCTGTTCTTGTCCTTCTTCTTCTTGTCCTTCTTATCCCCGTCATCGTCATCGTCGTCGTCAAGCTGCCTCCTCGCGAGAGCACCGCCCTCTGAATCCTCCCCGCCGGCAGCAGCGGCGAACTCGGCGTTCATTCTCGTTTGAAGCTCCTCCAGTTGTGCGTACAAGCCGGGCTCGAGCCAGTCCAGCGCGCCACTACCCGCGGATCCCGCGCCGCTCGATCGGACGGCCATGCGGCGCCCGTGCACTGGTGCCACGTCCTCCTCAGTTGCGGTGGCCGTGGCAGCTTTCGCGGCGGCGTTGGTGATGGCGACGAGGGCGTCGAGCGTGCTGGCCGCTTTCTTCGCCGTGTACTGCGGTTTCGGGTACCGAGATGGAAGGAGATTGTGGGTTCGTTCATACAAAAGGGAGCCTTTACGAATCGAGGAAAACGCAACTGAATTGCTGATGCCTTTGCAGAAGATTGGAAGATGGTCACTTTTCCTTTCGGTTATTCCGTGATTTTGCTTATGTTTTAGGATTGTAACGAACCTGGAGGTGGATGTAAGCGGGGAGGCCCTGCGCGGCGGGCGAGAAGGTCTGGAAGCCGTCGACGCAGTTGCCGATCTGCGTGTCGGCCGCCGCGAGCCAGTACGGCACGTCGCGCTGGTTCGTACCCGCCTCGATCGCGCCCGCCGCCTGCCCCAGGTACCGGAGCGCGATGTTGGCCTGCCGCGCGCACGATTTCGCCATGGCGTTCGTGAAATGGTCGTTCCGCACGTTGGACGCTTTAATCTCGTCGGCCGCCTCGAAAATCGCCGCGACTTGCGCTTGAACCGCCGCGACCATCGCCATGGTTACCTGCTCCGACGACTGAGGGACCACGCCTAGGGATCGCCGCGCCACGCGGAATTCCGCGGCGCAGTGGGTGCGGTTGGAGGACGCGACGCACGCGTCGGGGTGGGAGATAACGAGGTAATTGTCCGCCGTCTGGCAGCAGGAGATGACGGCGAGCGCTAGGCCTAGCCCTGCGAACGTCCACGTGGCAACCCGTTTCATCCTCATCGTATCCATGCTCGCGATATAAAGTGACGTTCTTGAACAGATGCTATTCGGCCTACACGCAGGTTTGCAGGCTTGCCAAGTGGTAAATGTCGCTGGTGCAGGCCTTTGTGAAGCTCTAAGAGGGGGGGATTCAGTGAAGGTTATTGGGGTAGCAGCTGCGTGAGATGTAGGAAAAAAACTGGTGATGGTTGTTGAGTGAAACTGGCGCGAATTTATGCGAGTTGTGGCGTGTCATGCGTTTGTTTACCCTCAATACCCTACTTAACCGTTTTAAAGTGATATCTGATCCTTCTCATCTCAAATGCACCTAACCCCACCGCAATCAAACTTACGCTAGCCCTTGGGTTTGGCTGGGGAAATGAGGTGGTTGAATTAGGGTGAGGTAGGTTGGAGTCGCGGAAGGTGCAATCCAGCTTAGCGCGGCCCGATTTGATGGCTGGCCAAGTCGAAGCGCGAGGCGCTTAGCCCTCCAACCACTGGCTAGGACGAACCGCAGCGGGGCTGATCACCCCCGGGCAGCGCCCTGGACCAGATGGGCCCCAAAGGTCAAGCTTCAGGAGCTACGTCTCCTCCCCGCCCTGCATCTTTTCTCATCGAAACAAAAGATGCAGTCCGGAGGACTCTCAGTAAACAAAATGCTTAGCGCATCCAACTTTGTTCTCCGAGAACGTAGTCAGAACTCATGATCGTCCATTCAGCATCTTGCTACTCGTTCTCTCTGACAAAATACGTTCTACAGTTCAAGGTTCCAGTTGGGACGGCTCACCCAAATGCGTTCAGCCTTTCGGCCCCAATTTCGAAGGATGTGGCAATGGCGAGGCAACAGGTTGAGGTGAGGCGATGCGTGAAAGGATGGTGCTTGTAACGATGCTGGGCTACTGAGGAAAGGCTGAATGAAGCGAGAATCTCGATAAAGAGCAACCTTCGCCATAAGAAACGGGACCAGCCAGCCATCATTGTTTCCCGCCAGAAAACTGGCAGACATCACGTCGGACGGGAGAGTTTTGTTCTAGAAGCAGGAACTAGAGAAATTGTTTCAAGTCTTATTTCCTATTATACAAACAAAGCCCACCGCCCACGACTTTCTCCAACCACGTGGGCCCATAACAAATCTGGATTTTGCATGGCTTGGGGCAAATGTGCCAAAAAATGACACCATTGGTAACATATGTAACTTGTTCAGCCAGTAATGGGTGTCTGTATTTATTCTACATGGTAACCTTTAGTGTCTTTGCATGCATGATTCTTTTTCTGGTCAATAGAAACTCTGTACAGTGCGCAACACAGGGTAAAATTCGAATTGGCTATTGCAAGTTACATGACAACAAGCTACAAACAGTAAGCGCTTCAAAATGCTCGACAAAATGTAGCAGAGGCAGGTGATTACATCAAAGCAATCAACGAGCAAGGCTGTCAAACATCGGTATTTGTTATGTTTGTATAGACTGTATAGGATTACCGCTTAGAGGGTACAACACTTAGGTATATTTGTGTGTACTCTCATCTTTACCATTATTCAATTATTCTGATATGGTATCACGCGTAGGTAGGATCCCCCCCCCCCCCACCTACCGCTTCCGCTCATGCCCCCTAGCGCCCCTCCTGGGCCCCGTCGCGCTCCTCCCAGGCCCCGTCGCGCTCCTCCCAGGCCCCCTAGCGCCCCTCCTGGGCCCTGTCGCGCTCCTCCCAGGCCCCGTAGCGCCCCTCCTGGGCCTCGTCGCGCCCCTCCTGAGCTTCGTAGCGCCCCTCCCAGGCCCCGTCGCGCCCCTCCCAGGCCCCGTCGCGCTCCTCCCAGGCCCACTAGCGCCCCTCCTGGGCCCCGTCGCGCTCCTCCCAGGTCCCGTAGCGCCCCGTCGTGCCCCTCCTGGGCCCCGTAGCGCCCCTCCTGGGCTTCGTCGCGCCCCTCCTGGGCTTCGTAGCGCCCCTCCTGGGCCCTGTAACGCCCCTCCCAGGCCTCGTCGCGCCCCTCCCAGGCCCCGTCGCGATCCTCCCAGGCCCCCTAGCGCCCCTCCTGGGCCCCGTCGCGCTCCTCCCAGGCCCCGTAGCGCCCCGTCGCTCCCCTCCTGGGCCCCGTAGCACCCCTCCTGGGCCTCGTCGCGCCCCTCCTGGGCTTCGTAGCGCCCCTCCTGGGCCCTGTAACGCCCCTCCCAGGCCCCGTCGCGCCCCTCCAGGCCCCGTCGCGCTCCTCCCAGGCCCCCTAGCGCCCCTCCTGGGCCCCGTCGCGCTCCTCCCAGGCCCCGTAGCGCCCCTCCTGGGCTCTGTCGCGCCCCTCCTGGGCCCCGTCCCGCCCCTCCCAGGCCCCGTCGCGCCCCTCCGTGGCTCCGTAGCGCCCTACTGGGCCCCGTCGCGCCCTCCCTGGCCCTGTAGCGCCCCTCCTGGGCCCCGTCGCACCCTGCCCGACCCCGTCGCAGCCGCCCGGCCCCGTCGCGCCCGCCCGGCGCCGTCGCAGCCGCCCGGCCCCGTCGCGCCCGCCCGGCGCCGTCGCACCCGCCCGGCCCCGTCGCGCCCGCTCGGCCCCGTCGCAGCCGCCTGGCCCCGTCGCACCCGCCCGGCCCCGTCGCAGCCGCTTGGCCCCGTCGCCCTTGCCTGGCCCCGTCGCAGCCGTCCGGCCCCGTCGCACCTGCCCGGCCCCGTCGCACCCTGCCCGGCCCCGTCGCAGCCGCCCGGCCCCGTCGCACCCGCCCGGCCGCCGTCTCGCTCGCCCGGCCCCGTCGCACAGGCCCGGCCCTGCCGCACTCGCCCGGCCCCGTCACCCCAGCCCGGCCCCGTCGCGCCCGCTCGGCCCCGTCGCCCCGTCCCGGCCCTGTCGCACCAGCCCGGTCCCGTCGCGCCCACCCGGCCCCGTCGGGCCAGCCCCGGCCCCGTCCTCCGCACTGGTACGGTTCCCCCCCCCCCCCACCCCGCCCTGCTCCGTGCCGCCCCGCACCACACTGTACTGCCTGGCACCGCACTACACCGCACTGCACCGCACTGTACCGCACTGCACCGCACTGCACCGCACTGTACCGCCCTGCACCGCACTGCACCGCACTGCACTGCCCTGCACCGCACTGGACTATTCCTGATGGCGGCGGAGCTTCGCTTCGACGCTGAAGGTCAGCCCCTAGAGTTCGAGGCGTGGCTTGCCGACCTCCGCCGCCAACTCACTGGTCAGCGGCAGGATGGTGAACCGCTTTCCGCACACCTTGACGGTACGCTCCCCTGCCCAGACCCCCCTGCTATCCTGCCCGCTGACCCCACACCCACTGAGCGTGAGTCTACTGCTGCCACTGCCCGTGCGCGCTCTGTCTGGCTTTCTCGCGATGCTGTTGCCCAGCTTGCCATTAGCAACGCCCTTCCCCCATCCGAGCGTCCTCGCTTTAGGTCTCTCACTACTGCTCAGGCATACTTAGATGCTGTGATCAAGCGCTATTCCACCCCTCCGGCTGCCTCGGTGGGTCGCCTGATCCTTCCGATGCTCTTTCCTGACCTTGCATCTTTCCCCACTGTCTCTGACCTCACTGCCCACCTGCGCTCGATAGATGAGACCTGGCGCGCTGCCTGCACTAACGCCCAGCTTAGAGCCCACCAGCCGCCCATTACCTCTACCCTCTATCTGCTTACCACCCGCCTCCCCGACCGCCTTGCTGTCGCCCGCGACCGCTTTCTTAGCGTTCACCCCGCAGACCTCACCCTCACTGACTTTGTAGACACCCTGACTGTGATAGAGACCCGTCACCGCTCCATCGCCCAGGCGAGCGGTGTCGTGCCGGTCCCTATCTTTCAGGGTTGTGCCCCCGCTCAGTGCACCTTCTCCGACGGCTCTGCCGCAGTGGCTGAGACTGCTGCTGCAGCGCAGGTCCGTTCGGGGAAGGGCCGCCGCCCCAAGGCTGGGCGCGGCGGAGGAGGCGGCGGGGGTGCGGGCGGGGGTAGTGGTGGGGTCGGGTCGCCTGGTGCTGGAGTGGACGAGGGGACCCTGCCCAATTCAGCTGAGTCGCCGCCCCTGCAGGTGCAGCAGCCGCCGCAGTCGCAGCCTTCGCAGCAGCCGCAGCAGCCGCCGCAGACGCGGCAGCCGAGTGTCCTTCCGCCAGGGTGGCCCGGCGCTGGCGGTGACCGGGCGCGTGGTGGTGTGCCGCGTGGTGGCTCTGGCGGCGGGCGTTGTCAGTACCAGATCCAGACCGGTCCTCGCCGCGGCTTCGTTTGCGGTAAGATCGGTCACTCCACTCCCCGCTGTTTTCGTCGCCTGGACGACCTCTTTCGTCAGCGCTTCGGCCCGTCGCCAGACCTCCCGGACTGGCACAGTTTGCTTAGTCGTCAGATTCAGATTTTTGATATAGACATGGATGCCATTGTTTCTGCTCTGCATGTGATGTATGCTGATGACTCTAGTGTGCTTCCTGCTTATTACTCACTGTTGCCTAGTGTAGGTGTGCCTAGCTTAGCCTCCCCTGCTGCGTCAGGCGTAGGATCCCCTGCTTTGTGTAGTCTTGGTGCTTCCGCCGTCGTTCCGTCGCCAGACCCCTCGGCTTCGCTGTCCTTCACCCTGGACTCTGGCGCCTCTCGGTGTTTCTTCCGCGACTCCACCACCCTGACGCCGCTTCCTGTTCCTGCTGCCGTTTCTCTTGCTGACCCCTCCGGCGGTCCGGTAGTCGCCCGCAGTTCCACCACCCTTCCCTGTCCGGCAGTTCCTTCGGGTTCTCTTATTGGTCTGCATATCCCCTCGTTCTCCAGGAACCTAGTTGGTGTCGGCTGCCTCCAGGACCTTGGCGTCACCACTACGTTCCCTGGCCACGAGCGGTATGCTGTCTGTACCGAGGCCGCCACTGGTGCCCCCCTGTCCACGTTCCCCCGGGACCCGGTGTCCGGCCTGTTCACTCTGGACACCGCGACCCCCCCGGCTGGAGCGCCCCCTCAGGTGGCTGCGTCTACCCAGGTTGCTGCTGCCTGCTCCTGTCGCTCCCTCACTCACCCGACCCTCCTGTGGCACCACCGCCTAGGTCACCCTGCGCTCCCGCGTCTGCGTCACATGTCCCAGCACGGTCTCGTCCTTGGTCTCCCAGGTTCGCTCCCCGCGTTTCCCTCCTCTCCAGCCCCACCTTGCACGCCTTGTGTCGAGGGTCGGCTTCGCCGTGCCCCTCACTCCTCCTCGTTTCCCCCTACCGCCGCGCCGCTGCAGACCCTGCACCTGGACGTCTGGGGCCCCGCCCCCGTCCCTGGGCCGCGTCGAGAGCGCTACTTCCTTGTGCTTGTCGACGACTTCACTCGTTACACCACAGTCTTTCCATTGGAGCGCAAGGCCGACGTGCCTGGTGCCCTCATCCCCTGGCTTGTCTCTGCGCGTGTCCACCGCGGTCTCCCTGTCTTGCGTCTCCACTCAGACCGTGGTGGCGAGTTTGCCTCAGGTGTCCTTGGTCGTTTTTGTCGTGCGGAGGGCATCACCCAGACGTTCACCCTACCGGACTCCCCACAGCAGAATGGGGTCGCTGAGCGACGCATCGGTTTGGTCATGGAGGTCGCTCGCACCTCCATGATCCATGCCGGTGCACCCCATTTTCTGTGGCCGTTCGCTGTGCGCTACGCTTCTCACCAGCTTAACCTGTGGCCGCACCCTCAGCAGCCGCAGGTTTCACCGACCCGTCTTTGGACTGGGTCTCCTGGTGACGCGTCTGCGTTCCACGTCTGGGGCTGCCTTGCTCACGTCCGTTCCTCCGGCACGGACAAGCTCACTGCCCGCACCCTTCCCTGCGTCCTTCTCGGTTTTCCCCTTGACGCGTCCGACTGGCACTTTTACCACCCGCCGTCTCACCGCTTCTTTCACTCTCGTGACGTCACCTTTGACGAGTCCGTCTCCTACTACCGCCGCTTTCCCCACCGTGGTCCCCCGGTTACCCCCCCCCTGTTCCTGGTCACCCCTTCCCCGGTAGTCCCTGCCCCCCCCCCTCCTCCTCTCTGTCCTGCCCCCTCTGGTGTGTCCCACGTTACCCCCCTTCCGTCGGTGGACCCGGTTGAGGAGTCTTCTGACTCTGGTGGCCCTCCGGTGCAGTCCTCGCCGGCCGCCCCTCCCCTGGCGTCCCCTCCCCAGTCCCCTCCTCCACCGCCTCTGCCGCCACCGCCGCCGCCGCCGCCGCCGTCACAGCACCCGTTCGCTGACTCTGGGGGTGCTCGTCCCGGTAGCCCTGGGGGTGGTCCCTCTGGGGGTGCTGGTGTGGAGAGTGCCGGTGGTAGCCGAGGAGCAGCTTGCGGTCCAGGTGTCGCCGTTGTGCCGCCGCAGCAGCAGTCCCCGCCGGTGTCAGCCCTTCGCCTGCTCGGCCTTCCGTCCCCCGACCCTGCATCGGTTCCTCCCCGACCGTCTCCTCCTCTTCCTGTCTACGGCCCTGTTTTTCCTCCGCCGGACTCGTCCCTGGCTCGTCTCCCCCCTCGTTCCCCTCCTGTGTCCCCTCCCCTGTCTCCTGACCCGACTCCTCCGTCGCACGTCTGGTCTCACCGCCCCTGCCGTGCTCGTCCTGCCTCGCCTGTCTTGCGCTCCCACCCTATGTTGCTTCGTTCCCACGCGTCTCGTCCTCCCCTTCTCCCGTCGCCTCCTCCGTCCTCCCTTGTTGTTGCGCCCCCCCCGCTGTCCGACTACCTTCATGCCGCTCGTCCTCTCGTTCCTCGGGTCCTTGCCTCTCTCGTTACCGACCCGTCTGTTCCGGTCTCGTGCCTTGACGCTCTTGTCGCTGCTGTCGCTGACTTTGCCTCTACCCGCCGCCTTGACTACGCCACCGCTCTGGTCTGTGACCCTGCCTGTCCTCCGTCTGTCGGGGGTGCTCCTGCCCTTGGCAGTGACGTCCTGGAGGACCGCCAGTTCGAGCTTGCTTTCCTCTCCGAGGCTGCTCCCCATCTCTGTTCCATGCTGCTAGTCCCTGAGGGTGACCCAGACGCTTTCGACATCCCGACCCCTCGCACTTACGCTGAGGCGACTTCGGGACCCTGGGCCTCGCAGTGGATAGCTGCCATGGAGCAGGAGATGGCATCTTGGAGATCCACCGGCACCTTCGTCGACGAAGTTCCCCCACCTGGGGTGAACGTAGTCGATGGCCGCTGGCTCTTCAAGGTGAAGCGCCCTCCTGGAGAGCCGCCTGTCTTCAAGGCGCGCTATGTGCCTAGAGGCTTCAGTCAGCGCGAGGGGGTGGACTTCTTCCAGACTTTCGCTCCGACCCCGAAGATGACTACTCTTCGGGTTCTATTACACCTAGCTGCTCAGCGTGACTACGAGCTTCACTCCCTCGACTTCTCCACTGCCTTCCTTCAGGGCAGCCTACACGAGCAGGTCTACCTGCGTCGCCCTCAGGGCTTTACTGGCACCTTCCCTCCTGGGACCCAGTGGCTCCTGCGGCGCCCCGTCTACGGCCTGCGCCAGGCTCCCCGTGAGTGGCACGACACTCTCCGTGCTACGCTTGCTGACCTGCAGTTCTTTCCGTCTTCCGCAGACCCTTCACTCTTCGTTCGTGCTGGCCAGACTCCGTTCTACATCCTTGTTTACGTCGACGACCTGGTCTTTGCCACGGCAGACAGGGACGCACTGGCCTCCGTGAAGGCAGAGCTGCTGAAGAGACACACGTGCACTGACCTTGGAGAACTGCGCCGTTACCTTGGCTTGCAGATCTCCAGGGACAGAGCTGCGCGCACCATCACCCTGACTCAGTCACACTTGGTGCGCCAGGTCCTTCAGAGGTTCAGCCTTCAGTTCTCCTCTGCACAGCCCACCCCTCTGCCTGTAGACCACAGACTCTCCGCTCCAGTACCTGAGGAGTTGGTAGAGCCCAGCGGCCCCTACGCAGAGCTGGTGGGTTGCCTCATGTACCTGATGACTTGCACTCGCCCAGATCTCGCATACCCTCTCAGCATCCTGGCGCGCTTTGTGGCCACAGGCAGACACCGACCGCAGCACTGGTCTGCCGCTAAGAGGGTTCTGCGTTATCTTGCTAGTACATCGGGCATGGGGTTAGTGCTAGGAGGACGCAGGCCAGTGGTCCTTACTGGACACACAGACGCTTCGTGGGCAGACGACGCTGAGACACTCAGGTCTACCCAGGGCTACTGCTTCAGCCTTGGCTCAGGTGCCGTCTCGTGGAGAGCTACTCGCTCCTCGTCTGTTGCGCAGTCCAGCTGTGAGGCTGAGATCTACGCTGGTGCCATGGCGGCACAGGAGCTCCGCTGGCTGACCTTCTTGCTCACTGACTTAGGTGAGCAGCCTAGCTCTGCCCCGGTCCTGTTCGCTGACAACAGGGCCATGATCCTCCTGTGTCAGGAGCCTCGACTCGAGGGCAGAGCGAAGCACATTCAGCTGCGGTACTTCCTCCTGCGTGAGCTACAGCAGCGACGTCAGGCTCGCGTAGTACACTTGGCCTCAGGTGCCAACACGGCTGATATCTTTACGAAGGCGCTTGCGCCTAAAGATCATCAGCGGCACTGTGTACAGCTTGGTCTAGTTCCTGTTGCTTCTCACTTGCTAGGACCTTGACTTGTACTGTCCTTTATATGTATACTCAGACTGGACTTGTGTCCTCTTCCAGTGGCTGGACTAGTAGTGCCGCCCTGCTCTTGTTCTTGCCTTGTCTGTACTCCTTCTGACTGGTCTCTCAGACCCTTGTCTCAGAGGTTGGACTAGTAGTGCCGCCCTGAGCTGCTTGTTTAGGGTATTCCCCTATGCAGTCTAGGGGGTGTGTCAAACATCTGTATTTGTTATGTTTGTATAGACTGTACAGGGTTACCGCTTAGAGGGTACAACACTTAGGTATATTTGTGTGTACTCTCATCTTTACCATTATTCAATTATTCTGATAAAGGCAAGGTGTTTGATTAAAGATGGCGAGTTTGCCATTGTCAACTTGGGCTTCGCCTCTGATCATGCTCGTCGCCATTCTTCTTATCCTTACAAAGTGGGCATTGAGCAACAACATGACAGATTTCCCCGCATTCTCAATAAGGTTTACCCTTGCTCTTCTTGTTGGCAGGCTTCCTCTTTTCGTTGCGGTTGTCCTTCGACCCCGTAGCAGAGTCGTTCGACGAAGAAGACCATCGCCTCTCCCGCGGCTGCTGCTGAGGAGCATGTCTCGTCGCCGCCAAGTTGGATTGCGGCAGAGGAGACCCCTTACTCTATTCGATCGCCAAAGTGCACTCTTTGTCCACAATGTAGCTCGTCAGAGTGTTCTCGTCTGTTGGGCTGAGAAAAGCCCTTAGGATCTTTCCAGAGACTAAGCCCCAGTTGAAGAATGAGACTTGAGTAGTTGCAACGGAATTGAATAGTTGAACCCTTGTACTAGTATATGAGAACAAGTGATTGATTACAGTGAACAAGCATACAGCAATATATAGAAAGTAGAAAACAAGCAGGTTGTAGAATACTGTTGAATGGCGGTTTATCGAGTCGCACAGCGACTCGATTGTCGCTTCGGTTACCATTCTTACAGTTGTAACGGTCAGTCGCAACCTCCGGTTGCGACCCTTCGAGTCCTTTCGTGTTCTTTGTCCATCCCCTCGTGTAACCTCCGTTGACTCGCGTACTCGTTACGATCTTCCTCGAGTGTGATGCTACACTTCAGAAACGCTTAAGTCCTTGAGACATTTCCAACACTCCCCTTCGTTTCTGGAGTGCTGACGTGTTCAGATCCGGTGATGTTTGTCTGCCCGGTCAGCAGCATGCAGTAATCGAACTTCGCCTTCCCCAGTTTCTTCGTCAGGTAGTCTGCGGCCATTTCTGTTATAGGGTAGTAGTAACTGAGTTGAAGTCCCCCCTTCGCGATTTCATCTTTGACGAAAAAGTACCGCAGGGCAATGTGTTTGGTTCGGTTGGCGAAGCCGTCCTTGTTCGCGATTTTGATCGCAGATTGGTTGTCGCAGAGGAGTGAGAAGACGGGCAGGGTCGCGATCTTCGCTTCCTCGAGCAACTCTCGTAGGTAGAGTCCTTCCTTGGTTGCAGGACAGAGGGCGATATATTCTGCTTCAGCCGAAGATAGTGCGATTAGTTCTTGTTTGCTCGACTGCCAGGAGATAGTCCCGATAGGTTCTAGTCGGTAGATGTAGCCCGTTCTCGATCGTCGATTTTCCCTGTCTCCCGCGTGGTCGGCGTCGACGTATCCGAGTAGTTGTACGGATGGTGTTGTTACTTTGCTGTAGGTGAGTCCAGTCGTCGGCGTAGAGACGAAGTACAGTAGTGCCCGGTTTAGTTCTTCGAGATCTTCTTGTTCCGGTTGCTTCAGATGCGTCGCCAGCTGGCTTGCGCTGTAGGATAGGTCAGGTCGGCAGGTTACTGCTGCGAACAGTAGGCAGCCGAGCGGGTATTCTGCTGATACTCCTGGATTTGCTTCGCGGGGAGTTTTGCGGAGGTGTCGTTGTTGTTTCCGTAGCGGTAGGGAGTCGCGACTGTAGTTGGTGTTAGTCCGAACTTCTTTGCGACAACGCCTGCGTACTTTCCAGCGTATAGGTAGAACGCTGAGTTGTCTTTGACGACGTTTAGACCCAGGTCCTGGGTTACGGTGTCTGACACCATAAGTGTCAAGTCATTTCTCAGCTCCCCTTCGAACCAGGTGGCGATGTCAGTAGTGGAGCCGATGTAGAGCAGGTCGTCGACGTAGACGATGAGTAGAATGAATTCCCTTTCCTTCTGTAGTCGGTACATGCCTTGGTCGTGTGGCAGTTGTAGGAATCCGATTCTGACGAGGCGACCGTGAAGGTGCTGCTGCCAAAGCCGCGTGGCTTGCTTTATCCCGTAAAGGGATTTTATCAGCTGGCACACTTTTGTAGGGTCGTCGATGAATCCGTGGGGCTGCTCGACGAAGATCTCGGCGTCCACAGGTGCGTACAGGAAAGCATTTGCGACGTCGATTTGGCGCAGTGGTAGTTTCTTCGTGGCCGCGACGGCGAGTAGGATGCGCAAGGAGGTGTGACGGGAGACTGGGGCAAAAGTTTCTGTGTAGTCGGTTCCGTATCGTTGATCGAAGCCTATCGAGAGGTTGTTGCTATCGAGAGGATTGTCTTCGTCGAGTGGAACAGGTACGGAACAGAAAGGGAGTGGTCCGACAGCTTTCGAGGCTCCAAGTACGTCTTCTTCTGCTGTGTCAGCGTCGGCAGCATGGTCGGCGAAGGAACGAAGGCCCGCGAGGCCGTCGGTGGGGTCGTGTGTGTTGGCAATGTTGTCCAGGTAATGCTGCAGTGTCAGTCGCTCGTAGAAGATAACATCACGTGATGCCACGGTATTTTTGTCTTGTATGTCGAGGATTTTCCATGCGTGAAAATGTTTGGCGATGCCGAGGTGTAGTCCCCACCGAGCTCATTGAGTGAAGCGTCCTGCTCGGGCTGTGTGGGGTCTGTACTGTACCATGCAGCCGAAAACTCGAAGTAATTTTGTGCTGCCCCTTTTTCGTGTCCACAGCAGGTGCGGGGATGCGTTGTTGGGAAGCGATGACGAGGACAACAGATTGTGCAGGTGGACTGCATGTGTCATCGCGTCTAGCCACAGTGTGGTGGGCAGTCTCATCCCCAGGAGCAGCTTTCGCATCGTCGTCTGCAAGGTCCGGTTCATGCGTTCTGCGACCCCCTGCTGCTGGTGAGCGTAGGGCAGAGATACCAGGCGTCTGATTCCTCTTTCCGCTAGATAGGTCCTGAAGCGTTGTGACTGGTATTCCAGTGCACCGTCTGACTGGAAGCTCTTGAGCTTGGTTCCTGATTCTCGTTCGGCGATGGGGAGCCATGTCGTGAAGGCGTCAAAGGCTTGATCGCGCGTCTTGAGGTTGTAGTGCCAGACGTATCTTGTTGCTGCGTCGATAAACGTGATGACATAGTTGAAGTTGGCTTCAGTATCTTCTCGAGGCATGTTTAAAATGTCACTGTAGACTTTTTCCATTGGTGCGTATGCAGGTGCGCTTGGGTTGTGATGGGATGGAAAAGGCTGGTGGGGAAGATCGGCTTCGGGGCACGTAAAGCACCGTGCGCGTGGTCGTCGAAGTTCTTAGCCGCTCGTTGTAAGGAGAGCGTTTCGTTCTAACACTTCGGCTTGGATGGTTTGCAGTATTGTACTGTTTGCAGGATGTCCGAGACGTTGGTGCCAGATGTCGACGGGAGCGCGATGGCCGGGCGAGCGGTGGTATATGTCGGTGTTGGAGAAGAACGCGACGACCGTGGCGAGACTGCGGCAGACTTCTCGTGTGATGGGCATAAGTTGATCTGCTTCGGTTGGCGGTCCTCGGATCGCTGGTGGTGGTACTCGGCTGGGTCCTGCTGCTGCTACTGCAGGTGATGGTTGGGAAGGGACACTTGCTGGTACTTGTCTTTCTTGTCTGATGACTGCTAATGCTCGTCTTCTCTCTGCCGCAGGTATGGTGTTGGAGTACCAGAATCCATCGGGGTTGAAGTCAGGATCAAGATCCGGCGGGTGTGTCCAGGCGGCGAACGACACAATCCCATCGCTGTCGGCAGTACCGCGGTCGGGGACGAAGTCCAACACAAAGACGCCGGACTTCAAAAGAGCACGACCGATGAAGAGGCCGCCCTTCCCGTGGTAAAGGCGAAACTCGTTGGAGTCCGAGTCGCACTCCAGGTGAATCCCTTTTGCCATTAGCTGGCTGACGCTTAGCAGATTGTATCCCAAGTTGTCAACGATTAAGACCTTGTTGAGTTGAAGGATGACATTAGTTTCCATGGACTGTAACTGAACCACCCCTTGTCTGTTTGTTTTCAGGTTCTCGTTGTTGGCGACGGTGATGATGACGTCGCGGTTGAGGCGTCGCTCTTGTTGCACGAAGCGTCCGGAAGAACACATGTGTTGACCGCAGCAGCTGTCCAAGAACCAGGTGTTTTGCCCGGTGGGTTCGGCGTTGGCGACCGCAGCGTATGTCGGGTTGACCTGAAGTCCTTGTGAGCGCGGCGGCGGGAATTCTTCTTCGTCTGGCGCGTAAGTGGGTGGTGATCCGGGTGCGCAGTTGTCGATGTGTACCATGCAGTTGATGATGTTCGGTGTCCCTTGTGCAGATGTGGAAGAACGTCTTGGAGGGCTTTCTTGAGTGGAGGCGACTTGTGGGTCTACTGGACGATGGACACGAGGACGTGTGCAGTTGACTTTGGAATGTTCGGATGTTTGACAGTTGTGGCAGAACGGCGGCACGATGGTGAGTCCTCTGTTGTCGCGTTGATCTTGCTTGCCGCGTCGATTGTAGTTGTTGTCGTTCCTTCGTTGAGTGTAGAAAACTAACTGCTGCTGTTTTCTTGGTTGTCTTTCTTCGAACAGGTCCATCTCCTGTTGTTCAGCATGAAGCTCGGCGCAGAGGTGCATCTCCGAGATCCTTCCGTGGGCGCGAAGAAGCGAGCGTGTGGTTCTCCATTCTGGCCCGAGCCCGGCGAGAACAAGCGTCACGAAGCTTTCTTCAGTGATTGTTCCTCCGCACCGAAGTAGGCGGTCGCGGAGTGTTTGGCATCGACTCATATACTCCATCGCCTTTTCCCCGGTCTTCATCTGTATTGTTGTCAGCTGTTGCATGAGTCTGCTTTGTGTCACGCTGTCGTTTGCTTGATAGAGACACTTGAGATGATCCCATGCGAGTTCCGCGGAGTTTCCATAGCTCCGATACGTTCTGATGCTCTGCTGTTCTTGTGGTGACAGGTTCCGCAGGAGAACTGTATACGCCAGCAGCGACTGATACGTGAAAATTTCTTGCTCCTTTCCAGTGCCGTTGCTTGGGAATGGCAGGGACCCGTTGAAGTATCCCAAGAGATGCGCAGCCTCTATCAGCAGCTCGAACTCAAAGCTCCAGGTAAAGAAGTCGTGTCCGTTGAACGGTGAGGATGTCTGTAACTTGATTACGTGTGAAAACTGTGCTTGGAGACTCAAAATCTCATTTGGTGTCTGTTGTGATGCAGCTGCTGTTGGTTGGGCACGGGGCGGCATGAACTCGAATGTCCCCGGTGAAGAGTGATAAGGCGCAGAGGTAGGCGCTTGATTGTGTCGCCCGAACGATGAATTGTCGAGGCTCATCGGCGCTAATCCCATGTTTCCTCCGTTGCTCTGTATTGAATGCGCAGGTGTCCTTGTCTGCTGCTGCTGGTCGAAGTGCGACATGAAGCTGAAGAACCTTTCCATAAGGTTCGGGTCCACGCTTGAAGAGGGTGATGGGGTCACCATTTCCGGTGCTCTTCCTGTTGTTTCTTGAGCAGCGCCGGTCTCGGTTTGCAGTCCTGAAGTGTGCAATCCAGAGTTGCCGGGTTGAGTGTCTTGGGCGCTGGGTGAGCCCGTAGAGATTCTCTTGCCCTTGCTGTCCATGACTTGTAATCAATGAAGTCGTTTGAATTGCAGATTGTAGATAGAGCGTAGTTGCTGGGAGTTTGGTCTCTGACCAGCTCTCATACCATGTTGGGCTGAGAAAAGCCCTTAGGATCTTTCCAGAGACTAAGCCCCAGTTGAAGAATGAGACTTGAGTAGTTGCAGCGGAAGTTGAGTAGCTGAACCCTTGTACTAGTACATGAGAACAAGTGATTGATTAAAGTGAACAAGCATACAGCAATATATAGAAAGTAGAAAACAAGCAGTTGTAGAATACAGTTGAATGGCGGTTCATCGAGTCGCACAGCGACTCGATTGTTGCTTCGGTTATCATTCTTGCAGTTGTAATGGTCAGTCGCAACCTCCGGTTGCGACCCTTTGAGTCCTTTCGTGTTCTTTGTCCATCCCCTCGTGTAACCTCCGTTGACTCGCGTACTCGTTACGATCTTCCTCGAGTGTGATGCTACACTTCAGAAACGCTTAAGTCCTTGAGATATTTCCAACATCGTCCATGGTCTTCCGAACGTCAGGAAATTTCAGCCTTCGTCGAAGATAGTTGTATTGCGCCGGCTAAGCTTTGACGACATGCGTCATGTAGGACGTCGTCGAGTACTGCATTCCAGTCATCCGCAGATTAGCGAGAACCTGTTGCGCACGATTGTAGTAGGCAGTAGCAGTTTCATGCTCTGCCATCTCCGGACGTGCCAACTTTTGCTCGAGCTGCGCAACGTAGAGATCGTCCGTAGCCTTGTAGGTCTTTATGATGAACCGCCATGCCTGAAAACCTGTGTCCACTCGTAGAAGACTAGCCTTTAACGACATCTTTACTGAGGGCAAACAGCAGCGCAAAATCACCATGAATGTCAGCAGCTGGGCAGAGAGGAACTGCGCGTACTATGATGCATCTGCCATAGGAGGGGCTTCTATCGACCCGTCGACAAACAACTTCAGCTGCGTAATCTCCAACTGAGGCTCGATAGACTCGTCCCATGACGCCAAGTCATGCTGTCCCTCCAAGAGCCTTGGCACCACAATCTTGTCGAGAGAAAACTTGAAGTAACCGAACTCGGGAGCAATCCCTCTATCCTTCGAGGCTGTCGAGAAGAAGACGGTAGAGTGGTCAACAGCGTTCTCTGCGCCGTCACGGCCGGAAGAACGGTCTCATTCTGCAGCGCTCTTCATCTTTGAGCTCTTCTCTCTCTTGTGCTCAGTGTCATTGCTGTTGCCCAAGCTTGATCCTTCAGCGCTCGGCGATTCTTCTTTTCGTACAACTCCGCACGACTCTCGCACTTCGCCTTCTGCCAAACTCTCCACGTTTTCCTCGTCTCGTAAGGCATCCTCTGCATGCGCCCGCAGATGGTCGATTTCCCACTGAGCTCGTAACCCCATCAATATGAAGTTGAGCTCCCGCTCTGGAAGATCATCGTGGCGAGCTATCAAGGCAGCCTCTTGCGCGTCGAGAGTGTCGACCACATCGCGGACGTCGAAATTGTCATCTCCATGTCGACAAGCTAGACCATCTACAAGACATAAACGTGGCAGCGTTGGATTTTATCATTCACGTGTCCGATCCACGCTCACCACACCATGCAAGGTTTTCTGCTATAACGAGAGCTTCTGCGGGAAGTGCCTGGCGCAGAGTATTGGAGCCGCACTAACTCTGCAGTCCTCGAAGGAGAAGATTGCCTCCAGATTGTGTGTCTATCAGTGTAGCTTGACAAAGCTTGCACAGACATAAAATTCACTAGAATCAAGATTGGATATGGTACAACAACAGCAAGACCTAATACTACCTCAATGAACCATACAAAAACGTTCTCTGCAGAACGTTGTCAAAACACCGCGCAGGTGCACTCTGCCAAGTCAGCACCAGGCAACAGAACGTTCTCTACCACCACTTGGATGTACTCTGCCAAATCAGCATTAGCAGGTGTAATCCCTAGGTAGCACTGGCTAGTGAAATGTCAAATCAGCATTGGCAGGTGTTCACCAACCAAGACAATTGAACATGGCAGTTCAGGGTCTCCAGTGTCTCCTGTTTTGCACATGTCCCCAGTTACGACCATATGCACCAGGTTCATCTTGCAGATAGGCTCGGTTTTACCCTGATAGGTTCCTCTTTCTGCCGCAGAGAGAATCTGCGCCCTTCCACGAAGTCGCATCGTGACGGGGACCCATGCCCTCTGCCGAGACTCTGTCGAGACTCACGTGCATAAACTCTGCCGGCCTCGCACGCCCAAACTCTGCCGGGCCTTGCGCGCCCGAACTCTGCCGGGCATTTGAACTTCATCTTCTGCCACTGTACAATTCTTTCCGCAAGTGTACTCTGCCGACACTTCGATAAATCCGCTTTCTGCCGATGAGGCTTTGTGTAGAGTCGCGCCTTGTCGCAGAATCTCTCTGCCGACTGAATTTGTCGGCGTTGGCAGAGTCCGTCACCGTGCCCCTTCTGCAGACTCTGCTGCCTCTTCCATTGACAGGCCTCTCTTCTAGAGCTGGCGTCGGCAGAGTTCACAAACTCTGCCAATGTGCCAGTTCTTAAGTCTCCGCAGCCTTTGCACGATCAAGGCCATTCTCAACAGCGGCTGCACATATTTGACCGAAGTGGCTAGAGCGATTTATCCGTCTCATATTTAATTTTGCGTTAATTGGCTTCTATGATGGCAAATTTTGTCAATAACGATGTGCAGTGTTACGATAATGAATTAACTCATACATTCGTAAAAGTAACACTTGGCATGTACAGTAACACCCTTTTTCGCGCCATAACCTCTACTAGGTATGCACCTATATCAAGTTGAGAAGTGCAACGATCGTTCACCGTTGAGCGGCAATTGAACTGTCAGAAGTCCAAGATTCCGACGCGACACCAAGGATACATAATTGACCCGGTATTACGGCACGGGAAATTACTCGAGTTGTGTATGGTTACCTAAATTGGATATGGGGTCTTGGGAAATGTATCCCTGTGAGGTGCATTGTTAGCCAGACTCTTCATGTTCTCTTGTACCAACCTATAAATACTGTATCTTCTTTGTTATAATAATTATGTTATGTTATATGCACAATAAGAAGGTTATCCACCAATCACAAACGCTTCCGCTTGTTCAATCATGACGATCCCAGGGTCTCTTTGTGATCACTTCAGGCAGAAAATCTGATATGATGTGCCGCTTTTGTATGATGGAGTGATGGAGTGGTGACAAGTGATGTTAGGATTGCTAGATGAACCAGACACAGTGCCTCCGATTTTGAACTCCATCGGATCACATTGGTGGCATCAAGTTGCGCAAATGGGGCCCCGCCAAGCAAGGGAGAGGCAACTGGAACTAGACCAACTGGGTACAGAACCGCTGATGGTTATGAAGCCCAAGGGCCTTGGTGAAGATATCAGAAATGTTGGCCTCTGAGGCCAACTACTACGTCGGCATGGCCATACTACTGCAACTTATGAAGCAGGAAATACCACAGCTGGATGTGCTTGGCCTTGCCCTCAAGTCGAGCCTCCTGACACAGGAGGATCATGACCTTGTTATCAGCAAACATGACTAGGGCAGACCTATGCCGCTCACCTAAGTTAGTGAGCAAGAATGTCAACCAGCAAAGCTCTTGAGCGGCCATAGCACCAGCATAGGTCTCTGCCTCACAACTGGACTTAACTACAAACGACTACCTAGTGGGTCGCCACGACACTGCACCCGCACCAAGACTAAAGCAGTAGCCTTGTGACAACCTGAGTGTCTCCAAGTCGTCAGCCCACAACGCGTCTGTGCGTCTAGTGAGGAACACTAACTCCCGTCTTCCCAGCACAAGCTCGTGATATACTCGTCGGATACCACAATACCCTCTTGGCAACTGACCCATGCTCTGGTCGGTGTCTGCTAGTCGCAATAAAGTGAGCACAGATACTGAGAGGGTACGCTGGATCTGGACGAGTGCCTGTCATCAATTACATGAGGCACCCCACCAGCTCTGCTATGGACCACTGGTTTCGACCAGCTCACCGGAAGCAGGAGCTGCGAGCTTGTGATCCATAGGCAGGGAAGTGGGTTGTGCCGACGAAAACTAAAGGTCGAACCAGGAAGTAGCACCCCTTGTGAGGCCCTTGGACTGGGGCGGGGCCTCAGACGTCAATGTGCAAAGTCTAAAAGGGTGCGGTGGTCGGAGGAAACGAGGGGGAGTGAGGGGCGGCGCGCTGCCGACCCTCGACGCATGATGTGCACGCGAGGGCTAATGAGGGGGGGAGGGTGGGGAGCGATGCGGGTGGACCAGTGACTAGACCGTAGTGTGTGATGTGACGCAGACGCAGAAGAGCAGGGTGACCCCACAGGAACGGCGGCGACTGCGACGGCTTCTGCTGCACCAAGGCGGAGACAGGCGGCGAGAACGGTGCCACGGGGCCACCAGAGTCAGCTGACTCCTCGACCGGGACAACCGATGGGAGAGGAGTGAAGTGAGACACACAGAACGGGGCGCGACGGGGAGGGAGAGGAGCAGGGGTTACCGGGGGAGTGGGAACCAGAAACAGGGGCGGGGAAACCGGGAGATCGCGGTGGGGAAAGCGGTAGTAGAAGGAGACAGACTCATCAAAGTGACGTCACGTGAGTGAAAGAAGCGGTGAGACGGCGGGTGGTAAAAGTGCCAGTCAGACGTGTCGAGGGGGAAGCCAAAGAAGACACAGGGGACAGTGCAGGCAGTGAGCTTGTCCGTGCCAGAGGCACGAACGTGAGCAAGGCAGCCCCAGACGTGGAACACACATACGTCACCAGAGAACCCGGTCCAGAGAAGGGTCGGCGAAACCTGCGGCCGCTGAGAGTGCGGCCAGAGGTTAAGCTGGTGAGCGGCGTAGCGAACAGCGAACGGCCACAGAAATTGGGGTGCACCGGCATGGATCATGGAGGTACGAGCCACCTCCATGACCAAACTTATGCGTCGTTCAGCGACCCCATTCTGCTGCAGGGAGTTCGGCAGGGTGTACGACTAGGTGATGCCCTCCGCACGACAGAACTGGCCAAGCCGTCATGTAGCGCATGTAGTCGTCGACAAGCACTAGAAAGTAGCGCTCGCGACGCAGCCCATGGACGGGGGCTGGGTCCCAGACGTCCAGATGCAGGGTCTGGAGTGGCGCAGTGATAAGGGGAAGCGAGGAGGAGTGAGGAATTGGGACATGTGACGTAGACGCGGGAGTGCGGGGTGACCTAGCCGGTGGTGCCACAGCAGCGACGGGTGAGTAAGCGACCAACACGAGCGAGCCGCAATGACCTGGGTCGACGCAGGTACCTGGGGGGACGCCTTCATCGGGGGACACGCAATGTCAAGCATAAAAATGCCATACACAGGGTCCCGGGGGAACGTGGTCAGAGGAGCACCAGTGGCAGCCTCGGTACAGACCACGTACCGCTTGTGACCAGGGAACGTAGTGGTGACGCCGAGGTCCTGAAGACAGCCGACACCAACTAGGTTCCTGGAGAACGAGGGGATGTGCAGGCCTGTAAGAGAACCCGAGGGAACCGCCGGATAGGGAAGGGTGGTGGAACTACGGGCAACTATCGGACCTGAGGAGGGGTTAGCAAGCGCGATAGCGGCAGGGAGGGAAAGAGACGTGAGCGAAGTGTGGTTACGGAAGAAGCAAGCAGACGCTCCAGAGTCGAGTGTGAAGGAGAGGGATGTAGTAGCGTCCACCGGCGGAGGGGCTAGCATTGAGCCTAGGCTAAACAGGGCACGGGGTGCTACGCCTGACGCACCGGGGGAACCTAGACTACACACAGCGGACACACCTACGCTAGGAAATACCGGGTAATAGGGTCCAGTCACACTAGAGTCATCAGCATACATGGCATACAAAGCAGACCTAATCTGATCCATGTCCATATCAAAGACAGGCACACGACGACGCACGAGGCTGTACCTGTCGGGGGGGTCCGCCGTGGGGCCGAAGCGGAGACGGAAGAGGTCGTCAGAGGCGGCGGTAGCGGCGTGCGGCGGTGTGACCGGGGCGGTCACAGACGGTGCCGCGGCGGGGGCCGGACTGAAGCTCGTACTAGCAGGTGACCACACTGGAGCCGCCACCCGACAGCGAGCTGTGCCCCCCACCACCACCTGAACCGCTAGGCCACCACGGCGACGGGGGCGCCCATGGCGACTGCTGCTGCTGCTGCTAAGGCTGCTGCTGCTACTGCTGCTGCCACTGAGACTGCTGCTGCTCCTGCTGCTGATGAGGTTGCTGCTCCGGGGCACCAGCACCGGTCCCCTCGTCTGCACCATCGTCCCCTCCACCACCTCCGCCACCTCCGCCACCCCCGCCAACCCCGCCACCCCTCCCGCTGCCACGCCCCCCCCAGGCCCGGCGTCCCCTACCGTGACGCGACTGCACTGAGGCCGCCATAGCGGTCTCAGCAGCAGGGGCCGTCTCAGTAACAGCGGAAAAGGTGTCAGAGTAAGTGCACTAGGAGGGAGCACAACCCTGGAAGATAGGGACCGCCGCAGTACCGCTCGACTGAGCGATAGTGCGCTGGCGAGTCTGTATCGCGGTCAGGGTAGTGACAAAGTCAGTGAGGGTGAGGTCAGCAAGGTGGAGGGCAAGGAAGTGGTCGCGGGCAGTGGCTAGGCGGTCAGGAAGGCGCGTGGCAAGGATATAGAGGGTAGCGCCGAGGGGGTGAGGCAGTACAAGTAGCTGAGCCTCGGTGCTAGCAAAGCGGCAGCTAGTCTCTACTGCGCGCAAGTGAGTGGCGAGATCAGCTACAGTGGGAAAAGATGTAAGGTCAGGGAAGAGTAAGGGGAGGAGGAGATGATCGGCAGAGGTGGAGGAGGGAGTAGAATAGCGTGCAATAACAACATCTAAGTACGACTGCGCAGTCTCTAGGGTCTGATAGCGGGGGCGTC
This sequence comes from Closterium sp. NIES-67, assembly GCA_027943415.1. Taxonomy (NCBI): domain Eukaryota; kingdom Viridiplantae; phylum Streptophyta; class Zygnematophyceae; order Desmidiales; family Closteriaceae; genus Closterium; species Closterium sp. NIES-67. The sequence continues at coordinate 290,198 of BQMB01000474.1, read as the reverse complement.
CAAACAGGGGGAGGGCACGACTGATAGCAAGCTGCGCAACTGCGTCACGTGACTCCCAGACGGAGCGAGCGAGCTCAGCGGCTGCAAAGGCCTCACGCTCAGCGGGCGTGGGGGCGTGAGAGAGGGCAGCAGGCGGGTCGGGGTAGGGGATCTTACCATCGACGTGAACGGCCAGAGACTGGCCATCCTCTCAATGAGCGGTGGAGATTGGCGAGCCACGCCTTAAAGTTGATCGCTCGATCCGCCGCGTCCAGGCGGAGCACAGCGTCCGCCATCGCCACGGCTGCAGCAACTGGCCACCGCTAGGGGAGGGGGAAGAGAAGGTGGTGGAGAGCAGCGGTGGAGACAGGCGGCATGAGAGCCGGCACAGAAGGGGGAACCAAGGCCGGCGGGTCGGGGCGGCACAACAGCATGGTGGCTCGGCGACTCGGCAACTTGGCGACGCGACGGCTCTGCGACTCGGCGGCTCGGCAGCACGACGACGCGGCGGCGCGGCTACTCGGCGGCTTGGCGAGTCGGCTACGCAGGGGCTCGGCGGTGCAGAGGTGCGGCGCAGCGCGGCTCGGCGGCTCGGCGTGGCGCGGCATGACGGGGCAACACGGCGCGGCCGCGCGGCGTGGCGCAGCAGAGGCGCGGCATGGCGGGGCTGACGGGACGCGACGGGGCCGGCGCGGTCGAGCGGGGCCAGCGCGACGGGACGCTGCCGGCGGGGCCGGACGGGCCCGGCGCGGCAGGACGGGGCCGGCGCGGCGTGACGGGGCCGGCGTGGCGTAGCCGGGCCGGCACGTTGGGACGGGGCTGCATGGCGTGACGGGGCTGGCACGGCGGGACGGGGCCGGCGCGGCGTGACGGGGCCGGCGCGGCGGGACGGGGCCGGCGCGGCGTAGCGGGGTCGGGGCGGCGTGACGGGGCCGGCGCGGCGTGACGGGGCGTGGGCTAGGGCGCGGTCTAAGGCCAGGGCTAAGGCTAGGGTTGGAAGCGTAGGCGGGGAGGAGGGGACTTAACCTAGCGTGATACCATGTTAGAATAGTTGATTAGAAGGAAGAGGGAACAAGGGAGATATAGGGTTTGGTTTGTACTCTCTAAGAACACACACCTATTCTAGCCTATAAATTCTACATGCAAATGTATGTATAAGTTGACATCCGCTTCCTCCTCTCCATCTCCCCCCTCCTGCTCTTTCTCCCCTCCATCACCCCCCTCCTCCGTTCATTTGAGGTGTTTAGAAACGTCGCACGTGCACACGTTATGCAAACACCCTATTTTTAAGTCGACTCATAAGTCACCCATTACACAGACGGTGGCACAGCCTGTGCTTCCTCAGCTGGCCTGCCCTCCTCTTCCTCCCCTCCATCACCCCCCTCCTCATTGCCCTCCCTCACTGCTTTCCAGCACGACTTATTCGCCCCCCCTATCCTTGCTTCTGTTGCCACCGGCATACCTGGGGGGGACGAGAGGGACGTGAGGAGGAGACAAGGTGTAGGTCGTGCTTAGTTGGTAGTGTTTGGCTCCATTCACCATACAACTCCCCTTACTTACAGCCCCATTCACAACATACACACCCCTGGTGAGCTCCTGAATTGGCCGAATAATCACCCCCTTATTCCCTCATTATAGTAACTCCACCTTTCAGGTAAAAAAATCCCCCACACAGTTCCTGTGTGCGCCCAATCTGCAAGTCTGCATAGGAAATCCCTGTCTTCCCCCCTCTTCTTTCGAGCCGCATCTTTTCCCCCTCGAGACCCTTTCCCCCTTATAGGCCCTCTCACTACACGAACCTCCTTGGTGGAATATCCCCCCCACTCTGGCGATACGACCCGTCTGAACAGATAGAAAATATAAATCCCTTCCATACACGCACTTTCCCTACAATCCCCCTTCATTACACGCACCTTGCAGGTGGAATATCCCCCACAATGTGGCCGTGCAACTGGTCTACACGGACACATCAGGGGATGTGATTACAACGAGGGGTCAGAGGTGACACTGGTAAGAAGAGTGTGATGACAGCGAGGGAGGTGGGGGAAAGGGGCAGAATCATAAGGTTAAGCAAGGATAAATGATAATCTTATCACTTGAAACTTGGCTTGGGGCGGGGGGGGGGGGGGGGGGGGGGGGAAGGGGGAGGGCAGGAAGGGGGGGATTTCTTCGTCAACCTTGGCAAACTGAACGCGAGAAACCTTGTAGAAGGTTCCTTCCTGCCAGTGCCGCTTTGCCACTCTCGCGCCTTGCCCCCACACCGGCCGCCGCCATAGAATATCCGCCAGATTTCGCTGCCTCTTAACTCTTTTCCCTGCTGTTTTATCATTCGCCTCTGCCCCTGCCCCAGCCAACTACGACTCGGAGCCCTCAGCAGATTCCTTCTCAAGCTGAGGGCTTCCCGGGAAAAGCGGAAGCAACTTTTAGCCCAGATATGTGAAAATGAAATCTTCCTCGTTTGTAGAACTATAGTTGCTACGTCGCATCAACACCAGACGACAAGCCACGAGTTCCCAGGGCACAGTCCACACTATCGAATGTGATGCCACGGGATGTCGAAGTTGGGAACGGCTGTTGGCAAAACAACGAAAGATGGTTCGACAACGATATTGAGCGAAAAGATACGATCATGACGAGATGCTTCATGCGTTCCTTCTCGTCGAGAGTATTTTTGCCAGCTGTGTTACGAGAGTCCTATACAGGGGGGAAGCTGACCATTCATAGATCACCTTTACTTTGACTCTCTCCATAGTCACGCATCGTCGCCGCCGAAATGTCACATTATATGAGGTTCTGGCGAATAGGAACGGGAAGCGCTTCGTCGTTGCCGAAATGCCACGCCCTTGGTAATTTCAGAATGCCTACCATGCCATCTCTTGAATCGACATTCCGAAGCACGGAAAAAACATCAGACCAGACGAACCAATATAAATTAGCTCCTAATTCCCAAATAATCAAGCCAAGTCTCTATCAACTGATTCCGGTCGTTAGTTCGTGATCCCTTGCCACCACCCCTCCACCAGCCAGCCACTGCAGTATCTCCTTATTTCTTTGCAATCGCTCTGCCTATCTTACCTCCCGGCCTACATCCGTCGCTTTGAGATATTTTCATCTCGTCAAGCATGTGGGTAAAATGCACCGCCACGCTGGCCCTAGTGGCATCGGTGTGGCGCTCGCCATCGTCTTGTGCTGCTACATGGTGGACAACTACCTTGTTATCTCGCACCCCGCTCTCTGCGGCGGCGTCTCGAATGCTACCCTCTGCTCCCAGGAGTCCCGCGCAACACGCACCAGCTGAGCGTGCTTCCGCAAGCGGCGGAAAAAATCACCGCTGCAATGGTTTCCGCCGTGGCGCTCCCGGTCCGTACGATCATCGCCGCCACTGCGGAGATTAATGTTGAAGTATACTTGGTAGAGTTACCACTTACTGTATACATTACTGATATTATACAGTGGTGGAATAAATTGCCCGGATGTTTAACACTTTGAAACGTATCGCTATGCCACACATGTTTCGAAAATAGTAACACCCATTTTTTGCCATTCCGTTACAAGGTTTTCGAGTTCTGCTTCAACCGTTTCTTGCTTGGCGCGATTGTGACACAGCCTGCAATGGTTTCCTCGACTATCGATGCGGACATTTCCAACCGAGCGGAAGAGTAGATCTATTTTCCCACGTCACTCAGTGTGTACATCGTCACGCGCAACAGTTGCTGGCTTAGGAGTTAGTCCGGAAGCGAGCCTACGACCGCATCGCCATGAAGCCGTTAACTGAGCGGAAGCGCGCGCGAATCATAAGCATGTTGCGTGCGGGGCATTCGAATAGGAAAATAGGCAAAGTTCTTGGCATAGGCAAGAGCACCGTGCACGATTACAGTTTGAAAGTGGCTGCCGAGACTAGTCTCGAGGAGGTGCGACCTACGATGCCTTCGGCCGGCCACCCCCCCTTAATCACTACCCGTCTCCAGCGCGGAATAATACGCGCGATTACAAGCGGCGAGGCAAAAAGCTCTGTAGACGCAGCAAATATGTTGTTGGAGAAGCACGATCTCGCCGTAGACTCGAAGACGGTCAGGAACTCATTACGATCCGCGGGGCTGATCGCCGTGCATCAGCCCAAGAAACCCAGGCTCTCACCGAAAAACATCCGAGATCGTCTCGACTTCACGCGGTCGCATGCCGACTGGAGGTGGAGGACTGGAAGCGGGTGATTTGGTCTGACGAGACAAAGATAAACCGCTACTGCTCCGACGGACGTGCGTATGCCTAGATTCGCGAGGGCACCAGCCTTCGGAGCCATCAAGTCCAACAGACAGTTAAGCATGGGGGCGGTTCTGTGATGGTGTAGGGTTGCATGACGTATGAGGGGGCGGGGTTCATGTGCAAGATAGATGGCAGGATGGATGGGCCGCTGTATCGCAGCATCTTGCAAGATGAGCTCAAGTAGACCATCGATTTTTTCAAGCTTTCCCCGTCAGAGGTCATTTTCCAGCACGACAATGATCCCAAGCACAGGTCTCGTCTGGTCCAAGACTGGCTTGGGGAGCAGGAGTACGCGGTGCTGGAATGGCCGTCATGCTCCCCGGACCTTAACCCGATTGAGCACCTGTGGGCACACGTGAAAAGGCAGCTGGGGAAGTACGAAAAGCCGCCAAGGGGAATGCTGGAGCTGTGGGAGAGGGTGCAGGAGGAATGGGACAAGATACCGGTGGAGGTGTGTGCAAACCTGATCGGCAGCCTGCCGAGGAGGATCAAGGCAGTGATTCGGGCAAAGGGACGCTGGACTAGGTACTAGTTTTCGTAGAATCTAGTATGCTACCTGAATTCGGTACAAATTGTCCGGATGTTATCCTATGCTATGCTAAGGTGTTTAAGGACCATGTGTGGTATTACCTTGGTGTTTGGCAACTCGAGTGAGTGCTCTAACTGATCTTCTCAGCGTGTATGCACACCATACATTAAGGCTTAATGTTTACGCCACTGCACTCATCAAAATGCCAAAAAAGGCTGAACATGTGGAAGGACTGTACTTAGACTTTACTAGTACTGCGATACCTCATATGGAAGGACACGCATGATGACGTCAGAAGTAGCGAATCAACGCGTGAACAATAGGCTCACGCGTATAGACATCCGAAGGGTCATGCCACTCTCAGTCACACGGAATGTCACTAGTCATGTCACGCGAATAGTCCCGATACAATGTGAACAGGTACATCCCGAATAGGTACTTCCTTGTCATCTCGGACATTTCCAGTACAAGGTATAAAGTCTTCCTCTGACATTTACTCGTGGTTCCATGAACTCTAGATCCTGACCACCCTAAACACGTGGTTCATTTCAATATGGTATTCTGAGCAAGTAGAGTTACAGAAACCAATACAAGCTGATTTTGATTACAACTTTAAGCTTAAGTTAGAGATCTATAATTATGTCCGTTGCTAAGACATGAAATTCAACTACGAATTCTCATACTTCTGGTCCATCTACAGACGATATATCTGACTTCACTTCCTTGATGGCTAATAAGTCTACTCAGCAACAACAACAGTGCATCCTATAGCTTCTATGAGCCTTGATAACTCTAGTTATGCAAGAGCTGTTGTTGCCGCTGGGTCTTCAGCCCTTGGAGATGAACTTGCTGGGTCTTTTGCCTTTCATGGGCGACCTGCACAACCACAACAACAACAACAAATACAGCAAGAACAACATCAAATGGCAGAGGAAAGACCATTTGCTGTAGAAGTTGTCGTAAATCAAGCAGATTTCCTAACTATCTCCAAGCTGAAGACCTCAACTTACTTTGATGGCCGCAACTTCTATACTTGGGGATTCGAGTTCGAACTCCTCACGCAATCTTCTAGTATCTGGAGATAGTTCGACGGTACAATCCGTTCTCTAGAAACAGGAACGACCGAAGATCAGGCGCATTACTGCAAGTATTTGCTTATTGCCTCTACACTACTGGTGCGGAATCTCTTACCTGAAGAGCAGTTGGGAGTTCGGTGCTTCAAACCTTCACTTGCTCCAGCATTCTATGCCTGGCATTACCTGCGACGATTGTATCACGCACAAGATTCCATCACACAAAGCGAGCTGTTAAGTCAACTGACATCAGCGCAAATGCTTCCAGGAGAAATAGCTGGCAGCTACATCAACAGGTGCATAACCCTTGGGGATCAGCTCGGCAAGTGCGGAGGAAATCTCAGCAATGAGGTCTTCGTCACTATTCTTCTGGCCGGACTTGGACCCGAATGGAGGCAGTGCAAGTCCCTTCTTCATTCCCAAGGGAACATCTCAGAAACTTCTTTGTGCTACTCTGATGGCAGAGCACCAGGACTTGGACTTGTACAATGCAAAAAAAGGCAAAGAGTGGGTTAAGCTTCTATACAGGTGAACCAAGTAAAGGGGAGCAGACAAGAGGTGCATCAAGTCAATGGGGGCAAACAAGAAAAGGAGGAAAGAGCTTTTGCAAGTTCTGCAAATGAGCAGGTCATCATATTGAAGAGTTTATGAAACTGAAGAACAGAAATCAGGAGAACTCGGGTGAAGCCGTCCCTGTCAAGACTATCTCGCCGCCTTCAGCTTCTTCAAATCAACCTGCAAAAGGCAAGGCAATAATTAATTGCATGATTGGACCACAGTGGTCTAGTGGTATACGCTATTGGAGCTGACAAGACAATGCAGACAGCGACAAGGACATGGACCGGCCAACTTACCTTTACTTCTTCGCCCTCGTTCAGAAACTCCAAAACCAGCAGTCATTACTGAAGAAGAACTAGAGCAGCCTAACGACTTTCCTCGATGATTGAACGTGCAGCCGTACGCCCACATCGCCAAGCGTGCATATCTCCAACATGTTAACACTTAGTTTCTTGACAGCTACTGCGGTCACCACATGGCGTGTTCAAGTCGCTATCTCCTCAATTGGTGAGACCTGCGAAAAGGAGAAAAATACAACATCACCGTGGCCAACAATCAAGTTATTGAAGCCACCGAAATTGGAGATGTGATACTAGAGTCCGACGACACAAAAACTTCACTTCACCTTAACAAGGTTGTCGTCGCCTCAGAAATTGGCTTCAACCTACTATCACAAGCACAGCTGATGGAAAGTGGTATCTGTTTTGTCAGCACCGCTAACATGATGCTCACGGAGTTGTACCTAGGCGACAGTGAGAAGAATGTCTCACTTGCTCCTTTGCATCATCATTAGGAGACATATCTTCAATGCCAAGATCATCGTGGTCTAAACGTCTTCTGTGTCACACCTCAGCCTTCTCGCACCAACTCCATCAACGAATCTGCATAAAAAATAACAGAAGCAGCATCAGCAGAAACATGTCAAGCTACATGGGCATCTCGAGACGGTAATCAGGGCTATGAAATAACAGAACCAACATCTGCTACAATCGAAGAACCAGTGGAGATTGAAAGCACATGTGGCAAGAAAGAGTTAATCGTACTTGATTCTTGGGCGCGTCGCCGACATCTCGGCATCCCTTGGGCTGAAACTGCAGAAGAAGCCGGATTCATCCAGCCTTTCAGCACCGGTCGCTGCCTTAACCCTGCGCCGACCTTCTTCCTTCACTCCGATTTGTACCTGCATTCAAAGGGACACAGGACCATGGCAGAAATCTGGCACAAACGGTTAGGTCATCCCTCACAAGAAGCTCTTAACAACTTGATTAAAGCCTTGGTTTTCGACAAGGACGCTTTCCTTTTAACCAACGGCCAAGAGCTTCGACCCAACAATCACCAACTACCCTACACCATCTGCCCCGGAGCTCACCTGAGTCACGCTCCGTTCCCGTCACACTTTCCGAGTGCTACTAAGTACTCACCTATGGACGTTGTTTTCAGTGACATACTTTGCATGCCGCAGGAAGCAGAGGATATTAGCAGCAACGACTATCGCTATATAATTGCCAACATCGACAGCGCTACTCGATATGTTTGGCACAAGAACATCTCTCACAAGTCTGAAGCTCTCAACGCCTTCAAATTTTGGCTGAAAATCGCGGAGCGGCAGAGCAGCATCAAGCTGAAAGAGATCCAGATTGATAACGAGGGCGAGTGCACTAGCGAGCAGTTCGATGAATTCCTAGCGCGGAAAGGGATACTCAGGCGCAAAAATCTGCCTTATGCCCATCAGCAGAATAGAGTGGCTGAGAGGACGAACAAAATGCTGCACGAGAAGATGCGTGTGCTGCTGCAACAGTCCCAGCTTGACATAAGACTTTTGGCCATTTGCGATGGCGCAAGCTGCCAGACTATACAACTGCCTGTCTTCAACAGCTCTTCCTCAGTTCAGATTGCCACACGTCATGTTGACTAAACACCCCGTTCCGACTCGAATATTACAAGATTGGGGCTGCATTGCCCAATACAGACCTCCGAGCGCAACTGTGGGCAGATTTACTGAACGGGCTTGATGGGGAATACACCTTGGTGTACCCAAGGATTCCTACTCTTGGAAAATTATGGATTATGAAACCCGAAAGGTTCTGTATGCCCGAGACATCAACTTCTATGAGAAAACTTTTCTCGACAACTTCGAACATAACAAGGAACATAACAGGCTGCCTATAATTATGAGGAGCACCTGAGCTGACAAAAAACTGACGCAGCATCACATGACGGTGCCCGCCATTATGCCATCCGTAATTGATGACGATGACGTCGTCGAAGTTTGCCAACCTCATACTCGTGGTGACCAATCGGCTCTTCAGATCGTTGGCCTTGCTGTTGTAGTTCAGAACCAATGGCTGGGATCGAGCCAAAAATAGTCAAGCAGGCCATCTCCAGCTTTGATGCTGACAAATGGCGAGCAGCGATGGATGCAGAGGTAGCAGCTCTCGAGAAGCGGAAAACGTGGAAAATCATTCCACGCGAAGTAGCATGCGGCAAGAAATTTCTTTCGGGCAAGTGGGTCTTTTGCATAAAGACAAACGCAGCAGACGAATTAGACAAATTCAAGGGGAGATAGGTTGTTCGAGGTTTCGAACAAACCCACAGCATCGATTGCGACCAGAATTTTGCACCGGTCAGCCGCCATACCTCAATTCCAATTCCAAGTGCTTATGCGTACTTGCTTCTACAAAGGTAGATGGCATCGGGGCCGTAGATGGGTGATGTTTGGGGAAATAGCAACCTCAGGAATCGTTTGGATTCTTTCCTCCATGCGCTCCAGAAGACTGTTGCATGAGTCGGTGTACAGTAAGTCATTCACGTAGGCGACTAGAAGAATGTAATGCCCCCAAAATTAGAGTATGTACATTCTAAGGTCGTGGGGCAAATGCACGAAGTCGAGTGAAATCAGAACCTTATGAAGATGCTGCGGCTAAACGTTGACAGCGGCCCCGATGCCATCTACCTTTGTAGAAGCAAGTACGCATAAACACTTTAAAAAAAAGTCACTTGCAAAAAAAGTCACCCAGTTTCGTGGGTTAAACTTTGACTGCGGCCCCGATGCCATCTACCTTTGTAGAAGCAAGTACGCATAAATACTTGCGAAAAAATTCGCCATCGCTCCCATCAGCCTCACCACTCCTTTTCGTCACATTACCACCTCTAAACATCAGCTTTACCACCAGCAACTCGTGTGTCTTCTATTTGCAGCCATTACATGCCGCCCAGATCTTGCCTACATCATGAGTCACCTAGCACAGTACCTGCGCCGACCTGAAGGGGAGAATTTGGCCGATCTCCGTCGACCCCTCCAATATTTCATTTCTACTCCTACAATCGGTCTCAGCAGGATGACAATACTGCAGCAAATCTTCAACTAACTAGATACGTTGATGCGGATCACGATGCTGACCCCGACAACAGGTGTTCGCGCACAGGGTTCATTTTCAAACTTGAACCTAGTGGTGTCATTTCATGGAACTCAACGAAACAGGAGGTCATCGCACTTTCGTCAGCAGAATTCAACGCAGCGAGCTCTGCAGTTCGCGAAGGACTCTATCTTCAAGAGTTACTTTAAAAGAGGAATATCGCAACGACATGTAACTTCAAGTTACTCTACGACAACCAGAGCGCAATCAAGATTGCAAACAAGCCCAGTTTCGTCAACAGGACAAAACACATCGCCCTTCGATACTTCTTTGTCAAGGAGGAAATCGACAAAGGTCATCCTAAAATACTACCCTACAGAAGAAATGGCAGCGGATTTCCTCACGAAGAAACTCCCACGTGGCAAGTTCTAGTACTGCTCCAACCTGGTTGGAATATGCAAACGAGGTGACACTTACCCAGAGACAGACACTCATAAATGAATGGGAGTGTTGAAGTATACTCGGTAGAGTTACCACTTATGCATCTCTGATATTATACTTAGACTGTACTAGTAGCGCGATACCTCATATAGAAGGACGCGCGTGATGACGTAAGAAGTAGCGAGTCAACGCGTGAACAATAGTTTCACACGTATAGGTACTCAAAGGGTCATCCCACTCTCAGTCAGACGAATTGTCACTAGTCATGTCACGCAAATAATCGCGATACACTACGAACAGGTACATCCCGAATAGGTACTTCCTAGACTATGAATATGCTTGTATTATTCACTATTATTATCCTTGTGTTGGTGCAACCCTATGGCTTGCACTCGGCTTGTCGTCCTTGTTTATGTGTGTGCATGCATGGCATGGAATGAATTGTGAGTCTATGTCATTGCTATCCAGTGCTTGTGTGTGTGTTTAAATGGTGTATCACAATGTGGTTTGTGTCGGTCAAGACATTAGCGAGTTTTTACAACTCGCATGTCAAGTCGTCGTTTGTGTGTCGCATGTGTTTTTTCTATTTTGTCGAGTGTGAAGTGTCCATCGTGTCGCAGGTGTATGCAGCAAGCCCCCATCAACTCAAGAAGAATTTATCTTGCAGATCCAAGAACAAGAGCTCAAGATTTCAAGCCCAAGGGACGCGGATAAATATGAAATAGTAAAAACAGTAACGCTACTTCGTGTAGTGTTATATTTCACTTGGTGTAGCCCCTTGGAGGGTTGGTTTCGAGACCCTTCATGGTTAGGGACTCTGTGGTGGTGTACCACCAACCTGGACCTCGGCTCTTGGGGTATGTAGAGGTTGGGAACCATCTCCCTCTCGAACTCTTCTTGCTAAGCTTGTACTTCCAAGACTATAGTGGCTGCTATACCTCCTGCCAGTCAAACCACCATAGCGTCGTCAAATCTTCATGGAATTTCATGATTCAACTTGCTGCTAATAGACTAATAGGCAACAGCAACACGCTCCAGATCCAACTTACAGATCACCGTTTGAGTCAGCCAGCAGATCGTTATCAATATTTGAAGCCGTCTGACGGAAATCCAACTGTGCTCTCTATCTCTCATTATAGGCACATCTGAGCCTATTGTGGTTATAACAAGTGGTATCAGAGCCCCTTGGAGCCGTCTCGACCATGCCTAGACCTGAGGAAGGGGGTGGCAGAGGTGCTGGAGGCAGAGAAGACGCCCAAGCACAAGGTCAACACGAAGATCCACCCGTTGCTCCGGTGCAACCTAACCTTGGACCCTCTAGGATGAGCCTAGAGTGTTTGGCCTTGACAAGTTCAACGGTGACAACTTTGCTGAGTGGTCCTTCAAGATGGAGAACATCTTTGACCACTATGATCTGCTGGAGGTGATGGAAGGAACGGAGAAGCGCCCCGAGAACGACCCGGAGAAGAGCCCGTGGGTGCGGAAGAGCGCACAAGGCTACCTTCTACTTGGGCAAGCGTTGGGGAGCAGCCAAATTCGTCACATCAAGCCTTTTCAGCGTGAACCAGCAAAGGGACCAAAGGCATGGGCTGCTCTCAAGGGTGTACACGCTCCTGCAACAGCAGCGGTAGCTGTGGTTTTGGAGCGGCAAATGGCGGCACTTCGAATTGACGAAGGCGAACCGGTGGAGGAAGGAGTACAGAAATTCTTCGACTTGTTGACACGGCTTGAAGGAGCTGAGCTGAACTACAGTGACCTTCAAAAAAAGACCAAGCTGCTGGCCTTACTTTCGGACTCATGGTCCTCGCTCATCATCAACCTAAATCGAGATCTGCCCCGTCTCTCACTCGAGGATGTGAAGCGGAAAATCTTACAAGAAGATTTCCGCCGTCGCGAATTGGCGGGTCCCGATGGTGCCGGAGTTGCAAGCATGGGCCGTGGGCACGGCCGTGGAAGGGGCAGAGGACGAGGAGGAAGATTTGGCAGCAGTAACTTCAGTGGAGGCCGTGGTAATGGAGGATATGGCAGCAACAACAACAACAATGGCTACAGGCGTGGGCGCGGTCGATTTGATGGGGAATGCCACTTTTGTCACAAGACCGGCCACATGTGGAGAGATTGCTTCAGATTGCCTGATGGATGGACCCCTTCTCAAGGCCAAGGGGGCAGAGGAGCAAGGGGAAGAAGAGGCAGAGGTCGTGGAGGCCGTGGTGGTCGTGGAAGCGAAGCGGCAAGCATGAAAGGTGGAGACTACGACAAGGACTCGAGTGAAGATCGATACCCGGGCCATTTCTTCTTTGTCTCCACGCAAGCGGCAGCTGCAGCAGGAGGTGTGGAAGGCTTTGAGGAGCCAGATACTGTGGGAAAGGTCACCCTTCACTCTCTGGATTTTTGGGTGATCGATAGCGGCACCACCTATAGCATGACACCTCGTGCGGACTTGCTCACCGAACTCGAACCGTCGCCGGTCAAGCATGTTACATCGGCTTTGGGGCAGCGAGCAGAGGTGAAAGGCATGGGCAAGGCCATGTTCAAGGGTGCTGATGAAAAGATGGTGGGCCTCAAGAACGTGCTTTGGGTGCCCAACCTAGCAGCCAACCTGATTTCCGTTTGGCGTTTGCAAAAGGCCGGCATGGACACACCTTCCAAGGGTTCGAAAACATATACCGCGAGGCTTGGTGAGCGGAAGCTTTGGGACCTTCATGAGGACAGGGACATCTACAATGAGATGTGGCAAATCCCAGTGGTCCCCATGCCTAAGGGGAGGCAAGTGGCAGCAAGCATCAGCACCAAGATTGAAGCGGTTGGTGGCGGTGATCACGGAAAGCAAAGTGACACCAAGAGTGACTCGAAGGAGTGCAACCTTGGAGAGACCAGCAAGGCGTGTGAACCCAAGGAGAGTGGTGCAGCAGCCAAAGGTGGTGGAAATGAGGAGGAGAGTCCTAAGATCAGCAAAGCAGCAGTGGCAAAGGAGAAAGGAGAGAGCTTGTGGGGCACGATTGCGAGTGCCGCTTTCTCCAACCCGACTTCCGCTACGGGAGAGTGTGATTGGCTGACCTTGCATCGGCGAATGGGGCATGTGGCATTGCCCATTTTGCAGCAGATAGTTAAGCAAGACATGGTCACTGGGATACGTATCAAGGGGGAGCCCAATGAGGTGCTTGGCTGTCCAACATGCATGCAAGCCAAGTTCACCCGCTACCCGTTCCATAGCTCGGAGACAACGGCGAAGGCACCACTTGATGAGGTGGTGATGGATGTGGTGGGCCCCTTGAAGCTTGGAGCTGCTGGAGCTGAGTACTTCCTCACCATTGTGGACATCTACACTCGCATGACTTGGGTGTATGTGCTGCCCAAGAAGAGTGACGTAGCTGAAACGGTGAAGACCGATTGGTTGCCGATGGTGGAGCGGCAACAAGACCGACTTGTGAAGGCGATTCGCACTGACCGTGGGGGAGAGTTCCTGAGCAAGGATTTCTCAACTTGGCTGAAGAAGCAGGGCATAAGGCACTCTCTTACCATGCCCTACTCTCCTGCAATGAACGGCATCGCCGAGCGTGCGAATCGGACACTCACGGAGACGGCTCGGGGACTTCTCATTGGAGCCGGTCTTCCCAATTACTTTTGGCCGGATGCGGTGCGGCATGCTTGTGTGGCCAAGAACAGAGCCTTGACTCATGTGGGAGAAGACAAATGGGTGCCCTGTGTGGAGTGGATTGGAAGGAAGCCGAAGGTGGATATGCTTCGGGTGTTCGGGTGCATGTGCATGGCATTTGTGCTTAAGAAACTTCGGCACAACAAGCTTGATGCCAAGGCAACATGGGCCGTGCACCTGGGCATGGCTCAAAACAGCAAGGGATGGCTTCTTTGGGACCCATTTACCAAGAAGTTCTTGGTGAGCAGAGATTGCAAGTTCATGGAGAACTTACCGTACAAGGAGTGGAAGGCGGAGAATCAAGCGAAGATTGGTGTGCGGCTTGGAGAGGTGAAGAGTACCGGCTTGGAGCATGTGGAGCTGCCCTTGGAGCTGAGTAGCAGCAGCACAGTCACGAGGCAATCTCCTCAAATGAATGGGGATGAGGAGGAGGAGGAGGTGCAGCAAGGTGATGAGCGTGCACCGTCACTTCCGCCTCGTGCTACAAGTGCTCGTGGGAACCGACCAGATTTACCGCAACGCCATGAGAGCATTCAAGTCCCTGCAGCAGAGGAGGAAGGAAGGGGGAGAAGGAGGACTCAGCCCCCCAAAAGGTTGAGCTATGACTGGCTTGGAGGACCAGTCAACTCAACCTTGACCGGTTCGGCTCTCATGGTAGGCGATGATGCGGAAGATGAAAGCGAGGAGTGCGCCTTTGCCTTCTTCTCTCCGGTGGAGATGCCGGGGGAGCCTACAAATCCCAAGGAGGCTTGGGAGGGCCCTAATGGGAAGGAGTGGAAGAAGGCCTCAGATGAAGAAATGGGGAGCATCATAGAGAACGACACATTTGACTTGGTGAACCTACCTCCGGGGCAGAAGGCGATCTCTTCCAAGTGGCTCTTCAAGCGCAAGACCGACGCCGACGGCAACATTGAGCGCTACAAGAGCAGACTTGTAGCCAAGGGGTATCAAAAGCAAGAGAAGAAGAACTACAATGAAGTGTATGCCCCTGTGGTGAAGGGTACAACCCTTCGAACCCTCTTCGCCGCGGCGGCCATCAAAGGATGGGTGGTGAAGCAAATGGACATAGTAACGGCCTTCCTCAACGGCGTTTTGGAGAAGGAGATCTACATGGAGCAGCCAGAGGGGTACAATGATGGGAGTGGCAGAGTGTGGAAGCCAAAGAAAGCACTCTATGGCCTCAAGCAAGCCCCTAGGCAATGGTACATCAAGCTGCGGGAAGTCTTGGAGGCGATCGGCTTCACTCCCTCAACGGCCGATCAATCCTTGTTCATGCTTGGCGAGGGGGAGCAGAGGAGCTTCATGGTGGTTTATGTGGATGACATCCTCATATTCTCACCCTCCTCTGACCTTGTGAAGGATGTGATGCTGAAGCTTCAAGACAAGTTCAAGTGCAAGACCCTTGGTGACGTCAACTACTACCTTGGGCTTCACATTGAGCGAGATGTGGAGAAGCGGTGGATGCGAGTGCATCAAAAGAAGTACTTGGAGGCCTTGGCTGCAAAATTTGGGAAGAGTGAAGGTCATGTGGCTACTCCTCTTCCCTCAGGGTTCAAGTGTGTGAAAGGACCAGCGGAGGAAAGTGTTGGTGAAGAGGAGAGGCGCCGTTTTCACTCCTTGGTGGGCAGCCTCATGTATGCGGCCGTTCACCCAAGGCCGGATGCAGCCTTTGCTACTGGGCAGCTGGCTAGGGTTGTCCAATGCCCTAATGAAGAGCAGGTAGCAGCTGGAGAGAGGGTGGCCAAGTACCTTGGCCAAACAGCAACTGTTGGACTGCAATACTCCGCGGCGGCACAAAGGCGTCAAAAGGGTGCGGATGGAGTCAAACCCGGGAGGCTTTTTCTCAACGCCTTCTCTGATGCATCTTGGGCATCAGAACCAGAGGACATGACAAGTGTGGGAGGCTTCATCTGCTGTGTTGGTGGAGGGCCAACAGCTTGGGAGAGCAAGAAACAAGTGGACCAAGCATTGAGCTCGGTGGATTCCGAGTACATGGCACTCTTCCGTGCCATAAGAGAGGTTGTGTGGTAGCGGCGTTTGCTAGCTGAATTGGGGGAGGAGCAGCAAGGACCTACCCCACTCTACTGTGATAGCCAGGGTGCTATTGCATTGGCTAAGAACCCGGTTCTTCATGGCCTTACCAAGCACATGAAGGTGAAGTGGCATTGGGTAAGGAGCATGGTAACCGCGGGTGAAGTGGAGTTGCACTACGTGAAGACGACGGCGCAGCCTGCTGATATGATGACCAAGAGGCTGGTTGAGCAGCAGCATTGGAAGTGTTGCAAGCTTGCTGAGATGGCTATGAACTAAGAGGAGCAGATTCTAAGGCCAACAATCCGAGGGGGAGTTTGTTGGTGCAACCCTATGGCTTGCACTCGGCTTGTCGTCCTTGTTTGTGTGTATGCATGCATGGCATGGAATGAATTGTGAGTCTATGTCATTGCTATCCAGTGCTTTTGTGTGTGTTTGAATGGTGTATCACAATGTGGTTTGTGTCGGTCAAGACATTAGCGAGTTTTTACAACTCGCATGTCAAGTCGTCGTTTGTGTGTCGCATGTGTTTTTTCTATTTTGTCGAGTGTGAAGTGTCCATCGTGTCGCAGGTGTGTGCAGCAAGCCCCCATCAACTCAAGAAGAATTTATCTTGCAGAACCAAGACCAAGAGCTCAAGCTTTCAAGCCCAAGGGACGCGGATAAATATTAAATAGTGAAAATAGTAACGTTACTTCGTGTAATGTTACATTTCACTTGGTGTAGCCCCTTGGAGGGTTGGTTTCGTGACTCTTCATGGTTAGGGACTCTGTGGTGGTGTAACACCAACCTGGACCTCGGCTCTTGGGGTATGTAGAGGTTGGGAACCATCTCCCTCTCGAACTCTTCTTGCTAAGCTTGTACTTCCAAGACTATAGTGGCTGCTATACCTCCTGCCAGTCAAACCACCATAGCGTCGTCAAATCTTCATGGAATTTCATGATTCAACTTGCTGCTGATAGACGACAGGAACACGCTTCAGATTCAACTTAGAGATCACCGTTTGATTCAGCGACCAGATCGTTATCAATATTTGAAGCCGTCTGACGGAAATCCGACTGTGCTCTCTATCTCTCATTATAGGCACATCTAAGCCTATTGTGGTTATAACACCTTGTTGGATTCGGTTACAGTTGGTGTGAACAGTCAGCGTGATTTATCGCATTCGGGATGAAATTCGTGAACACGACCGGCCCCGAAAACCACCAGACGGTAGCGTTCCGCACTTCTAGGAACCAGTCGGAGGCAATCAACTACTCATTCGAGGACGCTCAAGATACACGATACGTGGACGCAGGCCGGCAGTACTACAAGAACTGCTACATCGGCAGCACGCAGGACTTCATTTTCGGCGATGCGGCGGTGGTGATCGAAAATGCGAAGATCCAGTTGCATCCGAGCAAGTTGTTTATTACCCTTACGGCATCGGGTCGCGCCAAGGACACCCCGATGGGCATTGTCATCCACGACTCGGTGGTGAGCACCGATAGTGGCGCGGCAAAGGTGTTTCTCGGGCGGTTGTGGAAAAAATGCGCTTTCACCATCTTCATCAACCTCGTGCTGCCCACTGTGAGTGTTTCCATTACCCGAGCACAAATGTTCCTCCGCCGTCCACTCCCACCCATATCCTTCTGTCCTCTTGTGCTTTCTCCGAAATGCAGTGCTGACCGCTGTGAGCGTTTCTCACAGCCTCAGCACCCCGCTTCTGTTGTTTTCCAATTCCCTGCCTTGTTGTGGCGAAAAGTAGGGCTTCTCCCCCTAATTGTTAATGAATGGGTTGGAGGGAATACAAAAAGTTGTTTGCGCAGACGAGGGCCCAGTCTAGCGGATTTGCCTGGCGTTTTGAGCAAGTCTAGCTACTCTAGTCTAGCGAGGCTAGCCGGGGCGGAGCACGGGAGCAAGCTTGCACCGAGTACGACAGAGCTACCCGCCCCAGAATTTGCGCACGGGCTGCCCATAGTGCCAAGCTTGTCTGAGGCTCAGCTTCGAAAGCGGTGTAGTTGGCGAGGCTCAGGTACGAAAGCGGTGTAGTTGGCGAAACGAGGTTCTTCGCCAACTTAACCGGGTTCGTCGCCGATGACGGCCGACATGCGCACGACCGTCTTCTGGGTGACGACGTCGACATTCGGGACCAACCGGCTGGCGACACCGTGGTTGTGCAACCTGGCAACCACGTGGAGTGCACAAACGGAAGCACACACATTTTAAGTATTATTTGTACACGTCGTTCTTTCAATGATAATGGAGCATGCATTTGAAGAGCGTACGGCTGACCGGTCGGCTCACAAGTGATGCGTTTGAAGGCTAAAATGCTGGGGGATTGTGGGTACTCTAAATGGCACTCAGAAGATCTGTTCCTGCCGATTCTAGCTTCGTGCCAACCACGTCTAGACATTTGTTCGCCCTATGAGGGCCGACATTTTTGTACTCCGATATCTTTGTGCCCAGTTAACTCGCAGCATAGGATTCTTCCCGTTTTCCATTGGTTTAGGAGGAATCATTTGTCAGAACGGATCTGGCAATGTCATTGAAAGGGGTACTTTTATGCATGGAAAGACTACTACAGTACATGGTATTTTGGTTTTGTATGGAGTTTTCTATCCGAGAATCAAAACTGCTACAAATAGGAAGAGGCGTGTGTGTGTCCAGCGGGGCAAATCTCCTGCCTTGGGCCATCCAATAGGCGGTTGGTGTCAGAGTAGGCGAATAACGTCGCGCACCCCCGGCATTCGGGAGCCAATGGGCATCTCAGTATGCAACTGGAGGGCTCCCAGATCTGCAAAATTGAATGGCGGGAAAGGAGGGCGAGTGCCTCAGGGTGGACGGGACAGATGGGGGTAGGCGATGGCATGAAGGGTGATTCGTGACCTCATTTGGGGTTTTATTGTCTGCCTAATTGCTTTTCGATCATACGGCCCTCTGGTCATTGCCTTCTGGTTCTCTTTTTAATTAGTTGTTCCTTTCAGGCCTGGCCCTTGTTCAAGGCCCACGTTTTTTTTTAGGACGCGATTCCCCCCTCATCGTAGGCTCTGCCACTACACGATGACTATTTGGGCATCTACGTAGGACCCCGAGTCCGCAGCCTAGGGGGCCAATACTGCAGAGCCATTGGCCGAGCATATAGTGTATGCCACATAGGTAGCTCTATCGTAGGCAGGTTTACCGGTTTTGGACCCCAGCCATAACCATCGCATCTGCATGACTTTCCAACCCCTCGATCTCTCTGCCGAGCCTCCCTCTCGAGTGCTGTCAGCCTCTGTCATCATTTTCCAGCTCACGGGCACTCTGCCGAGTCCCCATCCCAGGTGTTGGTAGCTACTCTACCATCATTTTCCAGCTCGCGAGCTCTGCCGAGACCCCGCCCCGTGTTGCTAGCCACTGCCACCATTTTCCAGCTCATGAGGTCTTTGCCGAGTCCCCGTTTTGTGTTGCCGGCTAGTCTGCCATAACATTTTCCAACTGGCATGCTTTGCCTAGTCCCCCTTCCCAGTGCTGATAGCCTCTGCCAACTTTATTTGCCAGCTCGTGATCTCTCTGCCGTCCCCCTCCCCAGTGCTGCCAGCCACTGCCATCATTTTACAGCTCGCTAGCTCTCCGCCGAGTCCCCGTCCCCAGTTTTGGCAGCTACTCGCATAATTTTCCAGCTCGCAAGCTCTCTGCCGAGTCTCCGCCCTAGTGTTGGTAGCTACTCTGCCATCATTTTACAGGTCGCGAGCTCTCTGCCAAGTGTCCGTCCCTATTGTTGCTAGCTACTTTGCCATAATTTTCCAGCTTGCGAGCTCTCTACCGAGTCTCCATCCCTAGTGTTGGTAGCTACTCTGCCTTCATTTTCCAGGTCGCGAGCTCTCTGTCGAGTCTCTGTCCCTATTGTTCCTACTCTGCCATAATTTTCCAGGTCGCGAGCTCTGCCGAGACCCCGTCCGGTGTTGGTAGCTAGTCTTCCATATCATTTTACAACTCGATTGCTCTGCTTAGTCTCCCTTCCCAGTGCTGCGAGCTCTGCTGTCCCCCTCCCTAGTGCTGCAAGCCTCTACCATCATTTTCCAGCTCGCGAGCTCTCTGCCGTTCCCTGTCCCTGGGCTGCCAACCACTGCGAAAATCTTCCAGCTCTCATGCTCTCTGCCGTGTCAACGACCCCTGTCTGGCTACTGGCTGAGCTGATCTCACTCACTACAGGTTTGTCTGTTGTCGGAATAATCGAAGACTGTCAGTTTGCTATCGGGCCGTGTCTACACCCATACGCTCTGCCTAGTCCACCACGTACATTGAAGGCCACTTTGCCTGCCACACATTTTGCGTCACAGGCAGACTGCACATGGTGAAGCCAACTGGGAAGTATGGAGCAGTCGCATGGTACAGAGCCAGTGGACTCAGCTGGCACAGGCTGGATACACATGGGGTTTGAGGATGATGACGCCGAGGCCAGCCACTGTATGACGAGGATGACATAGAGCTGCATGTGACGGATGCCGACCTCACACAGGAGGGTGATTGCGACGAGTTTTATGAGGCGGAAGTGTAAGAAGTGTACCATGATGCATAGGAGGGGGATGTGGAAGGCAACGACCATGTTGGAGATGGTGGGCAGACAGAGACTGAGCCGGACATGGAGGCAGAAGGGGGTCACGGGGATGAGGGGGAAGGGGGAGAGGGCGAGGAAAGCAAGGGCAAGTGGGAGTTGGTGGAAGGGTAGGAGTTAGAGGACAACGACGATGATGAAGTGGCCAAGAAGTACGTAGACGCGGACGATGACGGAGACGATAGCGAGGATGGGGATGGCATGGAGGGGGAATGCGTAGAGGTGGAGGGCGTCAAGGGAGAAGGCGATGGAGCGGCTGGAGAGGGGTTTGCGCAGGAGCAGACGCACTGTCTCTCTCCAAATCGATCTCTGTTCACCAGCGCTCAGGGGGCAAAGGCAAACTCAGCTGCAGTGGGATCGGAGTCTAGGAGCAGACGTCGGCAGAGGCGGATGCTTTCCAAAGACGATCTGATTGCGCGGGCAGAGATCCCTCTATGCAATCTCACGAAGGAAACCACGAGAAAGCAGTACATTTTTTACATGCTGCAGTACAAGTACTGGTGCCTCCGCTTCCTGGCCAAGCTGCCAGATGATGAGGTCCTCGAGGCGGAACGAGTGGTAGAGCCGGATGAGGCAGGAGCCTTTTGGGGGGAGGTTATGATTAAGGGGGATACATGGGACAAAGTGCCCAGGGAGGAGACTCACTTGCACGGACCCCGAACTACTGAATGGAGGATTTTCTGGTACATTCGGTACCTCTTTTCAGAGACTGACGACCAGGCTAGAAAGCTACATGGTAAGAAGAAGGTCGTTGCTAGCAAGAAGCCTAAGAAGAGCACGGCAAGCATGATGAAAGCGAAGATGAACGCGTTGCGCTGCCAAGGCATTTGTGAGGCTAGACTGTACAGGACTTCGGTGAAGAAGCTCATGGAGGTGATTAAGGAGGCAAGGGTCTTTGTGGTGTGACACTGAAAGAGCTTGACGCCAAGCAGATCGAGTGAGTATTGGGTCGCCCTATGCCCACATCCTTCCACGCGAGTTGGCATTTGTTTCGCGTCCATTCCCCTTTCGATCGTCAGATTCCTGGTCCCGCCCAGCTAACGTGCCCCCCATTCATCTGCTGCCTGCAAGAAGGGTGAAGACCAGCATCGAGGGTCTCTGGATGACTGCTACACCCTCGAGCAGTACAAGAAACTGCACCATGTTGTTCTGCCGTTGCATACCAGGCATCTCTATCGTGCCAGCAAAAGGTCGCTGTCATAGTTGCCGTGGAGGGTCCTAGCAATGAGGGTCATGATACTCTTAGCACACCAGGTACTGGGAAGGGGGGTACGTGTACGTCATGATACTGATACTCTTAGCATTCGGAAGATGTGTTTCGCCAATGTGTATGTCCGTACAGTGAGGAGCATCACTTCCGTGGAAGAACCCGATTTACATATCCTTGTCTTCGCCTCACGCAGAACAAAGACAAACACCACCAACAAGCTGTCCCATCAATTTGTGGCGGAGCACATCGACTGGCAGCTATGCAGTTTGGGTGCAGTGTTTCTGTGGATACATTGGCTGTACGTCCTGGTGCATCTGCGCTATCGAGCGGATATCGTTCCGCCCCTAGATTTCTCTCGACCGCTGGGATGGACGAAGAAGCACCTGCTTTTCGTCTTAAAAACAAAAAAAAGGACCCTCGACTACAGGAGCAAGATGAGATCTCGTATGCTACCCACAACGGCTAGATTGCCTAGGCAATGAAATGCGCAAGCTGGTTGCTCAGCCAAGTGACTCATGCATTCCGCAGATCTGGGGCGCAGGGCCTGAGTGATGATCGTTGCATGGATTATTACATTCCCGTGCTCGGAGGCTGGGAGCAGGGCGAGATGCGCTCATCATATGCCATCGACATACCGTTTAAACCCGTGTTGATGATGGCTGGCTTCAGCGACGAGCCTGGAGACTACTACATCGGCAGAGCCCATGCTAGGCTCCCAAACCCCGCGGAGTGGCTAGCGTTGCATGCACTTTTTGTGAAGCATATCTACCCTTGGCTGGAGGAGAAGTTGGCGAAGGTAAACTTGCACTTTGCCGCTCCTCATAACGAAACATGTCTCGCTATAATGCCTTTCGACCCCTCTGCTCTCGTCCTACGTATGGATGCTTGGAACAAGGACAAGACTTCAAACAACAAGCATCAGGCAGGGCGGAGGTTTCTGGAGACCCTCCAGCTGGTCGGTCGGCAGGTTGTTGTGCATATAATTTTCGATGGTCTAGTTCTGCCGTGGCATGAGAGCAAGACTGTCAAGGATGCCTAGATGATCTGGGACAAGGTGTGCCTGCTCGAGGTCGGCAAGAGCTTGCGCGATGTATTCAATGCGACCCCCGAATTCTTCCCCACATATGCGAAGTTCGTAGAGGGCAAGGTTCTCGACGTAAAAGACAGGACCAGTGACCGGAAGATGAAACGCATAAAAAAATTGATGGATGCAGTCGATCACTTCCGATCGGACGATATGGTGGCGATTGTGGAGCGGCTGAAGGATTTGACCTCCATGGGCGCACTCTCAGATGGCCTTGTGCTCTCCAAGCTGCCTAAAAAAAGGGCTCGATCTTTGACCAATGGCGGAGAGAAGTCCTTGACGGAGGAACAACACACCCAAGTCGTGTACCTGCTCGTGGCGGCAGGTCTTCAGGATCATACCTCGGGAAATACGATGTTTGGGGATGAGTGGCCCCAGATGTGGGCAGAAGAGAAGGCAAAGGTAGAAAGAAGGGAGAAGAAGGGATGGGTGGAGTCTGGATGGCGGCGGAGGTGTAGTGCACTGTTGTGTTGGCAAACATGGGGAATGGGATGGTTTTGAAGGATGTGGTAGAGTTGCCATCGTGCCATCCTAGCCATCCTGCCCTTGGCGTGTAGAACGCCTATGCTTACATGCATTCATGCGCAAAGTACATTGAAGCCTGCCGCTTGTGGCCGTTTTTCTAACATGCATGTGTCGGGCTCTGTCAACATTGTTGTGTACATGTTTTGCAAGGCAGAATATATTCGAGTTCGGGGCAGTAGTGGTGGCCCTGTTCTGCTTATGCGCTGCATTTTGTCAAGCATCCAACTTTGTCTGGTTTTTATATGCACGTACAACCGAACAAGCACGCAGAATGGAGACAATAGAGCGTATATACAGCTGAAGCTATATCCAGTTTAGAGCTCTACCATGCATATTCCACTGGCAAACGCTAGTCAATTCAGTGTTACATGCTAACTACATTGGGACACTACGTTCATGCGGAGCAGCAGTGTGGGTAACCCCACTCGTCCTCCAGCTCTGGCGTCAGTCACCCTTCTGCAGCTTCCGCAGCATTTCCGGCCTCCTCCACCAGGCCCCTTTCTCCCCTTGCATTTTTTTTGCTCGATGATCATCGGACCAACCTCGTATACCTCCAAGATCGCTGACGCTATGCTGCACAGACTCCCTTGCATCACGACGCATGCGACAGCCCTGGCCATGCCCTGGACGATCGGCTCTGTCTTCTCCGCCTCGAAGCTGCGTAAAATGCAAACAAACTTTAGTAGGGTGCATAAGGTGCATGACTTGACATGTTGACATCATACACGACGGTAGAACGGAAGGGGAAACGGCTCACGTATCATAACGGTCGAGGCAGAGTTCGTTCATTACACTCCAGACTCCAGTTGGCAGAAGCTTGGCGAAATCCAGCAAGTCGACCATGGCCACAACTATCTGGTCCAACTTGTAGTGCTGCAGGTCGACATCAGGGAAGAAAGCACTCCAGCAGACTGCAATTACGAAGTCGCCCTTCCACGCGTCGACGTGGCAGCCCATGTTGCGCTTCCTTCCCCCCACTATCTGTTCAGAGGCATACCTTCGCTTTGATGGATTGTCTTTGTAGCCAATGGTCTAGCTGGGGCTTTTGAATGGCTTCTGCAGGCCGAACCTCTTCCCCTCGTCATTCGGCGCTACGGAGTTCTGGTCGTCTGACTCCGCCTGGCTAGTGCACCCTCCCCTACCACCTGCACCTCTTCTCCCCAGCCAGCTGCACCCTCCTCGGCTAGTGCATCGGGTCCCCTCTCTCCATGCTGCTGTGCCACCATCTCCATATATTCCCTTTGCCACTCTCCCAGACATTGTCTCATGGACTCGTCGTCGGAGCCGTCATCATCCGAGTGATGAGAGGCCAGTGGCGCCAAACGTGGTGGGGCTCCTTTGGGGCACTGCCTTTTTGTCAACCAGCGGTCATGACACAGGTCGTCTCCTCATCCACACTTTTTTCCGGATCGTCTGTGCCTCGATTCTGATCCACCATTAGGAGGTCGAATTTGAGGACCAGAGCAGCTCGGAACATGAGGGTATGAATGTTTGAATAGGTGTACGTGGGAAAATTGGTGTTAAGTTGGGCTAGGGGGGGCTACTGAAAGAAACGTAAAATCCGAGTGCACCCGAGTTTGGGTGCAATTTTCAAAGTGACCAGGCTATTCACACATGCAACCACCGCCAGGAGGCCAAATTTGAGGACCAGAGCAGCTCGAAACAGGAGGGTATGAATGTTTGAATAGGTGTACGTGGGAAAATCGGTGTTAAGGTGGGCTAGGGGGGGCTATTGAAAGAAACGAAATATCCGAGTGCACCCGAGTTTGAGCGCGATTTTTGAAGTGGCCAGGCTGTTCAAGCATAAAACCGCCGTCAGGAGACAAAATTTGAGGACCAGAGCAGCTTGGAAAAGGAGGGTATGAATGTTTGAATAGGTGTACGTGGGAAAATTGGTGTCAAGGTGGGCAAGGGGGTCCTATTGAAAGAAACGTAAAATCCGAGTGCACTCAAGTTTGGGCGCAATTTTTGAAGTGACCAGGCTGTTCACAAATGCAACCACTGTCAAGAGGCTGAATTCGAGGACCAGAGCAGCTCGGAACAAGAGGGTATGAATGTTTGAATAGGTGTACGTGAGAAATTTGGTGTTAAGGTGGGCTACAGGGGGCTATTGAACGTAAAATCCGAGTGCACTCGAGTTTGGGTGTGATTTTTGAAGTGACCAGGCTGTTCACACATGCAACCACCATCAGGAGGCCAAATTTGAGGACTAGAGCAGCTCGGAACAAGAGGGTATGAATGTTTGAATAAGTGTATGTGGGAAAATTGGTGTTAATGTGGGCTAGGGGGGGCTATTGAAAGAAACGTAAAATCTGAGTGCACCCGAGTTTGGGCGCGATTTTTGAAGTGACCAGGTTGTTCACAAATGCAACCACCATCAGGAGGCCGAATTTGAGGATCAGAGCAGCTCAAAACAGGAGGGTATGAATGTTTGAATAGGTGTACGTGGGAGAATTGGTGTTAAGGTGGGCTAGGGGGTGCTATTGAAAGAAACATAATATCCAAGTGCACCCAAGTTTGGGCGCAATTTTTGAAGAGACCAGGCTGTTCACACATGCAGCCACCGTCAGGAGGCCGAATTTGAGGACCAGAGCAGCTCGGAACAGGAGGGTATGAATGTTTGAGGCCTCCGCTGCAGCAACCCCTGCTGCCTGCCCCCTTAACCTGACCTTAGCCCATTCCACGGCCACCCAAGCCTGCCTCTACCGTGCTAAGCGCTTTGCCAAATGCGGCGATTGGTCTCGCTCTTTCGCTGCGCTTGAAGCTGGTGAGCTCGCTCCACCAACATCGGACACACTCTAAGCTCTCTCCTCCAAACATCCTCCTGCAGCAGAGCCCTTCCCTGAATGGATTTCTGCCTACACTCCAGATCCCCTGCCTCAGCTCACCACCCCAGTCCTTCACTCCGCCTTACGCTCTGCCCCTTGGGGGACTGCTGCGGGCCCATCTGGTTGGCTCATTGAGCACCTTCGAGATACTTTCCTCTCCTACCAGCAGCACCTCCCCACCCTCCTCCGCCTTTTTCAGAATTGGCTGCAAGGCGTCCTTCCTACCCAGGTCTGCCCCTTCTACGCGGCGTCTTCTCTCGTCGCCCTGGAGAAGCCTCATGGCGGTGTCCGGCCAATCGCTATCGGGGAAGTGCTCCCACGCCTCCTCTCCCGCTGCATTTCCCTCATGTTCAAGCAGCAGATGCAGGATAGCTTCCTGCCATGCCTTCAGTTTGGCGTGGCAGCTCATGCTGGGATTGAAGTAATGGCGCACGCGGTGCAGTCTGCCCTCTCCTTACACCCTGAATGGGCAGTGCTTCAACTCGACGTCGCCAATGCTTTCAACTCCGTCAACAGGACAGCCATGTCCGACGCCCTTTGCTCTTTCCCTTTCTCTTCCCTCATCCCTTTTTTCCGTCTCTTCTATGCCTCCCCTCCTCCCCTCCACTTCCACAATGGCCCCACTGTCCATTCCTTCCAATCCGCCTCCGGTGTGCGCTAGGGGGGCTTTTGTGGCCCCTTCCTGTATGCCCTCATGCAGCAACTTTTCATCCTCCCTATCCAGCGGCATTTCCCTTCCATTTTCATCACCTCTTACGCCGACGACACTTTTCTCCTCGGTCCACCCTCAACTATCTCGACGGCTTTCATGGCACTAACGGACTGCCTTCACTCATTGTGTCTTGCTGTCCAGCCTTCAAAGTGCTCCTTATGGTGCCCCCAAGATCTACTGCCAGATTGTGCCCCCCCTCTCTGCGTTCCAGTCGCCCCCAATGGCATGAGCGTTGCTGGGTTTCCAATTGGTTCTGACAGCCACATCATTTCGGAGGTCCGGGACAAGCTCAACTCATTCGCAGACTCCCTTCCCCTTCTTTACCAGCTCGAGGACCCTCAGATTGCCTCCCGCATCCTCTCTCATTGTATTTCAGCCCGTCTCTCCTTCCTCCTTCACACAGTCTCTCCATTTCCCGAGATTCACGACCTCTTTGCTGCTTGGGATTCTGCCCTTCTCGATAACTTCACTCAGCTATTAGGCCCTGGTTATTGGATTCCAGAGACAGAGCAGACCAAAACTGCCCATAACCAAGCCTTCCTTCCCATTCGCCTAGGTGGTTTCGGTCTTCGTCCTTCCGCCCTCACTGCTCCTCTCAGTTACCTTTGCAGCTGGATTCAGTCATCACTACTATTATCATCTTACTTCATCACTGATGGTCTGCCACTTTTCAGACCCTTCCTCTCCTCCGACACTATTCATCGTCTTGATGAATTCATCCCCTCTGCCATGTTTATGCTTCCCCCAGAGGTCCGCAATCGTTCCCCTCTTGGTCTCACCTTCAGTCAGGCTATCCTCTTAAGCTCTTCACTCACCTATCTCATCAGCTAGATGCCACCCAGCTTGAGAAGGTGCACGCTACGGCTTCTTCCCCGCTCCGCTTGGCTCGATTAACCTCTCTTTAGGGCCCGCATGCAGGGAACTGGCTTATGGTAGCACCCTCCTCATCGAATATGCAACTGTCAGAATCCGAGTGGCACATTGCTGCTGCAAGTCCGTCTCGGTCTCCCCATCCCTCACCTCACCGCAGTGGCAACCTGCACGTGCGGCTCTCCGTTCTCTGACCCTTCTATCCATTCCCATCCTCCCCGTTGCCCAAAATGCAATGAGCCGACTAAGGTACACGATGTCATCAAATATGAGGTACATCGTATCACTCTGGAGCTCGGCTTCTTTGTGCAGCTAGAGGACCAGCATCTCCTTCCGGGGCGGCGCACTGATGTCAGTTGTCGAGATGTTCAGTCAGCGTGAGTAGGCCCGCACAATCTGCAGGCGTGCACATGTTTGTTTCACCGACGGCACGAGCGCCGCCCCGCCCGAAGTTGCCCCTCCATCGGTAGCTGATTTTGCACATTTGGGAAATGACTTCTGATTTGGTTGTTGGATCGTATTTTAGTACTTCGCTACTTGGTGACAACTAGTCCAACTACCTCTAACTTGAAACTCTTGTACATGTATACATTGCCAATAAAGTGGCAAGTGCTGGTGCACCCCAAAACGAACAGAGCTCCCTTCTCGAAGTTCGGAGAAAATGACGAGAGGATGGGACCGGAACGGAGCGGAGTGGAGCGGAACCCTACTTGCCACACGCCCTTAGGGTGGTGTACCGCAGTCCAACAAACTCGGCAGCAATCCTACTACAGTCTACCGCCCGAACTGCACCTTCATCTTTGCGCCAACAACACCCCCCCCCCCCCCCCCCTCTCCCCCCATATATAATGGAGATTTGGGGTGGAACAACTAGGATTCCAGGGTTCTGAAAGGAGTATCGAACAGAGTAGCAGGAATTCTGGGGTTGTGAATGAAGTGGCATTCTGTATTTGGTCAAAAACTGCCCTGTATATATATTAAAAACTGTGTATATTATAAACGCACCATTTGTCTAAACTGAGAGCATATTAAAATTGGTGTTTGTACTTGTTTTTTGTCGACCAGCGAGGACGTACCAGAATGAAAAAAATCCATTCCGCAAGGGAGGCAAGACGAGTCTTGCCATTGGATGTGATGTGCTGTATTTCCGTCCAATGGCAAGACTCGCATTGGCGAGCCTCGTCACAACGAGGAAGGACAAACCGCCCAGTGGTGCCATAGTCTCGCCACAGGGCGGAAATGTCAGTCTTGCCATATCTCCACTCTCGCTAGCTCCCTACTTATGCCAAAAGAAACACGTGGCAAAAGCTTGGCAGTACAGTAAGGATGAGACAAAAAACAAAATGCATGACCTAAACATATCGAAACGCAAAAATGTAAAGTTGAAATGCAAGGTTTTTCGGGAGGGATAAGCATAAACGAGCAAGCCGAAATATAGAAGGGTCGGTAAAAATTAAACTCAATACAAGTCATATTCCGTTATCACCCGTAGTGCGACCCGTGACAATTCGCGCAGATGGAATAAATGACGGTACGCTATGGGCAAACGAGACTATGGAGTTTCCAAATATTTTTTTTGCCTTGGATTTTCTGAACTGTACATGGTTGGCGGTGTTGGCATATGTTGCGAACATGTTGTCGAGAGACCCACTGGGGTTACCCTTGAGAAGATTCCTGGGGAAGGGCCACATGTGCAGAGCCTGGGGGGTTATGGGCGCACTAACCCGCTATTAACAAGCCCTTTTAACTTTGTGGTTAGTGGTTGAGTTCTCATACATGTGTTGCTCACCAGGTCGCTTGCGCGTCAACTCACGGTTCATTGTAAAGTTCCATATTCCTCACCCCTGCGCATCTAGCATAGTTTCAGACTATAACACACACCCCCTATTGTAATCGGCTGACAACACTATACAGGCCAGACACGACTAGTGCAACGACTCCTAAGGCACACATTCGCACAGGGCAATGATTTGGTATGCGCAACTCCCGCGTACGCAGCGTGTACGATGTTCCACCAATCGTATAGGCGTATACAATAAACGTCGCAAACTATGGCATTCACATAAATATGGTCATTGGTCGGTGATCTCCACGACCCACACATGGCCCCCTTCCGGGCCCATTGAAGCGAAACTGATTCACATGATCCCCAATCGACGCTGACATTACCAAGAAACCAATCGAAGGAAGCCAACTAGTTCCATTTGTTGTTTCCAAACCAGACATGCTAGGAATCGGAGCATGAACCAGACAAGAATCTGCACATCCCCCTAACATGAAATTTGACGAAGCATTACACAGAGGGGCGAAGTTACGCACAGCCTGTTCCACAGCTCGTGCCGGACTCGACCTCACGTCGGAATCATGACGAACCTATGTGCACCGCATCGAGTTCAGACAGAAATACTGAGCAGTGCGCATAACCGCATGATTATGACGGGAGGTCCTGTAAGGCTTCGTCCTATAAATACTCGCCGAGTTCAATCAACGTTCTACATTTCCCGCACCAATTTCACATTTCAATGTGCTTCACGTCTTTAGCAATTGGATATCGACCAATCACAACTTTATATACTTTCGCAAGTAACTGGTGTTTCTGGTTCCTGATCTATTGAGTGGTTTCTATTCTGGGATTTGCAACCCACCCATGTAGCCTCGCACAAGCGTGTGCGAAAATGTCTGCGACTTACCTCTCAGAGTAACGAATAAACTAGAAAGGAGAGTACAAGGTGGTTTTGTGCTAGTATGTTATTCTCTCTAAGAGCATGCACCTATCTAGCCAATAATAACATATAAATATATGTTTGACACACCCCCTAGGCTAGACAGGGGGTAGTGCCTGGCAAGAGACACGCAACTCAGGGTGGCACTTATAGTCCAACCTCTGAGGCAAGGGTCCGAAGACCAGTCAGAAGAGTATAAAACGAGACAAGAACAAACCAGGGTGACACTACTAGTCTGGTCGCTGGAACAGAAGCCACAAGGTCAGTCAGGAGAAAATATAAAAGAGTAGTACACAATCAAGGTCCTAGCAAGTGAGGAGGTACTGTAAATAGACCAAACTGTACACATTGCTGCTGATGATTTTTAGGTGCAAGCGCCTTAGTAAAGATATCAGTTGTGTTGGCACCAGAGGCCAAGTGAACTACGCGGGCTTGGTGTCGCTGCTGTAGCTCGCGCAGGAGGAAGTACCTCAACTAGATGTGCTTCGCTCTGCCCTCCAGTCGAGGCTCCTGAAACATGAGGATCATGGCCATGTTGTCAGCGTACATGACTGGGGTAGAGCTAGGCCACTCACCTAAGTCTGTGAGCAAGAAGGTCAGCCAGCAGAGCTCCTATGCCGCCATGGCACCAGCGTAGATCTCAGCCTCACAGCTAGACTATGCAACAGACGACGAGCGGGTGGACCTCCACAAGATGGCACATGCACCAAGGGCAGCCCAGAGAGGACCTGAGCATCTCAGCGTCGTCCGCCCACAAAGCGTCTGTGTGCCGTGTAAGGACCACTGGCCTGCGTCCTCCTAGCACTAGCCCCATGCCCGATGTACTTGCTAGACAACGCAAAACCCTCTTAGCGGCTGACTAGTGCTGTGGTCGGTGTCTGCTTGTGGCCACAAAGCGAGTCAGGATGCTAAGAGGGTATGCGAGATCTGGGCGAGTGCAAGTCATGAGGTACATGAGGCAACCCACCTTTGCGTACGGAGCACTAGGATCTTCTGACTCCTCAGTGATTGGAGCTGAGAGCCTGTGATCTACTGGCAGAGGTGTGGGCTGTGCGGAGGAGAACTGAATGAAGAGCGGAGGGTCTGCAAAGGACAAGAATTGCAGGTCAGCTAACGTAGCACGCAGCATGTCGTGCTAGTCACGGAGAGCCTGCCGCATGTTGTAAACCAAGCGCCGGAGAAGCCACTCGGTCCCAGGGTCGAAGGTGCCGGTGAAGCCTGGCGGACGGCGCAGGTAGACCTTCTCGTGTAGACTGCCCTGGAGGAACGCTGTAGAGAATTTCAGGGAGTGCAGCTCATAGTCACGCCGTGCTGCTATGTGTAGCAGCGCCTGATGAGTGGTCATCCTCGGGGTCGGGGCGAAGGTGTGAAAGAAGTCAACGGCCTCGTGCTGATTGAAGCCTCTAGCAATGTAGCGCACCTTGAACACCGGCGGCTCTCTGGGAGAGCGCGTCACCTTGAAGAGCCACCGGCCATCGACTACGTTCACCCCAAATGAGGGAACTGCATCGACGTAGGTGCCGGTGGATCTCCAAGATGCCCATCTTCGCGTCCATGGCAGCTATCCACTGAGAAGCCCAGGGTCGTGAGGTCGTTCAGCATAAGTACAAGGGGTCGAGATGTCAAGGGCGTCTGGGTCACCCTCAGGGACTAGCAGCATGGAGCAGAGATGGGGAGCAACCTCGGACAGGAAAGCTAGCTCGTACTGCATGTCCTCTAGGAGGTCACTGCCAAGGGCAGGTGCACCCCGGACGAATGGAGGACGGGCTGGGTCAGAAACCAGAGTTGTGGAGTAGTCAAGGCGACAGGTAGAGGTGAAGTCAGCAACAACAGCGACAAGAGCATCAAAACTGGAGACAGGAGCGGACAGGTCGTTAACCAAAGTGGCGAGGACACGAGGAACAAGCGGACTAGCGGCATTGAGGAAGTCGGTGAGAGGAGGCAGGGAGACAACAAGCGACAATTGAGGAGGCAACGGTAGAAGAGGAGCACGAGACATGTGAGAGCAGAGCAACATAGGGTGAGAGCACTGGACAGGAGAAAAAGAACGAGCACGAGAGGCACGGTGAGACCACCAACGGGAGGGAGGGGTCGGGTCAGGAGACAAGGGAGGTGACACAAGTGGAGCACGAGGGGGAAAACGCGCCGTGGGACGAGTCTGGCGGAGGATACACAGGGCCGTAAACAGGCGGGGGAGGCGGCGGCGTGGAAGGCGCAGGCATGCGATCGAGGAGGGAAGGCCCAGGAGGCGAAGGGCGGACAACGGCGGCGACTGCTGCTGCTGCTCCACGCCAACACCACAACCTCCAGCCACACCACGGCTACCTCCAGGACGCTCCACGATGGCACCCCCAGAACGAGAATTCTCTCCAGCACCAATGCCACCCCCAGGACTGCCGGGACAACAATAATACCCCAAGGACTAGCACCCTCCTCAACGCCTGCACCCCTAGAGCTTGTGGACCCCTACGGCGGCTGCGGCTGCGGCGGCGGTGACTGCGGCTGCTGCTGCGACTATGACGGGGGCGACGGCGGCTGCTGTTGGGCGGTGGAGGAGGAGATACCGGGGAGGAGACTGGTGGCAAAACAGAAGTCGCAGGCCCCCCACAGTCAGCTGACTCCTCTACCGAGACGACCGACGGGAGGGGAGTGACGTGAGACACACCAGACGGGGCAGGACAGGGAGGAAGAGGAGCATGGGCTACCGGGGGAGAGGGGACTAAGAACAGGGGTGGGTAACCGGGAGACCGCCGTGGGGAAAGTGGGTGTAGAAGGAGACAGACTTGTCAAACATGACGTCATGAGAGTGAAAGAAACGGTGAGACGGCGGGTGGTAAAAGTGCCAGTCAAACGCGTCTAGGGGGAAACCAAGGAAGACACAAGGGACGGTGTGGGCAGTGAGCTTGTCCGTGCCGATGAGCGGTGAGCGGTGAGCAAATAGTAAACGGCCACAGAAAATGGGGTGCATTGGCATGGATCATGGAGGTATGAGCCACCTCCATGACCAAACAAATGCGTCGCTAAGCAACCCCATTCTGTTGCGGGGAGTCCGGCAGGGTGTACAACTGGGTGATGTCCTCCGCACGACAGAACTGGCCAAGCCGACCAGAGGCGAACTCGACGCCACGGTCGGAGTGAAGACGCAGCACAGGGAGGCGGCGGTGGACTCGCGCAGCTACAACCCACAAGGTAAGAATGTAATGCACGTCGGCCTTCCGCTCCAGGGTAAATACCATGGTGTAGCACGTGTCGTCATCGACAAGCACTAGAAAGTAGAGCTCTGCACTCGGCCCAGGGACGGGGCCTGGGCCCCAGACGTCCAGGTGCAGGGTCTGGAGTGGCGCAGTGGTAGGAGGAAGCAAGGAGGAGTGAGGTGCACGGCGGCTCAGGCGAGGGAGGGAGGGAAGGGAGCGACGCAGGGAGACCTAAGACGAGACCATGCTAGGACATGTGCCGCAGACGTAGGAGTGCGGGGTGACCTAAGCGGTGGTGCCACAGCAGGGACAGGTGAGTGAGTGACCGACACGAGCAAGCCACAACGACCTAGGTAGATGCAGGCACTTGGGGGGAGGCCCCCACCGGGGGGGAAGCAGTGTCCAACGTGAACAGGCCAGACACCGGGTCCCGGGGGAACGTGGTGAGGGGGGAACTTGAGGCGGCCTCGGTACAGACAAAATACCGCTCGTGACAAGGAAACGTAGTGGTGACACCAAGGTCCAGAGGACAACCGACACCAACTAGGTTCCTGGAGAACGAGGGGATGTGCAAGCCTGTAAGAGAGCCTGAGGGAACCGCCGGATAGGGAAGGGTAGTGGAGCTAGATGCAACTACAAGACCTGAGGAGGGGTCAGCAAGCGCAACAGCGGTAGGGGCGGCAAGCGGTGTAAGCGCAGTGTGGTCGCGGAAGAAACAGGCAGACGCACCAAAGGAGAGAGCAGCAGTAGCGTAAGTTGGTGGAGGAGCTAGAGTAGAGCCAAGGCTAAACAAAGCAGGAGATCCTACCCCTGACGCGCCGCGGCCACCACTACGAGAGCCACCGGGCCACCCCAGTGGGAGGTGACCCCACTGCTGCTGCTGCTGCTGCTGCCGCTGCTGCTACTGCGACTGCTACTGCTGCTCCGAGGGATCAGCCCCAGCCCTGGGCCACCCCGTCGGGAGGCGACCCCATTGTTGTTGCTGCTGTTGCTGCTGCTGTTGCGACCGCTGTTGTTGCTGTTGCTGCTTCTGCTGCGACCCCTGCTGTTGCGGCTGCTGCTACATCCGCTGCTGCTGTGGCTGCAGCTGTGGCTGCTGCTGCTGCTCCAGGGGATCAGCCCTGGTCCCACGGTTGGGACTGTTGGCACTTGCACCACCTCGACCACCACCGCCACCCCCACCACCCCTCCCTTTGCCACGCCCCCCCTTCGGGCGGCGGCCCTTATCCTGACGAGGCTGCATTGAGGTCGCCCGGCAGTGGTCTCAGCAGGAGGGGCTGTCTCAGCGACAATGGCAGAAACGTGTTTGAGTAAGGGCACTGGGAGGGAGCACAATCCAGGAAGATGGGGACCAGCGAAGTACCTCTAGACTGAACGATAGTGCGCTGGCGGTTCTCTATCGCAGATAGGGTGGTGACTAAGGCAGTAAGGGTGAGGTCACCTAGGTGCTGCCTAAGGAAGTGGTCGCAGGCAGTGGTGAGGCGGTCATGAAGGTGCGTGGCAATGAGATAAAGGGTAGCGCAAAGGGGAGGAGGGAATGTAGCAAGCTGGGCCTCAGTGCTAGCAGCGCTGTAGCTAGTTTCAAGGGTGCGTAGATGAGTGGCAAGATCAGCGATAGTGGGGAAGGACGCAAGATCAGGGAATAGCATGGGGAGGATCAGATGGCCAGTAGAGGCAAAGGAGGGAGTGGAATAGCGTGCAATGACCGCATCTAAGTATTCCTTCGCATTCGCTACAGCCGTGAAGTGAGGGCGCTCAGACAGGGGGAGGGCGTGACTGATAGCAAGCTGCGCAACGGCGTTGCGCGACTCCTAGACAGCACACGCGAGCTCAGCAGCGACAAAGGCCTCATGCTCAGCAGGGGTGGGGGAGTCAGAGAGGGCAGCGGGCGCATCGGGGCGGGGGAGCTTTCCGTCGACATGGACGGCCGGGGAATAGCCGTCCTGGCACTGACCCGTTAGTTGACGGCGAAGGTCGACGAGCCACGCATCAAAGTCGATCGCCTGACCCTCTGCGTCCAGGCAGAGCACAGCGTCCGCCATCGCCACGGCCGCAGCGGCTGACGGCAACTCGGCGGCACGGCGACACAACGACTCAGCGGCACCGCGGCATGGCGACACGCCGGTACGGCGGCACAGCGGAACGGCAGAATGGCGGCACCTCGACACTGCAACACGGCGGCACGGCGACACGGCTGCATGGCGGCATAGCGCCACGGCGACACAGCTGCACAGCGGCACGGCAACATGGCGGCACGGCAGAACTGGGGTCGGTTCAAACTAGGGCCGGGGAGAGAGGGGCCAGCAAGCTAAGGGGCCGGTGATCGAGGGGCCGGGGAGCTAGGGGCCAGCTAGTGAGGGGCCGGCGAGCGAGGGGCCAGCAGGCGAGGGGCCGGTGAGCTAGGGGCCGGCGAGCGTGGGGCTGGCGAGCGCAGGGCTGATGAGCATGGGGCCAGCAAGCTAGGAGCCGGCTAGTGCGGGGCCAGCGAGCATGGGGCGGGCGAGTGCGGGGCCGGCGAACTAGGAGCCAGCGAGCGCGGGGCCAGCGAGTGCGGGGCCGGCGAGCTAGGGGCCGGCGAGCGCGGGGTCGACGAGCGCGGGACTGGCGAGCGTGGGGTCGGCGAGCGCGGGGCTGGCGGGAGGGGGGCCAGCGAACGCGGGCGCGGGGGCAACGAGCGCGGGTCCAGCGAGAGCGGGGCCAGTGTGCGAAGGGCCGACAAGCGCGGGGCCAGAGAGCTCCATGAGGAGGGTGACCTAGGGCGGCTAGGGCGGGCTAGGGCGAGCTAGAGCGGGGCCTGCGCGTAGAGTCAGGGCCGACGCAGACTAGCGGGGCTGGCGCAAACTCGCTAGGCCAGCGCGAAGGGACGGGGTCGGCGCGGGCGCGTCTAGGGATAGGGCACGGCACGGCTAGGGCGACGCAGCGCGGCGCGGCGCGACTAAGGCTAGGACTAGGGCTAGGGGCGGAAGCGTAAGCTGGAAGGGGGGACGTAACCTAGCGTGATACCATCTCAGGGTAACGAATGAACTAGAAAGGAGAGTACAAGGTGGTTTTGTGCTAGTGTGTTATACTATGTAAGAGCATGCACCTATCTAGCGTATAATAACATACAGTAAAAATATATGTTTGACATTCCTGTCGCAGCATACGCCAGGGGCACGGACCATGTACAGTATGCAACAAACAGCACCGCAACTCACTTAGTGCAACTCTGCCTGCGTCACACAGCCTCCCTCGAACAGAGCAAATTCCAACAATCTTGAAGCTTGCTCCATTCAAGTATGACCTATACACACATTACTTACGGAATTTGTGGGGACTACGTGGAGGAACACAAATGGTTGGTCTAGTGGTTGTAAAGTTTTCCAAAAACGATGTGGATTCGGCTCCATACATTGGTTGGCGATTTTGATGCAAACAGACAGTGTCAGATCGCCCGCCATTGAAAGTCGTCGCACGAACACACTGATTGGATATCACTAAGATGTTGCCAATTGACTGTAATAGAACTATTTAGGGTTTAGGACCCCCGTGTGCAAAGCCACACTGTGCCAGGCAAATGCATTTGCATGAATATTGAGGGGGTTGTCCAGGTAAATGATGCTGAAAAGGCAACGTGTGCCAAACAAGACAGACAACCAATGGAAACTTAATCATCACTTGTCACTACCGCCATGCTCTACATGAGGTATAATGGAGACAATAACATTTTAAGCTAGCAAAAAAGGTCTTGAAACGACCTTGCTAGGCTGGTTAGCCCCTTGACCCCACTTGGGGCAGTCAGCTATGCCATGGCCGGGCTCGTGGCAATAAAAGCAACGCCCATCACCGTTACGACGCCAAGAGTTCCATTGGCGCCCCTCTTGGCCGCGAGTGTGTGAGGGGGGCACGATATGTGTGGCGGCCTTCAAATTTTTATCCTCCACAACCTCACCATATTTAGTCTTCAAGGCCATATTGGCCACCTCAAATCCACGTTGGTCCGCGGTAAAGAGGAAATGAATCTTTTCATCGGCTTCGTCAATGATCTGTTGAAGACACTCAGTAACTTTATCACAGCCATGAGCAGGAAGGGAAGATAAGGCATGATGAGCAATGGCTTGAATGCATTTGAAACTAAATAATTGCGTGCATTTGCCATCACATTTGACGAGAGACGAGCGTAGTTGAGGACGTCTAGGGGGAATCGAGTCAAGGTGAGCAGCCGCTGGAGTGAATGTGACATGGGGGTTGGGACAAAGTTTTTTACCTTCGGCCGTTGTTTCCAAGGGGGCGGCATTAGCGTCAACGCCGTCGTTGTCATCGCCAAAAACGCGTTAAGGAGGATTCACTCGAGGGTGTGTCGCAGCAGCTGCTATAGGCCGGGCAGTTTCTGACACAGGGGAAGGATCAGCAGCAGCTCCGTGCTGGAGTGAAGCAAGGAGGCCGAGAATGTGGTGCACCGTCGCATTCTTAACCCTGGTGGCATTGACGTTGTTCTTGTTATTGTTATAGCGGGCGGAATTATTTTCCGCAGACTAAATGGGGACTGTCGAAGTATGGGAGCGCGAGTCACAGGATCGAATGAGGTTTGCTCAATGTTCACTATCCATGAGTACAAGGTGCTTTATACTTCCAGAGTACATCAGGTAACCAGATTTATCCTATCCAAAGGGAATAAACCCTTCTAGAAACAAAATCACCCCGCGTATAGCCATGCGAGGCTATTGGATTTAAGGGATTACGGCAGAATTATGCTAGATATAGCGCGCCAGTACATCCCGAGCCTGGTCGGTGATATAATTATAATAACAGGATAAACCAAATGATAAGGGAAAAGGAGGGTTAGGAAACCAACTGAGATGAGATAAAGACCAAATGAATCAAGATAAAAAGAGGGATGAAATAGATATGAAATATGGAAAGGGGAAATTGGTGTAACGGTGTCGTACTCTCACACTTTCCCCCCTCAAAGCTGGGAGGTAGAAGTAACACCCATCTTGACAAGGTAGTCGCGAAGAGGACGACGGGCGTTACCCATGTCGAATTCAGAGACGCAGCCTCAAAAGGATCATAACCTTTCCAGCAAAGAAGAATATCCAGTGTCTCGTGGCGACGAGGGCGGGCGGCGACAGTGGTTGGCGTTCAGTGTAGAGTGTGTTTGGTCCCGATACGGTTTAAGAAGCTGGGATGGAAGCCGTTATGGATCTTCCAAGTGTCTGGTAGGCGGAAGCGGAAGGTGACTGAAGTGACCTTTGCTTCAACGAGGATAGACCCACAAAAGCAAGGTTGAAGCTTGGATAGAAGATGGCGAATGTCGAGATTATGGTGTGGATAACTGTAGTGATGAGTAACCAAGTGCTTCTGCTGTTGTTGGATGTCCAAGAGGCGCTTGTATTGCCGATCTTCGACATGGAGGACGATGCCGATGAAATCGTAAGCAAGTTGGACTGTAGCAAGAATTGCCTGTTGTTACGGAGTGAGCAAGCTCCGTCGATAGCAAAGGAAGGATGGTGTGTATCGCCATCAGTGATATATGGGTAGGTGCAAGTCGTAGTTGGAGATGTAAGTGGTTGGAACAATCTTCTGTAACATGCAGGCAAATAGCTATGTTGTCAGCCTTGTGCATGCTGTTACCCGCATCTTGTCCACGTGTGAAGATCACCAAGTGTTGGTGGTATGGCAGTCGTGTCATAGTATTGCTTCTATAGAAGTGTTGTATCCGACACATGCAGCTTCTATCAAATGCTGGTCCATGCCTTGGTGTTGTTGCGAGTTGTACCCTCTCGGCATCGTAGTGCTGTGGGATGGAGAGAAAAATCATTAGTAGTAACTCTGCCCACCACACGGTCTGCTAGTCCCACTGCCTTGAGTACAACAGCACATGCGAAGTGCTACTCAGCGTATCCCTTGTGTTCAGAACCATGCGAGGGGTTTGTGCCATAAACGCGAAGTAGGTAACTTCCAAAATCGGCGCCACAGTAGTTACCCTGGGTGGTTGCTCAAGGAATCTCAGCTGCGTAGATAACCCACGGTGATGGGTTAGGACATCTGGGAATGTTAGGGCTATTCTCGAATAATCCTTTCCCACTTCCAAATGGGCATTGGTGACAGCCAATCCAGTATGACCTTATGCACTTCCAGTTTAGCAAAGAGGCCATCGATAGGCATCAGTGTCTGGGTGCACATATTGGGATAGGACTTTTGGTGCCATCATGTGTTGACTCATTATGTTACTGTCCTTGAAGAACATTGATATCCAATACGTCTCAGCTACTCAGCATTAGTGTAGAAGTGTGCTCCATTTCGGAAATAGGGGTGTTGTTTGAGATACGCGGAGTCCACTATCCGAAGTGGCGTTGGTGCTCCATTTCACGCCTATCTGCTTCCATAGAGGTGGTGCTGGTGATGGATTGGTTACGACGCAAGTTTTATGACTTTAAGGAAAGCCATAGGCCATGAGGACTTGTATACTGATAGAGTACCGTTGTCCTCCCATCCTCATAAGAGCAAATATCTCCTGCTCTTGAGGGTATATGGCATTGCCATGTTGTTCCCTCGCATAGTGGTATTTCCTTCCCACTAGCTGGAAATCATAGTATTGTGCATGTAAGAGTATGACCCCGTTACACTACTTCGCCTTTCTTTATTTCCTTCCTATTTCATTTCTCTTTTTATCCCATCTCATTTGATTTCCTATTCTTCATTTTCCATTATCCTTTGGTTTATCCTGCTATTATGATTATATCACCGACCAGGCTTGGGATGTACAAGTTTGCTATATCTAGCGTAATCCTGCCGTAATCCCTTAAAGCAAATAGCCTCGCGTGGCTATACGCAGGGTGATTCTATCTTCTAGAAGGGTCTATTCCCTTAGGATAAGATAAACCTGGTTACCTGATGTATTATGGATGTATAAAAGCGCCTTGTATTGACCGATAGTGCAATCTTTCCTCGAGTCATTCGATCCTGTAACACTTGGTAATCAGAGCTTTTCTCACTCGGCCGCGCTCAACAAAGCAGCAGCAGCGGGAAAACGTGCCTCGAAAAACCACCGGGGGCGACCAATTCGACGCCGATTCTGGTAAGCACCAGCTCCGCGTTTTTTTTTAATCACCTCCCCCACGCGTGTTTTGAACAGGATGGCAACCTTCGACAATGCCGAGGTTACCCAGCAGCTCTTCGCGCGCATCGCAGCCCTTCAGGAGGAGATGCGAGCGGATCGCGAAGCATGGCGAAACGAGTTCGAGCGAGTAACTCGACTCGCCGGAGCGCAGCACGACTCGACAACGGCGACGACCCAGCAGTCGCAGCAGTTTCTCGAGGCTCCAAAACCGCGCCCACCTGAGCCGTTCGACCCGAGCGATCGAAACTCCGACGCCCGCAGATGGATCGCCGGGATGGAGATCTACTTCGCAGCCGTCGGATGGAGCTCGCCAGTCTGGGACGGTCAACGCGTATGACTCGCGATGACACTAATGCGAGGGTCGGCACTCGAGTGGATTGGCGGTAACAGCACTTTTATCCACGGTGAAGCCACGTGGCAGCAGTTCCGCGCCGACCTGCTGAAACGCTTCGAGCCGATAAATTTCAGTTTCCTTGCCCGGGAAAAAATTCATTGCCATCGACAGTTCGGGAGTGTAGCGCAGTACACGCAGCAGATGGAGGAATTTTATAACCGAATTTCCGACCTGTCCGAAGGGGAAAAAGTACAATTGTACCTCGCCGGGCTGAAGACCGAATTCAAACGACAAGTGGCAGCGACAAACTACGCGAGCTACAGTGACGTCGTATCGGCCACGAAGCGCTTCGACATGGTCAGCGCCGGGACACGACGGACGCACGTCGGCAGTACGCGACAGGGCGACCGCTCGGCTCACCCCACGTTCGCCGACCCGATGGAAGTCGACAGGTTCGAGGGGCGGCCACGTCCTAAAAACACCAACTACACGTTTGATTTTTGCGAGGTGCCGGGTCATCGAATCTTCGACTGCAACAAAATGAAAACCGCACGCGCTGAGTATCGGGCACGCAACAGTGGCGGAAATCCTTCGGCCAATCAGAAGACAAAAAACGGGCACGCATCAGTGACGCGCACAGTCGTCAAGGAAACTCCAGGCCCTGGAGAAGAGCTGTTCTCCAAGCAGCCTCGGCCAGCTGCCAGCCCAGGAGTAGATAGCAACACAAATGTGTGTACGGAATATTGGGATATACCCTATGACCCAAACAATGAAACTATCTTTGGGTACTCCGAGCAATGCCTACCCCTCGTGCTCGAGGTCATCTGCAAAGGACGACGCCTCCAAGCACTCGTGGACAGCGGAGCATCACACACCGTCTGCGACAAGGCAGTAATCGACCGACTTCGGGAAGAGTACAAGCCTTCAGGATTCTGTGCAACGATGGTGGACGGAAGCAAGTTACCAGGACACGGCGAAGCAGTGCTACATCTACAAATTGGACCACTGCGCTGGAGACCTGCACTCCCCATCACCAACATCAAACCGCTTGACTTGATCTTCGGGCAAGACTTCCTGAAAAAATTCAACCCCGAGATCAACTGGGTGAATCGCACCACAAGCATCTACAACAATGGACGGAGAGTACAGCTACCCAACTGGGACGATACAGGAGATATCCCAGTGGAGACACTCGCACGATTTGAGAAGGACGTGAAGCAAGCCCACACCGGGTTCCTACTGATAGCAACAGAGGCGGAGAATGACAGGGAGAAAACCTCGGAACCTCCACGAAAAATCAAGGAATTATTGAAGGAGTTCCAAGACATTCTTCCTGGCGATCTTTCGAACGAGCTACCGCCATACCGAACGCATCAACACAAGATCATGGAGGAACCAGGTTCGAAGCCGACCTTGCGAGCACCATACCGGCTCAGCCCTATGGAGCTGACCGACATGAAAACACAGATCGAGTATCTCCAAGCCAAAGGATTCATCCGACCATCCACTTCGCCGTACGGTGCCCCAGTACTCTTCACACCGAAACCGGACGGAAGCCTGCGCATGTGCATCGACTACCGAGCTCTTAACAAGCAGACCATCAAGAATAAATATCCGATACCGCGAATCGATGACCTGCTTGACCAGCTTCGGGGAGCTACGGTATTTTCCAAACTGGATCTGCGGTCTAGATACTGGCAGATACGGATGGCGGACAACTCCATCCACAAAACTGCTTTCCGAACTCGGTATGGATCGTACGAGTATTTGGTAATGCCGTTCGGACTCACCAACGCACCGGCAACGTTCCAAGCCAAAATGAACCACATTCTACGATCAACTTGGACGAGTGCGTGGTGGTATACCTGGATAACATACTCATCTACTCGCGTGACATGAAGCAGCACGTCGAACACCTGCGACATGTCTTCGAAATTCTTCGACGAGAACGATTCTACGTCAAACTGTCCAAGAGCGAATTCGCTCTTGAGAAGGTCCAGTTCCTAGGACACATGGTGAGCGCTCAAGGAGTTCACGTCGACCCCAAGAAAATCGAAGTCGTACGTACGTGGAAGACACCCGAGAACGTGAAGGATTTGCAGCAGTTCCTAGGCTTTGCTAATTACTACAACAGGTTCGTGCCACAGTATGCGAAAATCGCAGCACCACTCACGAATCTGCTGAAGAAGAACATGCCCTACAAATGGGAGCCGAAGCACCAGGAAGCCGTGGAGCAGCTGAAGCACGCACTTACGTCCGCACCAGTACTCATCTTGCCAGATCCCGAACGCGACTACGTCATCGAAGCTGACGCCAGCGACCTGGCAGTGGGAGCAGTCTTGAAACCCGGAAATGGACTGCAACCAATCGCCTACCTCAGCAAGAAACTGCACGGGGCAGAACTAAACTACCTGATACATGACATAGAGGCCCTTGCCATCGTCATCGCCTTCAAAGCGTGGAGATGTTATCTCGAAGGACGAAGAACAACCGTCTACACCGACCACTGTAGCCTGAAATATTTGAAGACACAACCCAACCTTTCCAGGCGGCAGGTCCGGTGGATCGACTTCCTCGAGACACACTTCCACTACGACATCGTGTACAAGCCCGGCCACAAAAACAAAGCAGACACCCTCAGCCGACCTACACACGTTGCCGCTATTCAGATCGAAGGGATGAATCCACTACTCAAGGGACTCTTCACACACGGGTACACCATCATCCTCGACATTCCCTTAGCAGAAAAGCGACATCTGCTACAGTGGGACAGTAACATTGCATACCGGAAAGGATCAACAAAAATCTGGGTACGCAATTACCCTCCTTGCGCCAGTTACTACTCGAAGAATGCCACGACGTCCTCTACGCCGGACACTTCGGTAGCAACAAAACGCTGACCGGTATTGCAAAACACTACTACTGGCCCCACTTGGCAGAGGATGTTCAGTAATTCGTCACCTCGTGTGATACATGTCAGCGGATGAAGAGCAGCAAGCAGAAAAAGGCGGGACTACTGCAGCCTCTTCCTGTCCCAGAACAGCCATGGCAAGTGGTTAGCCTGGACTTCATCACCGGGTTACCACCTACCACCAGCGGTCATGATGCAATCCTTGTCGTCATCAACAAATTCTCCAAGATGGGACACTTCATCCCGACACACACGACAATACGCACCGAAGAAACAGCACAACTCTTCGTTCGATTCATCATCTCACAGCATGGCATTCCAACCACACTTATCTCTGACCGCGACCCCAAGTTCACCAGCAAGTTCTGGAAGGAACTTATGTCTCTACTTGAGACCAAACTCGCCATGTCATCCGCTTACCATCCGCAGACAGACGGATAGACCAAGCGCCTCAACCAAATTGTTGAGCAACTCCTTCGAGCAGCCTGCAAGGACGAGATTTCCAAATGGGACTTGCACCTGCCCGTCCTAGAGTTTGCTTACAACAACGCTACACATGCCGCTACTGGACAGACGCCGTTCTTCCTCTGCTACGGACGCCACCCACTCACACCACAAAATCCGACAGCATCAGCTACAGTCCAACCTGCACATGATTTCATCACAACCATGCATCAGCTTTGGGATCGGACCCACAAGCGCCTCCTCGACATTCAGTAGCAACAAAAGCGCCAGGCCGATCGCCATCGCAACGACCACACCATCACGGTGGGAGACCAGGTGCTCCTTGACACCCGCAACCTTGACATCAGCCATCTCCCATCTAAACT
The DNA here is from genome assembly GCA_027943415.1 of Closterium sp. NIES-67. Lineage (NCBI taxonomy): Eukaryota > Viridiplantae > Streptophyta > Zygnematophyceae > Desmidiales > Closteriaceae > Closterium > Closterium sp. NIES-67. The sequence continues at coordinate 245,411 of BQMB01000474.1, read as the reverse complement.
TCGACCTCGCTTCTGCGGGCCTTTTCTCGTTGAAGCACAGGTCACTCCTGTTACCTTCCGCTTACGCCTAACAGCTACCTGGAAGATTCACAACGCCTTCCATGTCCAACTTCTGATGCCCTTTAAGGATCCGAACACGATCTTCGTCGGACGCCAACCGCCGCCGCCGCTGCCCGTCCTTGTCCAGAATGAACCCGAGTACGAGGTCGAGTCCGTGCTTGCACACCGCCGTCGTCGGAATGGCACCGTGGAGCTTCTCATCCGTTGGAAGGGTTATGATCCTTCTGAGGACAGCTGGGTATCTGAGTCCGACATGGGTAACGTCCCTCGTCCTCTGCATGACTACCTTGTCAAGCAGGGTGTTACTTCTACCACCCAGCTTTGAGGGGGGGAAGTGTGAGAGTACGACCCCGTTACACTACTTGGCCTATCTTTATTTCTTTCCTATTTCATTTTTTCTTTTTATCCCAACTCATTTGGTTTCCTATTCTGCATTTTCCATTATCCTTTGTTTTATCCTGCTATTATAATTATATCACCGACCAGGCTTGGGATGTACTAGTGCGCTATATCTAGCGTAATCCTGCCGTAATCCCTAAAAGCCAATAGCCTCGCGTGGCTATACGCAGGGTGATTCTATCTTCTAGAAGGGTCTATTCCCTTAGGATAAGAAAAACCTGGTTACCTGATGTACTCTGGAAGTATGAAAGCGCCTTGTACTGATCGATAGTGCAATCTTTCCTCGAGTCATTCGATCCTGTGACAGTGCATGGCCGGGTCTTTACGATCCACTGGAATATAATCCAGCATTATCTCTATTGAGCGGAGAATCTCCATCAGGGTTTGGATATGATTGTTGTGTCGAGTCTTCTGCTGCGGTGTCAGCAGCGGTTGGGACGATGGCGACGGCGGCAGCTGTTGCAGAGAATTCTCTTAAATCGTAATGGTTGAAGGAGAATCCTTCAACTCCTTCTTCCCAGTAGAGTGTTCTTGATGGGTGTAACAAGCATAACTACCATGAACACATGCACATTAGTACACATGTGTTGCTGCATTGCTGCCAGTGATTGTTTCATTTGAGGGTATGAAGAGATTTTTGCTTCTCCCCTCAATGTATCCACAGGTAGCAATTCCTGGTATGCTCATCCGTGCCTCCGATGTACGGTCGGTAGAGCGCGTGATCGTGTTGTATTAGTTTGCATCTCCCTCATGTGTTGACACCTTGCATTGCTTGGCATTCTCCTACATCGTCGAAGTTACGCTGATGCTTGTAATGCTTCGGCTTCTGGTAGAATCGCATGTGCCGTAGGGTCGCTAGTGAACGAATAATTGCCGAATTAGAGGTTAATTACTCCTCAATCTGTCCAGCATCGTGACATGCACGGAAAATTTTCCACGCAGGTCATTAACATATGGAATCGCGACGCATGATTGGTGTGTCGCCTCGTGAGGTTGATGTTGAGACTGCTCAAATCAATCACTTCGGATGGCTGAGATTCTTGATGAAGGCAAATCGGTCAGCTCCTATTACCAAGTAGTGTTCGCTGGCCTTGACGAGACGGGTTCACTGCATCGTCGTTGTGTGCGAAATCTGCTCCTTCACAACAGCTTGGTACTGGAATATTGCTGGAGAAAACGACAACTTTTCTGCAATCCCATTGCTTGTCGATCATTTTATATGAAGAAGTGTCTCATGGATGGAGAACATGTCTTCACGCAGCTCTATTGTTTTTCCTGGGTGAAGATCTCACTGTGTTGATGTCGATCCATTTTGAACGAAGATGACTTCGTCAAAATGAATCGATTGTTATCGACACTAATTAGTAGATGCGTTGATTGTGCAGTCCCTGGTCACGAATGTTGTCTCCATGATGATGTTATTTCATAGTATAGTCTCTGCTGCATTCGTGCCGTTGATTCCGCACCGATCCGACGATCCACATTACCAAGTAGGTAATTCCTCGGCATATTTCTGACTCTTTTGCGCGCAAATTCCTGCTTAGTTGGAAGAATCCGAAACTGGTTGTCAATTTGAAGTAAACGGTGTCGAAGGTGGCTATATTTATGTTCTGCGCGTTGTTGTCCCTTTGTGCAGAAGTCACGCTCCATCTCGTCCGTTGAAGTTGATGTCAATCCGACGTTCCAAACTCCAAGTGATCTGAAGATATTCCTGAGTCCCGTTTAGCAGCTTTCGGTGCCCAGGTTGACTTGCTTCCAGCAGTCATTCTTGGTTGTCGATGTCGGCTGTCGAACGATCGGACGCTCTGAAGAGTTTCGCAGCTTGTGAGGTCCCGTTCGCATTCGCGCTGTAACTCGAACTCGCTCATTATGATTTTGTTTCGCCTCGATCGATCTGAAGGATCGGACCTCCATCGGACGGATGTCATCGGTCACGGCTCCGCACATTTCGGCGCAACTCCAAGAGTCCTACTTAACTGCGAACTTCTTGGAATGTCGTAGGGAGTTTTCCGCCATAAATGACTCGTTCGCAAGGTTGAGGCCGTTTGCCCCTGCGAAAAAATCGGCTCCGTCGATGCAGTCCATCGAACGGTCGGCGAGGCGTCTCGCCTTTGAAGGGGATCCCGAGTGCAACTGCGCGAGGTTAGTCGAAACTTAATTGAGAGTGCATTGTACTTACAGAAATTGAAGTTTCGACTCCATCCTCGGCGCGCTCCTAGGGCCCCAGCGGTTAAGCGTTGAGCTGAAACCTTGGCTCTGATTACCAAGTGTGACATGATCGAATGAGGTTTGCTCAATGTTCACTATCCATGAGTACAAGGTGCTTTTATACTTCCATAGTACATCAGGTAACCAGGTTTATACTATCCAAAGGGAATAGACCCTTATCGAAATAGAATCACCATGCGTATAGCCACGCGAGGCTGTTGGCTTTAAGGGATTACGACAGAATTACGCTAGATATAGCGCGCCAATACATCCCGAGCCTGGTCGATGATATAATTATAATAACAGGATAAACCAAATGATAAGGGAAAAGGAGGAATAGGAAACCAAATGAGATGAGATAAAAACCAAATGAATCAGGATAAAAATAGGGATGAAATAGATATGAAAGATGGAAAGGGGAAATTGGTGTAACGGTGTCGTACTCTCACACGCGCTGTAACGTGCTTCCTGCCCATTGTACCGAGGATTCGCTAGAGATTTTGCTGCCTGGCAGGGTCGAGGTGGGCCAGGATCTCGGCAATCTCGACGGCACCCCCGGTCGTGATTGCAGAAGATCCGCCGGCTGTTGCAGGGGGCGGCACAGTAGCACGATTCACCGAACGTGGGGGGTCAAGATTTCGACAGGAGAACCCCGACTGGCGATTCTGCTGACGCGCGCGCGTGACCAACAAGATTCTGGTCACGCGCCTGACTTCTAGGGGCACACGCGTCCATGTCAGCAGGTCGAGCTCCGGGTCAAGGCGAGACTTGTTTGCTTGGCATGTGACGGTCGCGAGCTCCCACATTATGGTCATCGCCCTGATTCGTCTCGCGATTTATAGCGTCGCGACGCCCGTTACGAACCGCCACGTCGGAAAAGCCGTGTTGACTCCAACGGTTTGAGCCCGCCGCATGCCGTTCAACAAATCCAACGTGCTAACAAGAGGTTTGTTACGAACCTCCTGACGAGGGGAACAGGAACGCTCGCGATGCGAAGAGGAGGCCTGATCATAATTCCGGACAGGAGAACCACGATGTCCACTGCTCATTGTGGGCATCCGGGAAGTAAGGGGCCTTCCACCAATGGCGGAAACCATTCCGCCCGCCATAGAGAAGATCCTAAATTGGAGAACGTCGTTGAGTAAGGAACTTCTGAGCCTATCACTAGGCATACGTGTTTAGGGGAGTGTGTTGGGTTGAAGTTAGCAGAGATTAGAAAGAGAATGAGACTAGGTGGCAAGTCCGAGTGGCCTGCCACCATGTAAAGAAGCATGACTCCTTAAAAGCACTCTCCTCTACTAGTCGAATCACAATCTTAAAATTGTGAAGTTTACTTAGACAAGTTTTCATGTTTTCGTGCCCGCACCTGCACAATTTCTGCTATGAAAAACAACCCTTCGAAGATGATAGCGGAAGGAAAATTGCTGAGCCTGGGGGTGGCCCTTTCGTACTGTGAGCCATGTATGCCGCACTCTTTCAATGTCCGTTCAGCAAAATTTGACATTTGAAATCTGATTTCGGACAGTTCGAGTGATGGAGGGTGCTCATAGTGGATGGCCACTCAGGACGCGCCAGGTGGGTGCTGAATGAGTATTGTAGAGGGTCGCGACACGAAATTGCAATCTGACGAGAGGTTTCTTTGGATTTCCGTGTGGTTCGAGATGTATACACCAAAGTGATGAAAACACAAACTGCCGAGGGCGTAGTAATGTACCCTTAGGTACGATGTTGTTGACGAGACGATGAAGTTGATGCCACTGCTAACATTCATGCATGCGCGCATTGAGTGTAGGGTGTGTAGTGATTCTAGATGTGTAGGGTGTTTATGTAAAATCACATCCGCGAATCGTGCTATCCCGGTATTGAACAGGTTTCTGTAAATCGGCAATCACAGAACGGTACTGACGTGTTCAGGCATGTTTTTATGTATCCTAGTACTAAACACCACTCCGTATGAATATGCCCTAAGATCAATCACCTTTATATAAAACATCTGATGTGCACGAACACCCTAAATAAATTATTCTCATAAAGCACAACCGCTAACCACTTGTCAGAATAGCGCGAGAAAAAGCGACTAGGAAGAGGGGAGGGGAGATACAGTGACGGAAAAAACTGTCCGGATGTTTGGCACTTATTAGGGTTTTTAGGCTTTCCGATCACGGTACATAAAGTCTTAATTTTTAATGGTGGTACACTTTGGGAGGGGCACATAATGGATGTGTTCACAGCACTTAAGTCCATAGTAGTACACTGGATCTAACTTAGTGCCAAAAGTTATACAAGGGGGTCATCCGGACAATTTCTTCCCAGGACAAAGCGCAAAAATCCAAACAGGTTTCCAGTACCTAGTACACCGACCCTTGGCCTTGATCACCACCCGCACCCTCCTAGGCATGTTATCTACAAGGTTAGTGCAAACCGTTGTAGAGATATTCTCGCACTCTTCTTGGACCCTCCCTTTTGCATAAGGGGGTGAGCACTAGGAAAATTTGAAGGATTTGAGCGTCTGCAAGAGTTTTGTGCACGATTTCTGTTTGAATGTTACGTATGAGGCTAGCCACACTGAGGTATGACCAAAGATGCCATTAGCCGATTGGTTCCATCTTATCATGGGTCATCTTCATCGTACCGCTGTAGGGTAAAACCACGAACAGAGGAACGAAAACTAGTGTATATGCCGCGAAACTGAGGGTAACGTAGCATGGTGGATTGTTGATCCTTGCACTATTAGAATCACTCTAGGATCCGCAGCTCTCGTTATGGTGTAGCAGTCAAAGAAGTCGCGACTGTCCAGGAAGAATATCCGGGTTGAGGTCTGGTGAAGAAAATGGCCACTCCAGTGCTACAAACTCATGCTCTCCAATGCTATTCCAAGCCTAGGCGGTACAAATGGCTTGGAGAGCATTGGGGAGCATGAGTATGTTGCACTGGAGTGACCCTTTTCTTCACCAGACCTCAACCCCGATATTCTTCCCGAACAGTCGCGACTTCTTCGACTGCTGCACCGTGACGAGACATGCAGATCCTAGCGTGGTTCTAATAGTGCAAGGATGAATAATCGACCGTGCTACGTTACCCACAGTTTCACGGCATATGCACTATTTTTCGCCGCTCTGTTCGTGGTTTTACCCTACAGCGATACGACAAAGACAACCCATGATAAGATGGAATCAATCGGCTAATGGCATCTTTGGTCATACCTCAGTGTGGCTAGCCTCATACGTAACATTCAAACAGAAATCGTGCACAAAACTCTTGAAGGCGCTCAAATCCTTCCCGATTTTCCAAGTGCTCACCCCCTTATGCAAAAGGGTGGGTCCAAGAAGAGTGCGAGAAGATCTCTGCAACGGTTTGCACTAGCCATGTAAATAACATGCCTAGGAGGTTGCGGGTGGTGATCAAGGCCAAGGGTCGGTGTACTAGGTACTAGAAACCTGTTTGGAAGTTTGCGCTTTGTCCCGGGAAAAAATTGTCCGGATGACCCACTTGTATAACTTTTGGCACTAAGTTAGATCCAGTGTACTACTATGGATTTTAGCGCACTGAACACATCCACTATGTGCCCCTCCCAAAGCGTACCACCATTAGACATTAAGCCTTTATATACCGTGGTCGAAAAGCCTAAAAATCCTAATTAATGTAAAACATCCAAACAGTTTTTTCCGTCACTGTACAAGTAGAGAGTGTTGTCCGCTCTAAGAATTGATTTAGCTAGGCTATAACAAATATATATAAATTAACTAGATATGAGGATATATAGTACCCACAGGCAAGATATATACATGTTTGTTGAAACCATAGTGCAAAAAGGGTTTGTTTAGCAGCGGGATAGCGCGCCCATAACGCCCCGGCAGGCCCCTAGATTGCAGGAAAATTTTCCTGATTGAGGAAAAAAAAATGATTATTGCTGGCACCAGCCCTGATTGCGCAGGATTTGGTAGAAGGCATGTCCGGATTTTTCAGCCTTTTTTTAGTGGTTAACTCTGATTGCTTCGCAAGGTTTTCTTAGCGAACCCTGGAATTTCAGCTTTGTAACGAACTGTACCCGTTTCCGCCGATGCTTGATTTGGGGGGTGTCCCGAGATTCTGAGGTTCTTCCCCCCTCTAGGCTGTGTGAGGGCTCTGATTCGCCCTTCGCCAAATTTGAGGCTCGATGCATACTGCTGGGGGCTGTGTGAGGGCAGGCCCTTAGCCAAATTTTGGGCCCGATGTGTGCCTTGGAGCCTTGTGAGGGCGATAATCCCTGTCACCCCTGCAATCTCGCCTCCTAACCACATTTGTGTCTTGCCCCATAATTTTGCCCTGCACATGTGAATTCGCTACGGGAGTAAGTAACCACAAAGCTTCGAGAATTAATGAATGTTTTCGTAAGTAACGCTGTTTGCTCAGGAAAAAAAATCCAGTGAGTCCTGATTCATGAGAATGCTTTTTTGGGCCAACCCTGAAAAATCAGGGAAAAGCTTGGGGGGAATCCTGAGCGACCAGCATGCCTGAAAACCAATCTAGGGGCCTGCCCCCCAGGAATAGCAGCCCGTGGCCCTTCTCGGGATCTTCTTGGGCGACCACAGTGGGTCTCTTGACAGTTACCGTAATCCCCCGAACATAGGCGCATATGTGCTTATAGGGATTAGGTTAAAAAAACAGCATGCGCTTGTAATCGAATAAAAAAAATAAGCCCATGCACTAATACGAAGGACTACATGGAAAAATGATTTGAACACACCAAAATGTAGCTGGGTTAATTTGGGTTCCAATACAACTGTCTTCAAAAGGGGATGCGCAAAAAATTCGCGCAGAATATCTGGCGAAAGTTTCGCCAGCACAACTATGCTGGGAAGGCAGGGTATGGACCAATCATAGGCAAGACAGTGATCGGGATACGCAGGAATCAGGGCCCAAAATTGGTTTAGAGGCACCCTTGGGAAGCAGGGTACCTCAACAGAATTACCCTGCTTCCTAGGGTGAATTTTTCAACACCCTTTGAAAATCAAGGTGAATTCGTGGAAACTAGTCAATACCCTGTTTGAGTCTGGGTACTAATGCCATCACCCTGTCCACTGTGCGGCTTCTACAATTTCATTTTTTTCTTACTAGCAAGCATACAAGCATGATCACTACAGCAAAGCATCAACAGCCTCTCCTACTTCAGCTACTTCCGCCAATGATTGCACCATGGCACAGATACAGCAACACAGGCGGGGGCTGTAACAGCTATAGTGTTCCTTCCTTCCGCGGATGGAGCTGCAGCTGGAGGTGCTGAAGGGGAAGAAAGGACATGGTGATGCGCGGGGGGAGTAGCGAGAGACTAACAGAGCAGCGGGAGACTAAGGGCATATTCGTGAGTTTAGACTGCTCATTTCGCTCACGAATACGCCCTTACACCCTTAGTGTAAACTCGCATGTGCAGCGAGAGACTGAGGGCGTATTCATGAGTTAGCATCAGAAACGAAATCAGAATCAAAGTCGTGCAAAATCGAACCGAAACCGATCCTCATTTCACTCGTGCACCTTACTGTACCGTGCAAGTCTGAATTTGATTCTAGTTCTGATGCTACCTCAGGAATACGCCTTGAGGGAGCAATGAGATACTAAGGGAGCAGCGAGAGACTAAGGGAGTAGCAAGAGACTAAGGGAGCAGCGAGAGACTAAGGGAGCAGCGAGGGATCACGGGAGCAGCGAGAGACTACGGGAGAAGAGAGAGACTATGGGAGCAATGAGAAACTACGGGAGCAGCGAGAGACTAACAAGGTTGGGGGGAACGAGCGAGAGAGAGGAAGGCAGGGAACAGAGACACTGGGAGAGGGAGCAGCCAAAATGAGAATTTGTTGGTGCGAAGTGCCGGGGGATTCGGTGTTGGTGGGCGGGGATGTCAACTTATACATATATTGTTATGTAGAAGTTATAGGCTAGATAGGGTATGTCCTTAGTGGGTACAATCCAAATGCTATATCTCCCTTGTTCTCCCTTCTTCTAATCATTCTTTCTAGTCTTAACATGGTATCACGAATAGGTAGGTCCACCCACCCGCTTCTGCCCCATGCCGCCACCTACCGGACCCTCGTGCCCCTAGCTGGCCCCGCACGCCCCTACGGCCCCGTCGCGCCCCTAGCAGGCCCCGTCGCACCCCTAAGGCCCCGTCGCGTCCCTACGGCCCCGTCGCGCCCTTAGCAGGCCCCGTCGCGCCCCTACGGCCCCGTCGCGCCCATAGCAGGCCCCGTCGCACCCCTACGGCCCTGTCGCGCCCCTAGCAGGCCCCGTCGCGCCCCTACGGCCCCATCGCGCCCCTAGCAGGCCCCGTCGCACCCCTACGGCCCCGTCGAGCCCCTACGGCCCCTCAAGCTCCTAGCCGGCCCCGTCGCGCCCCTAGCTAGCCCCGTCGCGCTCCTACGGCCCCGTCGCGCCCCTACGGCCCTGTCGCGTCCCTATGGCCCCGACGCGCCCCTAGCCGGCCCCGTCGCGCCCCTACCGGCCCCGTCGCGCTCCTATGGCCCTTTCGCGCCCCAAGCCGGCCCCGCGCGCCACTACGGCCCCTCACGCCCCTAGTCGGCCCTGTCGCGCCCCTACCGGCCCCTCGCACCCCTAACTGGCCCATTGCGCCCCTACGGCCCCTTGTTCTCCTACCGGCCCCACCCCCCCACGTCCCTAGCCGGCCCCACGCACCCTTGCCGGCCCCTCTCGCCCTAGCCGGCCCCTTGTGCCCTAGCCGGCCCCTTGCGTCCTAGCTGGCCTCGTCGCCTGAGCCGCCGAGCCACCGAGCCGCCATGTCCCCGAGTCGCCGAGCACCCGAGCCGCCGAGCACCCGCGCCGCCGTGCCGCCGAGCCGCCGTGCCATCGAGCTGCCGAGCCGCCGAGCTGCCGTGCCGCCGCGCCGCCGACCCACCGAGTCGCTGCGCCGCTTAGCCGCTGTGTCGCTGTCACACTATTCGATGGCGGACGTCGTTCTTCGCTTGGATGCTGAGGGGCACGCGATCGACTTCGCCGCGTGGCTCGTCGACCTCCGCCGGCACCTGACAGGTCAGCGCCAGGATGGGCACTCCCTGGCTATGCATGTTGATGGCTTGCTTCCCCGCCCCCCCGCCCCTGATCCCCTCCCTGCTGACCCTACCACTGCTGAGAACGAGGCTTTTGCTGCTGCTGCGATTGCTCGAGCTGTCTGGGATTCTCGCGATGCAGTAGCCCAGCTTGCCATTAGCCATGCCCCCCCCCTGTCTGAGCGTCCACACTTTACCGCTGTCGCGAATGCCAAGGACTAACGCTGCAGTAGTTGAGCGTAACTCCACACCTGCTTCCGCCTATGCTGGACGCTTGATCCTACCCATGCTCTTCCCTGGTCTTTCTGCTTTCCCCATGGTAGCTGACCTTGCTACTCACCTCCGTGCACTAGAGACCGGCTACCGCGCTGCTAGCTCTGCCGCCCAGCTTACTGCCTTTCCCCCACCTTTCTGCGCTACCCTGTACCTCATCGCCATGCGCCTGCTTGACCGCTTAGCCACTGCCCGCGACCACTTCCTTAGTCAGCACCCTGCCGACCTCACCTTGACCGCATTTGTCACTACTCCGTCTGAGATAGAGACTCGCCAGTGCACTATCGCTCAGTCGAGCGGTGTTGCGGCAGTCCCTATCTTTCAGGGCTGTGCCCCCTCCCAATGCACGTACATTGACGTCTCAGCCACAGTTGCCACGACTGTGCCTGCACCTGAGACATCAGCTGCAGCTTACCCGCAGCAGCGCCAGCGCTGGGGCCGCCATGGCCCCAAGGGAGGACCTGAAGGTGGCGCTAGTGGTGGTGGTGGCGGGGACAGTGGTTCTGACGAGGGGGTTGGTGCTGGTGCCCAGGAGCAGCAGCAGTCGCCGCAGTCGTAGCTGCCACAGTCGCAACCGCCGCAACAGCAGCAACCGTCACAGCAGCAGCAGCAGCCATGGGCTTGTCTCCCGCCCGGGTGGCCACCAGGGCGGTGGTGGTCATGGTGGTGGCCCTCGCAGCTCGGCGTCCTCTGGCAGCTTCAGTGCTATGAGCACCCAGTACCAACTTCAGACAGGGCCCCTACGTGGCACGGTGTGCCGCCGCTCGCACCCCACTGCCCGCTGCTTCCGCCGCCTCGACGACCTCTTCCTTCGCCACTTTGGTCCCCCCCCGGGCCTCCCTGACTGGCCCAGCCTACTGTGCCACGGTGTGCCTGTGTTTGACTTAGACATGGATCAGATTAGTTCTGCCTTGCATTCTCTGTATGCTGACGCTTCGAGTGTTTCCAAATCGTATTACTCTGTGTTCTCTAGCTTAGGCATAGCCCATGTGTGTAGTCCAGACTCCCATGCTGCGTCAGGCATAGGAAAGCTTGCTTTGTCTAGCTTAGGCTCTGCCCTTGCTCCTCCGTCGTCAGCCACTACGACGTCGCTGTCCTTCACTCTAAACTCCGATGCGTCAGCCTGTTTCTTCCGTGACCACACTGCCCTCACGCCGCTTGCTGCGCCTGCCGCTGTCGCCCTTGCGGACCCCTGCTCTGGTCCTGTAGTTGCTCACAGCTACACTACCCTTCCCTGTCCGGCGGTTCCCTCTGGTTCCCTTACAGGCCTGCACATCCCTTCGTTCTCCAGGAACTTAGTTGGTGTCAGCTGTCTTCAGGACCTCGGCATCACCACTACGTTCCCTAGTCACGAGCGGTACGCGGTCTGTTCCGAGGCCGCCTCAGGTGCCCCCCTTGCGACATTCCCCCAGGACTCTGTGTCTGGCCTGTTTACGCTGGACACTGCTCCCCCCCCGGCGGGCAAGTCCTCCTTCGGTCCTGCGTCCACCCAGGTAGCTGCGGCCTGCTCGTGTCGGTCCCTCACTCACCCGTCCCTGTTGTGGCACCACCGTCTAGGTCACCCCGCGCTCCCCCGCCTGCGTCACATGTCTCAGCACGGTCTAGTCCTCGGCCTCCCTGTGTCGCTCCCTGCTCTCCCTCCCTCGCCTGCGCCGCCGTGCACGCCCTGTGTCGAGGGCCGGCTGCGCCATGCTCCTCACTCCTCCTCACTTCGCCCTGCCACTGTACCCCTTCAGACCATGCACTTGGATGTCTGGGGCCCAGCCCCTGTCCCTGGGCCGCGTCGCGAGCGCTACTTTCTTGTGCTCGTTGACAACTTCACGCGCTACACCACAGTGTTTCCCCTGGAGCGGAAGGATGACGTGCCTGACGTTCTTATCCCGTGGTCTCCCTGTGCTGTGTCTCCACTCCGACCGTGGCGGCGAGTTTGCCTCTGGTCGGCTGGGTCAATTATGTCGTGCGGAGGGTATTACCCAGACGTACACCCTACCACACTCCCCGCAGTAGAATGGGGTCGCTGAGCGACGCATCGGTTTGGTCATCGAGGTGGCTTGTACCTCCATGATCCATGCCTGTGCACCCCATTTTTTGCGGACGTTCGCCGTTCGCCACGCCGCTCACCAGCTTAACCTCTGGCCTCGCTCTCAATGGCCACAGGTTTTGCCGACCCTCCTTTGGACCGGGTTCCCTGGTGACGTGTCCGCGTTCCATGTCTAGGGCTGCCTTGTTCACGTTCGTGCCTCCGGCACGGACAAGCTCACTGCCTGCACCGTCCCCTGTGTCTTCCTTGGTTACCCCCTTGACTCGTCTGACCGGTACTTCTACCACCCGCCGTCTCACCGCTTCCTTCACTCCCGTGACGTCACTTTCAATGAGTCTGTCTCCTTTTTCCACTGCTTTCCTCACCGAGATCTTTCAATTTCCCCCTCCCTGTTTCTGGTTCCCATTCCCCCGATCGCCCCTGCTCCCCTCCCTCCCCGTCCTACTCTGTCTGGTGTGTCTCGCGTCACTCCCCTCCCGTCGGTTGTCCTTGTCGAGGAGTCGGCTGACTTCGGTGGCCCCGACGCACAGTCTACGCCACCCGTCCCTCCCCCGGTGTCTCCTCCTCCCTCGTCGCAGTCGTGGCCGCAGCCACAGCCGCCGCCGCAGCCGCCGCCATCACCGCCGCCGCAGCAGCAGCCGTTCGTGGACTCTGGGGGTGCTAGAGTTGGAGAGGGTGCTAGTCCTGGGGCTCCTGTCGTGGCTTGTCCCGGCGAGCTGAGGGGTGGCACCGGCGCTGGAGACGTTTCTGGTTCTGTGGGTGCTGGCGTGGAGTGTACCAGAGGTAGCAGTGGTGCAGCTGGTGGTCCAGGTGTCAGCGTTGAGCAGCAGCAGCAGCAGTCGCCGGCGGTGTCTGCCCTTCGCCTTCTCAGCCTTCCCTCCCCTGACCGCTCGCCTGCGCCTCCCTCACCGTCTCCCCCTCTTCCTCTTCACGGTCCTGTGTTTCCTCTGCCGGACTCATCCCCAGCTCGTTTCCCCTCTCGTTTTCCTCCTGTTACTCCTCCTCTGTCTTTTGACCCGACGCCTCCGTCTCACGTCTGGTCTCGCCATCCCTCTCGTGCTCGTCCTGTCTCTCCTGTTCAGCATTCTCACCCTATGTTGCTTCGTTCCCACGCGTCTCGTCCTCTCTGTTTGCCTTCGCCTCCTTTGTCGTCGCTCACTGTTGCGCCTCCCCCTCTGTCTGACTACCTTCGTGCTGCTCGTCCTCTTGTTCCTCAGATCCTTGCCTCCCTCGTTACCGACCCGTCCATTCCTATCTCCAGTCTTGACGCTCTTGTAGCTGCTGTCGTAGACTTTGCCTCTACTCGCTGCCTTGACTTCGCTACCGCTCTGGTCTCTAACCCTGTGTGCCCTCCGTCCGTCGGGGGTTCTCCTGCCCTCGGCAGTGACGTCTTGGAGGACCGGCAGTGCGAGCTTGCTTTCCTGTCAGAGGCTGCTCCCCATCTTTGTTCCATGCTGCTAGTCCCTGAGGGTGACCCGGACGCCTTTGACATCCCGACCCCTCGCACCTACGCTGAGGCGACCTCGGGACCCTGGGCCTCTCAGTGGATAGCTACCATGGAGCAGGAGATAGCATCTTAGAGGGCTACCGGCACCTACGTCGACGCAGTTCCCCCACCTGGGGTGAACGTAGTCGATGGCCGGTGGCTCTTCAAGGTGAAGCGCCCCCCTGGAGAGCCGCCTGTGTTCAAGGCGCGCTACGTGGCTAGAGGCTTCAGTCAGCGTGAGGGGGTGGACTTCTTTCAGACCTTCGCCCTGACCCCCAAAATGACTACACGTAGCAGCATAGCGTGACTACGAGCTTCACTCCCTCGACTTCTCCACTGCTTTCCTTCAAGGCAGCCTACACGAGCATGTCTATCTGCGCCGCCCTCAAGGCTTCACCGGTACTTTCCCTCCTGGGACCCAGTGGCTCCTCCGGCGCCCCATCTACGGCTTGCGACAGGCGCCCCGTAAGTGGCACAATATGCTGCGTGCCACACTAGCTGACCTGCAACTTTTTCCGTCCTCTGCTGACACTTCGCTCTTCGTTCGTGCTGGCCAAACTCCGTTCTACATCCTGGTCTACGTAGACGACCTGGTCTTTGCTACAGCAGACAGAGACGCGCTGGCCTCCGTGAAGGCTGAGCTGCTGAGGCGACACACCTGCACTGACCTGGGAGAGCTGCGCCGCTACCTTGGCCTGCAGATCTCCAGGGACAGAGTAGCGTGCACCATCACTCTTACTGGTCCAGTGGTCCTTACTGCAGACCAGTGGTCCTTACTGGGCACACTGACGCTTCTTGGGCAGACGACGCTGAGACCCTCCAGTCCTCCGAGGGCTACTACTTCAGCCTTGGTTCTGGTGCCATCTCGTGGAGGTCCACTCGCTCCTCGTCTGTTGCTCAATCTAGCTGCGAGGCTGAGATCTACGCCGGTGCCATGGCGGCACAGGAGCTCCGCTGGCTGACCTTCTTGCTTGCCGACTTAGGTGAGCGGCCTAGCTCTGCCCCAGTTCTGTACGCAGACAGCAGGGCCATGATCCTCCTGTGTAAGGAGCCTCGACTTGAGGGCAAAGCGAAGCACATCCAGCTACGGTACTTCCTCCTGCGCGAGCTTCAGCAGCGTCGCCAGGCCCGCGTAGTGCACTTGGCCTCCGGTGCCAATACAGCTGATATCTTTGCTAAGGCGCTTCCGCCTAGAGATCATCAGCGGCACTGCTTGCAGTTAGGTCTAGTCCCTGTTGACTCTCACTTGCTAGGCCCTTGATTGTGTACTCCTTTCTATTTATGCCTTCTAGACTGGCCTTGTGGCTTTTCCTCCAGTGGTTGGACAAGTAGTGCCGCTCTGGTTTGCTCTGTCTTGCTTGTACTCTTGCTGACTGGTCTTTGGGCCCCTGCCTCAGAGGTTGGACTAGTAGTGCCACCCTGAGCTTCGTGTTTCTTGCTCAGCACTACCCTGTATCTAGCCTAGGGGGTGTGTCAACTTATACATATATTGTTATGTAGAAGTATTAGGCTAGATAGGGTATGTTCTTAGTGGGTACAACCCAAATGCTATATCTCCCCTGTTCTCCTTTCTTCTAATCATTCGTTCTAGTCTTAACAGGGGCTGCCTGCCTGCGTGGCAGATTCATTAGTTGGCATATTTCGAGGGTTTGGGAGTTATATGTTTCAGGGTGTTTTTTGGCGCACCCTGATTGGTCAAGGTAATAAGATGAAGACTCTTACTACAACTGGGTAAAATATTTCTTACACTTGTTGGAAAAGGGTTAGATAAATTTTGGCCTTACAAAATCAGGGTTATCCTGAAAAAGCGACCGCTGGCAAGGGTAATTAGGGTGAAACTCTTAGAACTGAAGAATTGTTGAATAGAGAGAGAGTACAAGGGTATATACCTAAGAGTGTTGTACCCTCTAAGAGACGACCCTATACAGTCTATACAAACATGACAAATACACATGTTTGACACACCCCCTAGACTGCATAGGGGAATGACCTGAACAAGCAGCTCAGGGCGGCACTACTAGTCCAACCACTGAGACAAGGGTCTAAAAGACCAGTCAGACGGAGTTGAGACAAGGCAAGAACAAGACCAGGGCGGCACTACTAGTCCAGCCACTGGAAGAGGACACAAGTCCAGTCTGAGTATGCATATAAAGGACAGTACAAAGTCAAGGCCCTAGCAAGTGAGAGGCTACAGGAACTAGACCAAGCTGTACGCAGTGCCGCTGATGATCTTTAGGCGCAAGCGCCTTCGTAAAGATATCAGCTGTGTTGGCACCTGAGGCCAAGTGTACTACGCGAGCCTGGCGTCGCTGCTGTAGCTCGCGCAGGAGGAAGTATCGCAGCTGAATATGCTTCGCTCTGCCCTCGAGTCGAGGCTCCTGACACAGGAGGATCATGGCCTTGTTGTCAGCGAACAGGACCGGGGCAGAGCTAGGCCGCTCACCTAAGTCAGTGAGCAAGAAGGTCAGCCAGCGGAGCTCCTCTGCCGCCATGGCACCAGCGTAGATCTCAGCCTCACAGCTGGACTGGGCAACAGAGGAGGAGCGGGTAGCTCTCCACGAGACGGCACCTGAGCCAAGGCTGAAGCAGTAGCCCTGGGTAGACCTGAGTGTCTCGGCATCGTCTGCCCACGAAGCGTCTGTGTGTCCAGTAAGGACCACTGGCCTGCGTCCTCCTAGCACTAACCCCATGCCCGATGTACTAGCAAGATAACGCAAAACCCTCTTAGCGGCAGACCAGTGCTGCGGTCGGTGTCTGCCTGTGGCCACAAAGCGAGCCAGGATGCTGAGAGGGTACGCGAGATCTGGGCGAATGCAAGTCATCAGGTACATGAGGCAACCCACCAGCTCTGCGTAGGGGCCGCTGGGCTCTACCGACTCCTCAGACACTGGAGCGGAGAGTCTGTGGTCTACAGGCAGAGGGGTGGGCTGTGCAGAGGAGAACTGAAGGCTGAACCTCTGAAGGACCTGGCGCACCAAGTGTGACTGAGTCAGGGTGATGGTGCGCGCAGCTCTGTCCCTGGAGATCTGCAAGCCAAGGTAACGGCGCAGTTCTCCAAGGTCAGTGCACGTGTGTCTCTTCAGCAGCTCTGCCTTCACTGAGGCCAGTGCGTCCCTGTCTGCTGTGGCAAAGACCAGGTCGTCGACGTAAACAAGGATGTAGAACGGAGTCTGGCCAGCACGAACGAAGAGTGAAGGGTCTGCGGAAGACGGAAAGAACTGCAGGTCAGCAAGCGTAGCACGGAGAGTGTCGTGCCACTCACGGGGAGCCTGGCGCAGGCCGTAGACGGGGCGTCGCAGGAGCCACTGGGTCCCAGGAGGGAAGGTGCCAGTGAAGCCCTGAGGGCGACGCAGGTAGACCTGCTCATATAGGCTGCCCTGAAGGAAGGCAGTGGAGAAGTCGAGGGAGTGAAGCTCGTAGTCACGCTGAGCAGCTAGGTGTAACAGAACCCGAAGAGTAGTCATCTTCGGGGTCGGAGCGAAGGTCTGGAAGAAGTCCACCCCCTCACGCTGACTGAAGCCTCTAGCCACGTAGCGCGCCTTGAACACAGGCGGCTCTCCAGCAGGGCGCTTCACCTTGAAGAGCCAGCGGCCATCGACTACGTTCACCCCAGGCGGGGGAACTGCGTCGACGAAGGTGCCGGTGGATCTCCAAGATGCCATCTCCTGCTCCATGGCAGCTATCCACTGAGAGGCCCAAGGTCCCGAGGTCGCCTCAGCGTAAGTGCGAGGGGTCAGGATGTCGAAAGCGTCTGGGTCACCCTCAGGGACTAGCAGCATGGAACAGAGATGGGGAGCAGCCTCGGACAGGAAAGCAAGCTCGAACTGGCGGTCCTCCAAGACGTCACTGCCAAGGGCAGGAGCACCCTCGACAGGCGCGGGGCCGGCTGGAACGGGCGCGGGGCCGGCTGGGACAGGCGCGGGGCCGGCTGGGACGGGCGCGGGGCCTGCTGGGACAGGCGCGGGGCCGGCTGGGACGGGTGCAGGGGCGGCCTGGACGGGCACGAGGGGCCGGCTGGGACGGTCGCGGGGCCGGCTGGGACGATCGCAGGGCCGGCTGGGACGGTCGCGGCGCCGGCTGGGACGGTCGCGGGGCTGGCTGGGACGGGCGCGGGGCCGGCTGGGACGGTCGCGGGGCCGGCAGGGACGGTCGCGGGGCCGGCTGGGATGGGCGCGGGGCCGGCTGGGACGGTCGCGGGGCCGGCTGGGACGGTCGCGGGGCCGGCTGGGACGATCGCGGGGCCGGCTGGGAGCGACGGACTAGGAAGCGCGACGGGCTAGGAGTCGCGCGACAGGGCCAGGAGGCACCAACGGGGGGGCCCAGGAGGGGCGTGACGGGTGCTAGGGGGCGCGACGGGCCCAGGGGAGCGTGACGGGGCCCAGGGGAGCGTGACGGGGCCCAGGGGGCGCGACGGGGCCCAGGGGAGCGTGACGGGGCCCAGGGGGCGCGACGGGGCCCAGGGAAGCGTGACGGGGCCCAGGGGGCGCGACGGGGCCCAGGGGGGCGTGACGGGGCCCAGGGGGGGGCGTGACGGGACCCAGGGGGGGGGGGTGCGACTGGTCCTAGGTGACGCGACGGGGCCCAGGGGGACGCGACGGGCCCAGGGGGGGGGCGCGACTGGTCCTAGGTGACGCGACGGGGCCTAGGGGGCGCGACGCACGGGGGTAGATCCTAGGGCGGAAGCGTGGGGGGGGCGGTGGGATCTACCTACTGCTGATACCATCTTAGAACTGAAGAATTGTTGAATAGAGAGAGAGTACAAGGGTATATACCTAAGAGTGTTGTACCCTCTAAGAGACGACCCTATACAGTCTATACAAACATGAGTTATACTTATGTTTGACAGAAACACCCTTCAAATTTGAGCCCTGGCAGGAATCTGGATGGCGAGGTGCTTGGGAGAGGTGCGAGAGTGCTGCGGGGGAGATTTGGTACAGCGTTTTCGCAATTCACCTGTTTTCTAAAACTAATTCAATGCGCTTATAGGGAATAGATTTTCTTAAAAGGGTGCGCGTACAATAAAATAACGGATACAAGCGCGTTTGCACTCTATAAGCCCACGTAGCTTAATAAATGGCTGCGCCTATATCCGGGTGATTACGGTATGCCTAAAAAACAACACATTTAGAAAATGCCGTTCACAAGGATTGTTACACTTCCACGTGTAATAAAGTAGTGCAATGCCTCACAGAGAAGAATAGACACCTCTCAATATCCACCCCGGGCTCTCTCAAACATGTTGCCAAATGAATAGTCAAACCTTCTAACTGGCCAATAATCTTTGCACGCCATTTTTGGGCATGCGCCTTGGGAAACGCCAAAAGGATCTGGCATGCAGGTGGCAAGGACTTGTTCTTCAGTTGTTTGGATAGTGTAGGGAGGTCTGAACCATCTAAGGAGAACTGTTGTTTGGGGAAGTGGATAAATCGAGAGGGAAGGAACACAGATATGGGATTAGGGTTCAGATGGATTGTTTTCCATCTACACCATCAGCTTTTGCATTGCCTCAAAAGAACCATATAAGGAGAACTGTTGGTTGGGGACGTGGGTGAATCGGGAGGGAACACAATATCGGAGTTAGGATGCAGAATAGTGAAGGAAGACAACTGCGCTGTGCTAACACCAAAGAAAATTGGTCGAATCAAGAGGGAGCACACTCAAACTGAGTCAGCCGGAATCACGCTGACTCAGTTTGATTGTAATCCTTCGCAAGTCTGAATCCACTCAACTGTAATCCTTCAGACTTGCGAAGACGATTGCGCTGACACAAAAGAAAATTGGTTGAATTAAGAGGGAACACGTGAGCAAGGTTAGCGTTTGAATTTGCAGAAGCGGCACTTACTCCCTTTCACACTCCATTAACGATGTCAGGAAGCCCGGAGGAATAGTACCCACCTTGACGACGTCAGCAGCAGCATCATCGGTGGAGGCGAGGGAGAAGGAAGCGAGGGGATGCACGGCGAGGCCGGGGAGGAGGGAGAGGAGGTGCGACTCCCACAGCTCAGCAGGCAGGGGGAGGTTGGACTTGGGGGAGGTTGAAAGCACCATGCTGCACAGAGGCAAGGAGAGGGCAAAGTAATAAGGAAGGCAGGGGGTTTGGGGGAAGAGGGATTTGAGGGAAGTGGAAAGCACCATGCTTCACCGAGGCAAGGAGAGGGCAAAGCAATAAGGAATGCAGGGGG
Organism: Closterium sp. NIES-67; assembly: GCA_027943415.1. Taxonomy (NCBI): domain Eukaryota; kingdom Viridiplantae; phylum Streptophyta; class Zygnematophyceae; order Desmidiales; family Closteriaceae; genus Closterium; species Closterium sp. NIES-67. The sequence goes on along the minus strand of BQMB01000474.1, from coordinate 225,728 downwards.
AGGTGGGATGTGGGGGAGGTGGAAAGCACTACCCTGCAGAGATAGAGAGAGGGGGAGAGGGAGAGTCCATATGGAGGGTAAGGAAATCTTTGGCAAATGGAAGAAACAAACTAGGATTTGACAGGTGGGAGAATATCTCCGGTTCTAGAAAAGCAAGCTCAACTAATGAGGGGGATACTAGCAGGTGAATCAGAGGCACTAGCGAGGCTATAGGAAACGTGGCAATATTGTAAGGAGACTGAATTCACCTGTTAGGAGTGATAACAGCGAGGGCTGTGGGGAAGGACACCCCGTAAGATCCAACAATGGAAATCCTTCCGAGCAGTGATCGCACACACATGGCGGCCGGGGGAGAGGCGATCCAATGAGTTGAGTGGTTCTGGAGCTGGCAGTAGAAGACGGGTTCATGGGGCGGGGAAGGGCGATGAGGATGAGTGGTACCCTTGAGGGAAGACAGCCCCGGGGAGAGGCCAGCCAAGGGCCCCTCACACACCAAGGGCCCCTTACACACCAAGGGCCCCTCACACCAAAAGCCACTCACACACCAAGAGCCCCTCACCTGGCCCATCAGCTGCACGCTTTGCCGCAGGTTGGTCGACGTGATAGCTCGTCTCATGCCGCCCAGCCGCACCCCCACACAGCAGCATCCTAGTTGTCTAGGGTTTAGGGAGCTCCCAGGCGTGCCTGGCATCGCAGGGACACTAATGAAGCCATCAAAAGAAGACGCACCTGCCCCATCAGCTGCACGCATTGCTTGAGGTTGGTTGTAGTGATAGCCCTTCGCATGCCGCCCAATCGCAACAAGAGCCCCTCAAACCAAGAGACTGTAACTCAGCCATCTAAAGCAGAGCCCCTCAGACGCACCTGGCCCATCAGCTGCACGCATTGCCGCAGGTTGGTTGACGTAACAGCCCTTCGCATGCCGCCCAAGCGCACCCCCGCAGCAGCATCGTAGTTGTCAGCCCAGGCGAGCTCCCAGGGGTGTCTGGCATCGCACAGCTCTATGCTTCCTTCTCCGGTGTTGACAAGACTAGCTGAGGGCGAGCGAATCCAGTTGGAGGGAGGCGCCCAGGCGAAGTGGGAGAGAGCCTAATGGGCGGGAGGGAAGGGAGGGAAGGGGAGGGATGGGAGGGACGGGAGGGACGGGAGGGACAGGAGGGACGGGAGGGACAGGAGGGAAGGGGAGGGACGGGAGGGACGGGAGGGATGGGAGGGAAGGGGAGGTGGTTTGAGGGAAGAGGGAGACAGAGGTGGGTGTGTCAGTCAGCCGGGGCAAGCTCCTCAGCTGTTCACAAGGCTTGCTGATGACGAACGTATCCAGTTGGAGAGAGACGACCAGGCGAAATGCGACTGGTCCTGTAGAGGGGGGGGGGGGGGACAGGGAACGGCAGCGGCATCATAATTGTCAGCCCAAGCGAGCTCCCAGGGGTGGTCTGTCGTGGCACTGACTGGCCCCCTTCAGTTCAGGCTGAGGCTGGCACGTGACTGTAACGAAGCCACTGAATCTTCCTCGGGATTTATTAAGTGATAGTCTTACCTCTAGGCCCGTGTATTTTGGTGTGCAGGGCCGGCACTTCGCCCCGTTCAGGCTGGCAGGTGACTGTAACGAGGCCACCAGCACCTCCCCATGCCCGTGCTGGTAGGTCGAGTGGCTCACGGTGCACAGCGGCCAATCACCTCGCGCCACGTGGACGCCCGTGGCCTCCAGTTGGGCCTTGAGCGTTGCTTCGGGGGAGAGGTTACTGAGGGAGAGAAGAGAAAGTGGGGATGCGAGAGGGCGGCAGTGGGGGGAGGGAGAGAGGGAGGGAGAGATGGAGTGAGGGAGGGAGTGGGGGAAAGAAGGACACGTGTGGACTCCAGTTGAGCCTTGAGTGTTGCCTTTGGAGAGAGGTTGCTGGCTCTTGAAAAGAATGTGGGGACGGGAGAGGGGGGACGTGGGTGAGGGAGGGAACGAAGGAGGGAGGCAGACCCGCTCCACGTGGGCGACTTGCTGCACGTGGGCTATCAGTAAAAGAGCACGGGAAAGATTCTGTGACTTAGAGCCAGTGCTGGGACCCTTAGGCTCCTCCGGACTGGACCGGGCCGTCAGGGCTCACCTTGTATGTGCACTTGCTGTAACGATTTCTATCTAAGGGCGGATTCCTACGAAGTAGGATCTACCGGAAGAAGGATCAGAGCCAGCTGTTTGTAATGTTACAACGGGGTTCTGCCGAGCCCCGAAATGCGACGGTTTCGAGCAAAACAGCAAAGCCAACTGACATCAGCAGTCGGCTCACAGCCTATTTCCGCACGCAAGGCGCGCCAAATGTCTCGAGCAACACAAGAAGAGGTCGAGAGTGATACAAATTAGGGGCAGGCACGCAAAACATCTGTTTTGAGGCGCGTCAAAAAGAGAGATACAAATTAGGGGCAGGCACGCAAAACATCTGGGGAACGGGCGATAAAAGGGCCGTTCCTGCTATTTGGCGTGGTTGATTCCCGTGTAGTTTTCAAGCCTGGCGTTGACAGGCTGCCCTGATTTAGAGTGCTGGTTCTTGACGAATCAAGATGCTGGGTTGTGTGCTCGCAATGCCGACATGTTGGACTGGTTTGATTGGTCGGATAGTGCGACCGTCAGACTTGTGCGAGCCTGTACTGTTCGTTAGATCTTGGGATTGTAAAACATCAGGATCAAACCGGGCTCTGCCTTGGTTAGATTTAACTTTGATGTAGGTCCAAATTTGTAGGAATCCGCCCACCAATAGAGGGAGGGCGGGAGATAAGGACGCCTGTAGGCCCCTTCTGGACGCCTAAAAGATTCGACACTTCACGTTCCCAAGTCGGTTAGTTGAACCCACCTCTCAAGAATCAGCACTTCACACCAAACGTACGCACCTACCCCGGTAACCAGGACACTCACATACATACGCACCTACCCAGGTGGATTGTTTAGGCTCTTCGAAAGGCAGCAATTCACGCACCTGAGCCCTGTCTTGACAAGTCTTTCAAGAGACGAGAATGATTTTGAGTCGACTCAAAAGCAATTCACGTACCTGAGTCCTGTCTTGGCAAGTGTTTTGAGAGACGAGAACCGTGAAAGTATGTGTCGGGCAGCGGAAAGAGAGCCCACTCCAAAGGCGTCGTTGAAACCGGAAAAGTCAGACCCAAACGGTATGGCCCATTCCAGCTCCTGCTGTCCCGTACCAGCTGCTCCCTCTGCCGCCCTCTCTGCTTCCTCTCTTGCTCTCCCTTCTCCCTCTATTTCTCTCTTTACTCCCTTTGTTCCTCTCTCTACTCCCTGCCTTTCCTCCTCGGCTCCCTCTCCTGCCCCCTCTGTCGCCTCCGCTCCTTTCCTGGACCCCTCACTAGTTTCCCTGAGAACTCTCTCTGCTGCTGCTGACGCCCCGGCACCGGCCGAAGAAACAGTGGCAGCAGCAGGTGTGGAATCACTAGAGGCATCGGCAGAAGCAAAAGCAGAGGGAGAGAAGGCGGAGGAGAAGGAGGGAGGGGCGGACCAGTAGGAGTCAAGGCGAGAGTGAACAATGCGGTGGAAGAGAGGGGCGGAGGGGTTCTGGCGCTGGTAGCCTTCGATTAGGGAGAGGCACGAGGTGAGGAGTCTCAGGTACTGCAGCTGAGGCTGTGCTAGGTGGGGAAGGGGGGAAGGGAAGGGGGAGAGGGGAAGAGGGGGGAGGGAGAGAAGGGCGGGGGGGGGTGGGGACGAGAAGGCAGGCGACTATAATGGTAAGGCACGCGTTGAGGGGTCTCAGATACTGAAGCTGGGGCTGTGCTAGGGGGGGGGGGGGAGGGGAGAAGGGGGGAAGGGGGGGGGACGAGAAGGCGAATTGACGAGGGGTGGTGATGGTGGCAGGCGACTATAATGGTAGGGCACGAGTTGAGGAGCCCCAGGTACTGACGCTGGGACTGATCATGGCGCAATGCACTGGAAGGGAGGGGAGAGGGGAAGGGAGGGGATGAATGGAGTGAGGGAGATCATTGCCGTTAGCGATTCTTGAGAATTCTAAAAAATCACCTGCAACACGTGAGAATTCTCGAAAATCACCTACAACATGGAGGGGAAGGGAGGGGATTAATGGAGTGAGGGAGATCATTGTCGTTTATTATTTGTCTCTCCCTTATGGCGAATTAGGAGAGGTAGTGACCCTGGTAATCTGCTGCGAGGGAGAGACATCGGTTTACGACGGGTCAGGCAGCGGGCCCAGGGCCATTAGGGCGGAATAAGTAGAGCGGAGGGAGGGGAGAGGAGGAAGGAGTGAAGAGAGACGCGGAAGGCACAATCAGACTGCAACAAGAACTGCACTATTGAAAACACCAACCTGCATGCTTCTGGCTGTGGAGTTGTTGTATAGCATACTGTTTTCCACCACCTCCTCCCCGTCAACCCACACACTCCCAGCCATCTCCACCGCACCCAACTCCACCTCCCCTTCCCCCTCATTCTCCCCATCCGCTTCCTCCCCCAGCATCCGTCCTACTCTTCCTCCTCGCGTCTCTCCCAACCTCCTCCTCTTTCCTCCATTCTTCCCCTGTCCCTCTCCTCCCTCACTCTCTCTACTGTTCACATTTCCCCCTCTCCCCAGTTTCCTCATCTCCTTCCCCTCATTTCCCTCCACATTTCCCCCACTTTCCCCCTTTCCCCCAACTCCCCCCTTCTCCCCCGTCCCCAGCCCCCACTGCAGCGCCCACAGCTTGTGGCTGTGCTCGTCCAAGGGGGCAACGAGGAACAGAACGGGCCGGTACGGACGCAGGCTCGGCAGCAGCCGAGCCACGATGCTAGGCCCGGTAAGCTCGAAGTCACGCGCCGAACCAGTGAGGCACACTGCAGTGCGGCCGTTGAGGGTGGGCGTGGGGGCTTGGTTGCCGTTGCTGGAGGGGTCAGTGGATCGCTGCTGGTGAGGGAGAGTGGTCAACAGTAACAGTAAGGCAAAGAAAGGGGAGATTTTTCGTCAGGCGATTTTTTAGTCGACTCAAAATTCACCTGCTGGAGGGGTCAGAGGATCGTTGCTGCTGAGGAAGAGTGGTGCAACAGGATGGGGGTGCAATGTGCTAGAAAACGAACGGGGGAGAGGTGGAGGGGGGAAAGGAGAGGAGGAAGAGTGGGGGGGGGATCTGTGAGGTGAAGAGGGACAATTGTGTGCAAAGTCACGTGCCGACCCAGTGAGGCACACTGCAGTGCGCCCATGGGGGGTGAGCATGAGCGTTCAGTGGATTGTTGCTGGTGAGGGAGAGTGGAGCAACAGTAACAGGGTAAGGCAAAGAAAGGGGGGGGGGGGCGGAGGGGGGGGAAGGGGTGAGGTGGAGAGCGACTGCTTTTGAGTCGACTCAACAGGGAGGGGTCGAGGGGGGGGGAAGGTGCGAGGTGGAGAGACTCAGTTGTGTGTGAAGTAGCGAGCCGAACCGGAGAGGCATAATGCAGTGTGCTGGGTGGGAGTAGGCTTGGGGGGTAGGCTTTGGGGGTAGGCTTGGGGAGTAGGCTTGGGAGGTAGGCTTCGGGAGTAGGCTTGGGGGGTAGGCTTGGGGGTAGGCTTGGGGGCCTGGCCCTTTTCTTGGCTTTACTCACTCGTGGGTTGGAGGTGAAGCGACCCAACCCCAGGAATGTGCCGGCTTGCTGGTGAAGGGACGACCAGGAGAGGTGTTCAGGAGACGATGAGGCGGAAGGGTCAGAGGGGGAGTGGGGGATGACAGAAGGGGAGGGGGGGGGGTGTCAGAGGGGGGGGTGTGGTTTACTCACTCGTGCGTCGGAGAAGAAACGGCTCAGTCCCAGGAGACTGCCGGCTTGCTGATGAAGGGACGACCAGGAGAGAGATCCGGGAGATGATGCGGCAGAGGGGTCAGAGAGGGGTGAAGGAGAGGCGGAAGAGGAGAGGGGGGAAGCCTGTTGGGAGGACGTCCAGGATGGGTGTTGTCTGGAGGCGAAGGAGGAGGAGGCTGATGTGAGGGAGGCGATGAGCGCTGCTCTGGCTGCTGGTGACGCGAGTACACCCAGGGACTCTGGTGATGATGCCTGGTTAGGGGGGGGGGAGGAGGGGGAGGGGGGAGGAGAGAGAGAGGAGAAGAGGTGGGGATAAGAGAGGAGAAGGGGAGAACGATAGGCGCAGCTCTGGCTGCTGGCGAGGCGAGCACACCCAAGGACTCTAGAGGTGACATCTGGTGGGGAAGAGGGGAGGGGGAAGAAGATAAGATAGGCCTGCAAGAGGCTCAACTGAAAGTGGTCCTTGTGAAGAAAGCCCGTTCTGAGCGCGATGAGCGCGAACGCGCGAGCAGAGCGTAAGTTACGACTCAACTGAGTGGTTCTCGTGAGGAGGACGGTGCGTTACGAATCGGAGCGCGCGCGACGGCACGACTTTTGAGGCGCCTCAAAAGACGGGACGAGCACGCGTGGACACTTGGTGCTGTCAGATCAAAAGGCGGCATTCTTTCGCATCCGGACGGACGCCATCCACGTTTGAATGGGACGGCGACTGACGGCGAGCGGAACGAGTACCTTCCTGCATTTCTGTGCAAGAGGCCGGCCTCACCAGCAAGTGCTTGCTGACATTCACGGCGACGAGCGACGAGCACACCTAAGCATTACAGGCCATTCTTTGCATTCAATGTTGAGGTTACACAGTAAGTTACTGTGTAAAACGTCTCACCGGAAGCTCAAAGTAAGAGGAGTCACCCGGAAGTGTTCCATGTTGAGCGGGGCAGAGATCAGCCCACAGAAGCATCACAAGTACCGACCAGCAGAACCTACTAATTCTGCATTCTCACACGACGAGCACCACCGCCGCCGTTACTCGCAGGCGGCTGCCGTGATGCGGCAACCGCTACGACCGAGTCAGAGCCAGAGGCTACATTCTCACCTGGAAATGTTCCATGTTGAGCGGGATAGTGATGATCGCGACCAGCAGAACCGCCGCCGCCACTCTTAGGCAGCTGCAGTGACGCGGCACGCACGAAAAGGAATGCCGCCGTTTCCGCGGCGATGCTGTTGATTGAACCCACAGCTCGGAGTCGGCCTCTATATCGCCGTCGCTCGGCCAGAACGCGCAGTCGTCCGTCGGCCCGTTGATGTGAGTCAGAGTGCTCGGCCCGTTCTTCGACAAGTTGTCGCTGCTCTTGTGGGACGCCAACGCTCCTGATCCTTCGTCCATCGCTTCCATTCAATGGAATCGCCTAGAGTCTAACCAAATTGCTTCGTAACAGCCAAGAATTGGCTTCTGAAGCGACTCTGCTACAATGTAAATCCTAATCTTGTGTCACGCGACAAATTGAGGTCGACTAGAGCGTGCACACAAAGCGTTTTTGTTTATCCTGCGTGACACAAAACAACTACAAACGTTATGTCGCCCAGCTCGTCGCAGTAATTTCTCAGAGATGAAACCTAAAAAATTAGCAGTTCTAGTCCGTTGTGATGCCCTTTGATCGCTGCGTCAAACATTCATGTCCAAGTAAAACTAGTGTACGAGCTTGGGAGATGCCGAATTTTTTTCGCCGTCCCCGTCTCGTGCTGAAGTAGGTGAAGCAAACGCTGGATGAACGAAGTGACTACCAGAACTGGTAGTGACTGCCAGGTGATAGCAACTTTTACTCGACTTTTACTTCAACTTGATGCCGTGTGGTTCCCGCGATAACTCGCAAACACGTCAACGTTCTGGTCCAATACAGAACTGTACTAAATAATTACCGTCCTGCCTCTCTAAGGTAGGTGAAACACACAAATGAACACTGAAACTAGTCCAGGTGGTGGCAACTTCTCTAGTACACTTAGCTACCACAAGACGAGGCTCAAGAAGATGACAACCACTTATCAGGTTACACGTAATCCGCTTATCAGGTAATCTGCACAATGCCAGCAAGGAAATCCCGATGCATGAGGCCTCACACTGGGAATGCTCGACCACGCACCGCGTTTCCGACATTACCAAGGCTGATGAGCAAGAAGCTGTTTCTTTCGCCAACAGGAGCTGAGGTGTATCGCACGCATGACGACACTCGTTGAGCTGTCACCGCCATCGCCAACACCCTCACCACGCCGTGTGCGATCGCCATCGTTGGTGGTGGAGCAAGCATCCAGCTCAGCCGATTTGAGGCTCTGATTGGTGGGGGTTGGTGTAACTTAACTCCCTACAAGAGATTTCATTTTGCAGTATCAGGTCGTCTCCAATTCAACTCCTACCCAACATCTGCCTTCCCCAAGAGAACAAAACAAATTATCAGCATCATGAGCTGTTTAAAGCTCAGATCCCAAGTTACAAAGCGCTTGTTTTTTTGGGTTGCGTAGTGTAAGGAATTTTCCATTCCTTAACGAGTTACACCGCTATTGCGTACACCGATCCCACACGGCACCGCCCTAGCTTCGGCCCGAACACGTCGCACCGAACCATTCCGCGTCACTCCAAAGCGCGTCGCGTCCTCAGATGCCTTCTCTGAACCTGTTCAATCACGCGGCTAGGATTGCTCTGGTGTTCCTATATCGTGCTTCATTATTCCATTCTACCACATTCTGTTATTCTGAATCTCAACATTCGATTCCGCGCTACTCTGGTTAAACACTCATAACATCTGGTATTCAGAGCTTCTTTCCTAGCCTACCCATTTCCGTAGACGGGAAAACTTTTTCGGGTGGGGGGTGATTCTGTCATGATACACAATGGATTTGCCCTTGGTCCTCGGGGAAGGGTTACAGGTGCAGAGCCAGGGGGGTTATGGACGCACTTACCTGCTACTTAACAAGCCCTTTTAACTCAGTGGTTAGCGACTGAGTTCTGATATGGTATCGGAGCTGGGTGACCCACCTGGAGTCAATTTCCAGTGCGCACCGGAGAGGTGGCAACGCTGCAGAGGCACTTGTGTCTTCCGCCTACCCCAACGAAGGGGGGTGTCATGATACACGCTGGGGTTGCCCTTGGTCCTTGGGAAAGGGTTACAGGTGCAGAGCCTGGGGGGTTATGGGCACACTTACCTGCTACTTAACAAGTCCTTTTAACTCAGTGGTTAGTGACTGGGTTCGGATAGATTCGCTCACTGAGTTGCAAAGCGGTCGGCCGCGAATTAGACGAATTAATTCGCACGATTACGATAGCGTTTGCGCTCTTACATGAGCACGGGTAATCATGTATATTCTCCTGCCCACCCGGCGTAATGTCCGCCACATGGACCAAGCACAGTTTGACAAGTTGTTGGCAAAATTTGCCACCATGGACGCTCGCCTGGAAGCTGTGTTAAACTACAACGAAAAGCGTCGCGCCGAAGTTACCGAACTTCGCCAGGCGCAAGAGAATATGCGCCAGACGTCGCCCGCCCCTGAGGATGCCGCCAGCACTGGACGTGTCGAAAATGTAGTGGACGAAATCGCACACGAAGTGTCGCAGGAGCGCCGTGATGAAAAAGCTGAAGCAGCAATGAATGCCGCTGCACATGCCAAGGCAACTGCAGCAGCTCCGACAACGCTGCCATCCACTTCGAAGCAGCAGCAACAGTTTCTGCAGCAGTCGCAGCCACTCCGGCTGCACCAGTAGCCAAGCCGCCAATGCCGGCCCCTTTTAAACCCGTTGACAAAAACACCACCATAATGAGCTGGCTTTTTGCGATGGAGCTTTATTTTGAGGCTGTCGGGATTACTGTTGACGATTTAAAAGTCAAACTGGTTGTTTCACTACTGAGGGGACCTGCACTGGATTGGTGGCGATTGGATCGATCGAGATTCGCACGTGGATAGCATGGGGTACAGCTCTGCGTAAACGTTTCGAGTCCATATCCGCCTCGAACAACGCACGCACGAAGCTAGACACCTGGCGCTAGTTGACCTCTATCCAGCATTATGCGCCATCATTTCAGGCACTGTGCGACCAAATCACCGACCTATCGGAAGCTGAGAAAAAGAACCGATTCATCATTGGGCTCAAATCCGACGTTCGCTACAAAGTGAGGATGCGATGCCCAGCGACGTTCCAGGAGGCTGTGGTGATCGCCAACCTGTGCGATGCCAGTAAAAAATATGCGACATCGGGTTCCCGGAAGGAAAGTCATTTTCGTGGCCAGGATCAACAACCCTCGATCAACGGCATAGTGGCGAATGACGAGGATATCGGAAAGCGATAGCGTTTTCACTGCCACCAGCCGGATTAGCGATATGCTGACTGCCCTGACCGGAAGCAGAGGAAAAACAACGATGGGGATAAGCCGGGAAATGATTCTTGTTAGTATCAAACGGGCTCCCTGCTATCACTGGTAGAAGGACGGGCTAACGGAAAAAAATAAAATATTTATCGATGCTGGCGTGAGCCACGACCTGATCCACCGACCGACGACAGGAAAATTAAACTTACTCTTGGAGCGATGTCTGCCCGAAATTGATGTCCGATAGGTCGACGGCACCCCGCTGGCGATACGCGATCGCGTGCGAATTGTTCGCATGAAGTGTGGTAACAATTTTGGCTTCAGCGTGCTGATGCTGGCGACGATGCTCGACGGCTACGATGTGCTGCTGGGACGAGATTGGCTTCAGCGACACAATCCGCAGATCGATTGGACGACAGGCGAGTGCACAGTGAAGTGCGCGAATGGCTGGCAGAAACTTTCGAGCTGGCAAGGAGCAGAACCGATAATGACACGCGTCAACGCAATTACGCTGACACGTGCGGTCAAGAAAGGTGTGGACTTGTACACTGTCCATCTGAAGGAATCGACGGGGGACAATCAGCCGACCGACATCGACAAGCTCTGCGCACCAGTGCCCGAAGATCTGGCACAACTGACTCGTTATTTTCCAGAAAAATTTCCGAATGATCTGCCACCTGGACTGCCACCTGAACGCCCTCAGGACCACCGTATCGAACTGGAACCTGGCACGCAACCAACTGTTCGGACACAGTGGCAGCTCACGCAACCCGAGCTCCAGGAATTACGGGACCAGCTAAACTACTTGCTGGCCTAAGGACTCGTTCGACCGAGCACATCCCCAGTCGTCACCCCAACCCTGTTCACACCCAAGAAATATAGGGGCCTCCAGATGTGCATTGATTATCGTGCCCTTAATTGGGTTACGATAAAATCTCGCTACCTAATCTCACATGCGGACGAACTGATTGACCAGCTGCACGGCACTCGCTATTTCTCAAAGATCGACCTTCGCAGCGGTTACCACCAGATTCGAGTCTCCACCGACGATTGCCACAAGACCACATTTTGTACTTGCTACAGGAGTTACGAATACACAGTCATACTGTTTGGGTTAACTAATGCCCCCTCGACGTTCCAGCTGATGGTGAACGGGGTATTTCGGGATCTACTTGATAAATGTGTTATCATTTATATGGATGATATCCCGATTCACACCACGACACTGGAGTAGCACTTAAGATCGCCTTTAGAAGTTTGGACGACATCAAAGTTTACCCACACGACACGGTTCTGGGTATCTGTCGGTGACCGAGTGGAGCAGTACGCCACCCTGGACAAAGCGTTCAGCGAACAGCTGTGTGAGTAAATGCAAAGTGTTTGAAACATTGCGCGACCAGCTTCCCATCTCGACAAATCAGAGGTCGGGGACACTACCATAACGACCGAGTTGGTTTCGTAACATAGGAACCCCCCCCCACTGCCACATCTGACAGCCAACGCATGCGACAAAATCTCTTTTTGAAAATCGTCAACCATCCCTTCCTCTAAGTGCTCCAGGATGTCATGGTTAATACGGAAGATTTCCACGAATGTGGCCTCGTCCATGTCATCATTCCGTTCAATCCATTCTGCCATCCTAGCTACTCGCGCGGATTTGTAGCGTCGTGGCTTGAGGCGGCGTGCTTTCGCCCTGCGAACTGCTGACTCTGCTGCAATAGTGTCTATTGCCTCCACTGCTAGCTGAGCAAGGATGATGTCGATAGCCACTTCTTCAATTCTCTGCCGCAACGACTACTGCTATTTCTAGCGGGCTCGCCATGGTTTGTGTCTCGATATTTGCTTCTCGATTTGGTGGTTCTACTTTTGTACTTGTGTCCTGCTTGCATGTTGGGTTGGGTAGGGCGAGGGGTTTTTGCATGATTGCATGTGGGTTTTTTTTTTTAACGGCGCGTGTACTTTGAGGGAAGCGGTTGGACGTTTCCGTGACGTCGTTCTTTCACATATGGTTGCTGTGGGGTCGCATGCCAGCACACTCTTGATAGAGACCCTGTTCTGTTTTGGTCCTGCAGCGATTTTGCACGGATTGCAACCGTCAGGTTTTGGATTGCCCAGAGTTCGAGTGGGATGTCCGGACATTGCAATGTCAATTTTCCAAACCCGAGTCGCGTGGGTAAACTTTGGTGTCGTCCAAACTTTTGAAGGCGAACTAAAAGACCTGGAAGCGATTTTTCAGTGCCTGAAGCAGAATCGTCTTATCACCAAAGGCTCCAGGTGCGAGTTGTTTAAACCGAAACTGGAGTTTTTGGGGCATTTCAAGGGAAGGCGTGAAAATTGACCCCCGTAAAATTCGGGCCATTCAAGAATGGAAGCCGCCAACCAACCTCAAGGAGGTGCAATGGTTTTTGGGGTTCGTCAATTATGTGCACCGGTTTATCCCCAACATGGCGGGGTTGACTAGAGAACTAACTGACCTACTTCATAAGGCCACTGAATATAAGTGGGGGGAGTAGCATTTGACGGATTAAAAAATGTTTTAATCTCGCCACCAGTACTTCGGATTGCTGACCTGGAATGACCATTTGAGGTCATGACAAACGCAAGTGACATCGCAATCGGAGCACTTCTTTTACAGGATTTTAGCGACAGCCTTCAGCCAATCACGTACGAGTGGCGAAAGTTACAGTTGGCCGAGCGAAATTATCCCGTACACGATAGAGAAATGCTGGCAATCATGCACACGTACACGATCTGGCGATGCTACCTGACAGGAGCCGACGTGACTATACAAATAGATCACAAATCCCTACAGTACCTGCGAGCGCAGCCAAATCTCAACCCGCGGCAGATTCGCTGGTTGGATTATCTGGAGTCAAACTTCGCGTACCGAATCACGTACAAGAAGGGTGCCAACAACATCGCCGACGCCCTCTCCAAACCATCTGCCCAGACCACCGCTGTACTAATCGCTAGACAAACCCATTGCTCAGTGGATTATTTACCCACGGATATTCGATTGATCCCTTTTTTTCGTAAACAACGACCACCGGCAGGTCACGGCTGCACGAAGAGCCTATTACGTAAAAGCGGGAACGGAACGAATTTGGGTTCCAAGTTATCGTCTACTTTGTGAATTATTAATTCAAGAAGTCCACGATTCGAACTTATCGGGACATTTTGGGGTTGACAAGACTCTGAAGGCACTGCAACAGTTTTATTACTGGCCGGACATAATTTCGGACGTGCAAAAATACGTGGGCGCGTATCCGGCCTGCCAGACAATGAAAACACCACCCCAGCGATCAGCAGGACTGTTCTAGCCCCTCGAGCCACCCCAACGACCCTGGCAATATGTGACAATGGATTTTCTTACCGGCCTACCGGCTGGACCAAGTGGTAACGACACGGTTCTTGTTGTCGTTGACCACCTCGTGAAAATGGCACATTTCACGCCATGTCGCACGGCGATCACAGCCGAAGAAACCGCTCGTCTGTTCATCTCGACCGTCGTTCGCTTGCATGGTATCTCTGAAATTCACCTCGCACTTCTGGCAAGACACGTGGAATCGATACAGCACCCGTCTACAGTTCTCATCCGCCTATCACCCATTAGGCAGAATGGGCAAATCAGACCATGTAACAGTTGATTCACACGAACTGTCCGGATATCCGCAAGTGGGAAGATTCGCTACCAATGCTAGAGTTTTCCTACAACAATGCACCCTCCACTACGACCAAGCATTCGCCCTTCTTCCTAAATTATGGGATGGACCCGACCATACCCATTTCCACCAACGCTGAAAGTTCAATCCCCCGCTGAAGTTCATCCAACGTTGAAAGTCGACGCAACAGTTCATCGAATACCTTCAAACCGCCCGCACAAAAGCCATCGAATTTATTCGAAAAGCCAATGTCACTGCCCGCCAACACGCCGACCGCCACAGACGAGATATTACTCTGGCTGTTGGGAAATTAGTACTTCTCGACACCAAAAACCTTCGCCTGCAGATACCGCCAAAACTCCGACCCTGCTACTATGGACCATTCAAAACCATCAAGATGATAACGCCAGTGACTGCCCAGCTATGCATGCCTGATGATTGGAAGATTCATAATTCATTCCACGTCAGCCTCTTTGTCCTTTTGTCGCTGACTCATCGAACGTCGCTCGGCAGCCGATCGCCCTAGATCTATGGCCAGCGGAGGAGACGCTCATCGAACCGTCGAAAATCCAGAGCCATCGTGGAAGAATCAATGGTCCGGAACGACACGTTGACTTTCTGATACGATGGACCAATCGTACCAGTGAAGACGAAACGTGGGTTCCCTCGGTACAAGTACAGTCGCCTACAATACTCCGGAATGATTTATCACGCAAAAACGTCGCAAATATAGACCACCTTCGCTAGTGTAAGGAATATTTCATTCCTTAAGCGAGCTACACCGCTACCGCGTACACCGGCCCTACACGGCACCGACATCAGCCCTAGCTTCGGCCCGACCACGTCGCACCGAACCATTCTCCATCAGTCCGAAGCACTCCGCGTCCTCCGGTGCCTTCTCTGAACCTGTTCAATCACACGGCTAGGATTGCTCTAGTGTTCCTATATCTTGCTTCGTTATTCCACTGTACCACATTATGTTATTCTGAATCTCGACATTCGATTCCGTGCTACTCTGGTTAAGCACTCATAACACGTAGCAGCCCTAAACATTTGGTTTCCCATTTCAGGGCACTCGTTTGAAAGGTAAAATTCTAGGGCGCCTTTCAAAGCACCGGCGTTAAAACTATTGCAATGGCCAAATACGTTTTCTGTCTTCCACCTCGTCGATAAATACGGCGGATGGAATGACGAGGAAACAATTTTAGCCTCGAATGGAACGAATTGCAATTTTACAACACTACATGAAACAACATGAATGCCTTTAAGTGAATGCACAAATGCTTAAACACTACAGCAAGGATTGATATGGTACACTTTGACAGCAATGCTGCCCAATGACGATCATAATCTCTAGCTGAAATAGCACGTGGCATGTAGGGCATCCACCTTGCAGCAAACTCAATCAAAACACAACTGAATACAAGAGGCAGATATGTATGCGGTTATCAGGCCCCACGATATCAGGATTTGTACGTTTTTTACGCTTTTTAAAAGGGTGTTTGCTTGTACCGAACCTAATGAAAAAGTTTTTTATTTATTTATTTATTTTTATTTTTAGGATTGAACCCTGTTGAAAAGGCCTTCTTTTGACGTATGGGACTGATGTTTCAACGTCAACATTTTGTTAAGTCCCCACATTCCTCCCACATCTCCCGCAACACGAACAAAATGTTGACGTCCCACCAGCGAGATACATCCCTCCCACACCTTCCGCAACCCAAAAAATCCGGCGAAGTCCCTTGAGGCCATAAATAATCCTCCCACAACCCCCACCCCCCAACCGCAACCCTGCGTAAACCCTAATTTTGCGGAGTTGCTAAATTGGGGACAGGGAAAACCATTCCTAAACATCAGGGCCCGACCTAGCGTTTAAAAAATAGTCCTCTTGAGCTGTCGACCAATTTTTAAAATTGCCAACTTGACGATTTCATTGCTGGGAAAACGGGAAGCAGTCGGTAGCCATGTGACTTCTCGCTGGCATAATTTCTATTTCTGATTCCCTAGACGATGTGAAACTAGTAAATTACACTGCCCACAGCTCAAAAGAGGGCCTGTTCTTATATAAAAAGTTGTCAGAATACAGTGTCACTCAGGATTTTGTCCGTCATATTAGCCCGTTAATAAAATTGTGACACTAAGTAGTGTGACATTGTGTCGCGAGGGAACACCAGAAGGGGAGGAAATAGAAAAGGGGGGGAGGGGGATTGGAGACCGAGGGGGAAAGGGGGAGGGAATAAAAAACGAGGGGAAGGGGGAAGCGAAATGGAGGGGAAGGGGGAAGATCGAAACGGGAGGGAAGGGGGGAAGCGAAATAGAGGAGGAGAGGGATTGAAAATGGAGGGGGAGGGGGGGATCAAAACCGAGGAGAGGGGGAAAGCTGGCGAATATAGCAGTGGAAGAAAGGGAAAGTATATCGGCACTCAGTATTAGGGGCCTCGATAACATGTACGGCCAGTGGCACGATGTAAACAATCAGAATTAGCGAGTTCACAACATGACTCATCAGTCACATTCCACCGTTAGTCAGAAAATACAGGAAAAAAGTTATACGAATGGTCTGTAGAAGTAACCCCCGCCCATCTCAAAACGTTTCCCCGTCTGCGCCAACCCGATTTCATCATCATTGTGGCTGGCGCAGTATTTTTCCCGAGCTCCAGGCGCAGTTCGAGCGAAAAAACACAAAATGCCATACTTTCATCATGGAGGGTAACGCATCCCGCGATGACTAAAAATGGCGGCTTTGTCTCTACGGTATTTACAGCTGCAAACAGAAAGTCAAGCCATAACTTGTTGTAATTCTTGAGTCGCCTGAAAATAGTAACAAATATAGATAATTACAAGGTTATTTTTGCGAAATTAATATGTTAAAAATCCCGTCAAGGTACTCTCAAAACCACATTTAATGTTGTATTAAATTCAATACAAAAAATCTATTAGAAGTCTGTTGCCTGACTTTTTATTTTTTCAACAAATGTATTTACCGGAAAAGTTTTCCGCCGGATTACGACTCTACACGTCTTGTCATGCATGAAACAAATTAGCGCATGCACACTACATTTTTATGTTCATGCCTCATTGGCTTAGTGCCGATCCCGGATAGATTTTCTCTTTCGTGTCAAATGTTTTCGTTTTTTGTGTGTTTGTTAATGTTTGAAAAATATCGCACCCGATGTGCGGCCCGCTATGGACCAATTAGCTTATGTGACATAAATGCGCAAGGTCTCAATTTTGTAATTTTGTGTGCGCGACGTCCAACGAATTTTTATTTGGGAATACTTTACGTAGTTCTCTCGTACTGCGCCAGGAGCTTGGGAAAATTATCGCGCCCACCGTAATGATGACGAAATTGGGCTGGCGCGAGCGGGAAAACGTTTCGTGGTCCTCAAATTCGGCCTCCTGACAGTTGTTGCATGTGTGAACAGCCTGGTCACTTCAAAAATTGCGCCCAAACTCAGGTGCACTCGGATTTTACGTTTCTTTCAATAGCCCCCCCCTTGCCCACCTTAACACCAATTTTTCCACGTACACCTATTCAAACATTCATACCCTTCTGTTTCGAGTTGCTCTGGTCCTCAAATTCAGCCTCCTGATGGTGGTTGCATGTCTGAACAGCCTGGTCTCTTCAAACATTGCGCCCAAACTTGGGTGCACTCGGATTTTACGTTTCTTTCAATAGCCCCCCTAGCCCACCATAACACCAATTTTCCCACGTACACCTATTCAAACATTCATAACCTCCTATTCCGAGCTGCTCTGGTCCTAAAATTTGGCCTCCTGACGGTTTTTTTATGTGTGAACAGCCTGGTCACTTCAAAAATTATCCCCAAACTTGGGTTCACTTGGAGTTTACGTTTCTTTCGATAGCCCCCCCCCCTAGCCCACCTTAACACCAAATTTCCCACATACACCTATTCAAACATTCATACCCTCCTGTTCCAAGCTTCTCTAGTCCTCAAATTCGACCTTCTGACAGTGGTTGCATGTGTGAAAAGCCTGGTCACTTCAAAAATTGGGTGAACTCGGGTGCACTCGGATATTACGTTTCTTTCAAAAGCCCCCCCTAGCCCACCTTAACACCAATCTTCCCACGTACACTTATTCAAACATTCACACCCTCCTGTTCCGAGCTGCTGTGGTCCTCAAATTCGGCCTCCTGATGGTGGTTGCATGTGTAAAAGGCCCGGTCACTTCAAAAATTGCACCCAAACTCGGGTGCACTCAGATTTTACGTTTCTTTCAATAGCCCCCCCTAGCCCACCTTAACACCGATTTTCCAACGTAATCCTATTCAAATATTTATACCCTCGTATTCCGAGCTGCTCTGGTCCTCAAATTCGGCCTCTTGATGGTGGCTACATGTGTGAACAGCCTGGTCCTTTAAAAAATCGCGCCCAAACTCGGGTGCAGTCAGATTTTACGTTTCTTTCAATAGTCTCCCTAGCCCACCTTAACACCAATTTTCCCACGTACACCTATTCAAACATTCATACCCTCCTGTTCAAAGCTGCCCTGGTCCTCAAATTCGGCCTCCCGATGGTGGTTACATGTGAGCGGCCTGGTCACTTCAAAAATCGCGCCCAAAATCGAGTGCATTCGGTATTTACGTTTCTTTCAATAGCCCCCCCCTTGCCCTCCTTAACACCAATTTTCCCACGTACACCTATTCAAACATTCATACGGCAATCACGTCCGCAAGTAGCGTGCTCCTACGAGGGGGGGGATCGGTGCGGGATGTCGAGGTGGTGGGTCTAGTAGGCCTCTTTTCACTGGCCGCCACAATTTGTGTGGCGGCCTTTACATTTTTATCTTCCACCACCTCCCCATACTTCATCTTTAGGGCCATATTGGCCACTTCAAAACCGCGTTGATCTGCGGTGAATAAGAAGTGAATCTTTTCCTCCACCTCCTCGACTATCTGCTGGAGATAGTCGGCGGCTAACTCGCCACCACTAGGGGGCAAAGCGGAGAGCGCATGCTAAGCAATAGCTTGGATACGCTCAAAGCTAATAAGTTGGGTTCGAATGCCATCACTTTTTACCAAAGAAGAACGCAACTGAGGACGTGCAGGAGGGATAGGAGCAAGATTCGGGACGGTAGAACCAGACTTGAGACGAATGGCGTTACCGTCGTCGAGGGTTTCCATGGGCGTGTCGTCGTCCGTGCCAT
The DNA here is from genome assembly GCA_027943415.1 of Closterium sp. NIES-67. Taxonomy (NCBI): domain Eukaryota; kingdom Viridiplantae; phylum Streptophyta; class Zygnematophyceae; order Desmidiales; family Closteriaceae; genus Closterium; species Closterium sp. NIES-67. Next base: position 206,796 of record BQMB01000474.1, on the reverse strand, counting down.
CGCCCTCGGGTCCGGCCGCTACGGGAGGAGGGCGGGAGCGTGGCACTGCTGCTGCTGCAGGTCGAGCAGGTGCAGGGGGTGGTGCTGGATCACTGGTTTGTCCGCGCTGAAGGGCCGCGAGAAGAACAATGACGTGATGAATTGCATCATTATTAGCGTTGTCGTTGTTGATGTAAGGAGCAAGAATTTGTTCTGCAGATCAGGGCGCTGTAGAAGCAGAGGAGCACGATGTAACACGTTCACCAGTTGCAGCACCCGTGAAGATTCGATGGAAATTTTGTTGCGTGGCGAGGTCCAGACGCGCCATCATTTCGGCGAAATTTGCAACTCCATTGGCAATGATGACAGCATCCTGCTGTGCGCGTTGATTCGTCGGACGAGATTCCAAGTCGGCGTGGGCGTCCGGATTCTGGCGATCGCCACAATCCTGGTGCTCTTAGCGATTTGCACGCAGGTCAAGATTCTGACGATCCAGTTCCTGACGCGTCAAGTCACGCCCAGGATTCTGCTCATCATTTCGACCTGCGCGCCCAGGATCGCGATGATAATTGCAATCCTCGTGCGCAAGACCGTCATAATTGCGGCTGAGGGGTGCCGCGCAACTGTTCCACGGGTGGCGCGGCGCTTTCTCCTGCCGGGTTCAAGTCGACACGTTCTCGTTCGTCACGCCGCTCGTCGTGAAACTCGGGGGGGAAATCACGACCATTAGAAGCATTACGATCTCCGACGGGAGCCAATCCGGGTTGCTGAACAGGGTTTTGCCGAGCGCCATTCAGCAAATCCAATGTAGTAACAGAAGCGTTTCTGTTGTGTGGAGAGTGGGAACGATCACGGTGAGAGGAAGAAGCTTGAATTCCCTCACGCACAGGGGAGCCACGTCGTCTGTTGCTCCTGAGATTCATTCTTGAAACAGGAGGACGACCACTTGCAGTAGAAACCATTCCTCCAGTCATGGTAGAAAAACGTGCGGCAATCACGTCCGCAAGTAGCGTGCTCCTATGCCCAGGTCCGCGCCCAAACTCGGGTGCACTCGGATTTTATGTTTCTTTCAATAGCCCCCCTAGCCCACCTTAACACCGAATTTCCCACGTACACCTATTCAAACATTCATTACCTCCTGTTCCGAGCTGCTCTGATCCTCAAATTCGGCCTCTTGGTGGTGCATTCGGATTTTACGTTTCTTTCAATAGCCCCCCTAGCCCACCTTAACACCAAATTTCCCACGTACACCTATTCAAACATTCATAACCTCCTGTTCCGAGCTGCTCTGATCCTCAAATTCGGCCTCTTGGTGGTGGTTGCATGGATGAACAGCCTGGTCACTTCAAAAATCGTGCCCAAACTCGGGTGCACTCAGATTTTACGTTTCTTTCAATAGACCCATCTGGCCGACTTTACCACCGATTTTCCCACGTACACCTATTTAAACATTCATACCCTCCTTTTCCGAGCTGCTCTGGTCTTCAAATTCGGCATCCTGACGTTGGTTTCATGTGTGAACAGCCTGGTCACTTCAAAAATCACTCCTTAACTTGGGTGCACTCGGATTTTGCGTTTCTTTCAATAGCCTCCCCTTGCCCACCTTAACACCAATTTTCCCACGTACACCTATTTAAACATTCATACCCTCCTGTTCCAAGTTGCTCTGGTCCTCAAATTCGGCCTCTTGACGGTGGTTGCATGCATGAACAGCCAGGTCACTTCCAAAATCACGCCCAAACTCAGGTGCACTCGGATTTTACGTTTCTTTCAATAGCCCACCCTAGCCCACCTTAACACCAATTTTCCCACGTACACCTATTCAAACATTCATACCATCCTATTCCGAGCTGCTCTGGTCCTCACATTTGGCCTCTTAGCAGTGGTTACTTGTGTGAAGAGCCTGGTCACTTCAAAAATCACGCCCAAACTCGAGAGCACTCGGACTTAAGGTCTCTTTCAATAGCCCCCCCTAGCCCACCTTAAACACCAATTTTCCCACGCACACCTATTCAAACATTCATACCCTCCTGTTCCGAGCTGCTCTGGTCCTCAATTTTTTCCTCCTGTTAGTGGTTTTATGTGTGAACAGCCTGGTCACTTCAAAAATTGCGCCCAAACTCGGGTGCACTCGGATATTACGTTTCTTTTAATAGCCCCCCCTTGCCCACCATAACACCAATTTTCCCACGTACACCTATTCCAACATTCATACCCTCCTGTTCCGAGCTGCTCTTGTCCTCAAATTCAGCCTCCTGATGGTGGTTGCATGTGTGAACAACCTGGTCACTTAAAAAATCGGGCCCAATCTCGGGTGCACTCGGTTATTACATTTCTTTCAATATCCCTCCCTAGCCCACCTGAACACCAATTTTCCCACGTACACCTATTCAAACATTCATACTATCCTGTTCGAAGATGCTCTGATCCTCAAATTCGGCCTCGTGATGGTGGTTGCATGTGTGAACAGCCTGGTCACTTCAAAAATTGCGCCCAAACTTGGGTGCACTCGGATTTTACGTTTCTTTCAATAGCCCCCCTAGCCCACCCTAACACCAATTTTCGCACGTACACCTTTTCAAACATCCATAGCCTCCTGTTCAGAGCTGCTCTGGCCCTCAAATTTGGCCTCCTCATGGTGGTTGCATGTGTGAACAGCCTGGTCTTTTAAAAAATTGCGCCCAAACTCGGGTGCACTTGGATATTGCGTTTCTTTCAATAGCCCCTCCTAGCCCACCTTAACACCAATTTTCCCACATACAACTATTCAAACATTCATACCCTCCTGTTCCGAGCTGCTCTGGTCCTCAAACTTGGCCTCCTAATGGTGGTTGCATGTGTGAACAACTTGGTCACTTAAAAAATCGGGCCCAAACTCGGGTGCACTCGGATTTTACGTTTCTTTCAATAGCCCCCGCTAGCCCTCCTTAACACCAATTTTCCCACGTACACCTATTCAAACATTCATACCCTCCTATTTCGAGCTGCTGTGGTCCTCAAATTCGGCCTCCTGGAGGTGGTTGCATGTGTGAACAGCCTGGTCACTTCAAAAATTGTGCCCCAAATCTGGTGCACTTGGATTTTATGTTTCTTTCAATAGCCCCCCTAGCCCAACTTAACACCAATTTTTCCACAAACACCTATTCAAACATTCATACCCTCCTGTTCCGAGCTGCTCTAGTCCTCAAATTCGGCCTCCTAACGGTGGTTCAATGTATGAACAGCCTGGTCACTTCAAAAATCACTCCCAAACTCGGGTGCACTCTGATTTTACGCTTCTTTCAATGGCCCCCCCTTGCCCACCTTAACACCAATTTTCCCACGTACACCTATTCAAACATTCATACCTTCCTGTTCCGAGCTGCTCTGGTCCTCAAATTCGGCCTCCTGAACTATGGTTGCATGTGTGAACAGCCTGGTCTTTTAAAAAATCACGCCCAAACTTGGGTGCACTTGGAGATTACGTTTCTCTCAATAGCCCCCCCTAGCCCACCTGAACACCAATTTTCCCACGTACGCCTATTCAAAAATTCATACCCTCTTGTTCCGAGCTGCTCTGGTTCTCAGTGCATACGCAGGCAGCTTGTTCCCTAACGTAACATCGGCATGCAAGTCCGGGGTGAGGGCGGGTAACCTGGCCGAACTGTCGCCTCGTCTGCCGGTCCCAGACCTGTGTCGGAGCTGCGTTAGGCAGTCCCCACTGGTTGCGTCAGCGGACCACGAGGGTTCCGGACCGAGCAGACCGTGTCAAGCGTTCCCGGCTCGGGCCCAAGGGTCAGTCGCCCAATGGGAGGGAGGGGTGAGCAGCCCAGTGCAACCCCCCAGCTGCCTCGCGTGGCCCGCTAGCGACAGCGGTAGTCCTCTGCCCCCGGGCTACTGCGTTGCAGTAGGAACTACGGCCCGTTTTTCCTCCAGCCTTTCTACCTCCCATCCTATTCCTCGCTCTCTTCCTCCTCTACTCCCTAGTCCTCCTCTACTACTCAGTCTCACATTTTACTCGTCAACATGCTGAGATAGCCTACTTAGTTGAATTGACGACTAGTCTTGAAACCAGAGTAGCCCGACCCCCTTTCAGATTCTGGTTTCCTTACTCTACTAGTTCACGGTTCATATTTTCTTCATTTCCGTTCCCCCCTTCAAGCAATCGTTTCTCTTTGGTCCCTCCTTTCTTCTACACATTGTGTTCTCCCATTTCTGATTAGTTTTCTCTTTTTCCACAAACTAGCAAAGTGATGGGCCGCTTTTAATTTGAATACAAGGTATTCATTTCACCCTCGTCTCCCATGCTCTTCTCCTCTCGTCCCCTTCACACCCTCCTTAACTAGAAGTACTTCTTTTCATCCTGCAAATCTATTCTCAGCTCGCCGTCTCCTAAACATTCCCACTCTGGTACATTCAATTTCTTCCCTATGCATTATCCATTGTTATCTAATATCAATCATCTAGTACAGAAACAATGTTTTTTGTGATTCTAAGAAAAAAAATAAAAAACAAACAAACAAAAACAAAACAAAACAAAACAAAACACTTGTCATTTCATGTACGGTTCTTTGACTCTACACCTTGGGTGAAGTCAACTGAACTGGAGATGATAAGGGTAATCTATACTTTTTGAAACTTACAAATGGTATTGTTTTGTGGTTTTGTGTTATAATATGTGTATAATAGGCTTTCGTCTTCCCCCACTTAGCTGGGGAAGCGATAGCCTATATTTTTCGTTGATAGATATATGCCATGAGAAAGGATGGGAAACAAAGGAAATCTCAATTGTTGTTTTCCATCCTTTTCACGAGTTTTGTAGCCTTATATCTATATTACACTGCATGATAGGTCCATTTTACACTCAAAACAAAAATGGTACAAAATACTTCATATTTTATCAACATTGATATTGGAAAACCACGGACTTGTGACAAAATAGTATGGTAAGTTTGTGAACTTCACTAGCTTTCGCATGCATGAACTGTCAGTAAAGTCTATTTGAATAGAAGCAAATACTTTGTAAGTAAATATATTATTTTTTTAAACAAAAATTGAAACAAAAAATCTCGTCCGATTGATCACAATAGGTTGCTCTGCAACCCAAAAAAACTACCACCACAAAAATAATATTTACCAAAACAAGCCACCTATTGTATAATGAGATGGGCGGTCATGGGAGGAGGTACAACAAACATTGGCTCTGCCTCGGTCTACAGATATATCTCGCCTGCAAAAAAAAAAAAAAAAAAAAAAAAAAGGTTAATGAACCCGTCGGCCGTGATGGCACACCATGGGTCGGTGCATGCCTTGTCGTCTGTGGGTCAGAGGACAGGTGCAGTGAACAATTGCATATTGTACTACATTACTGGGTTGTACTTTGTACCCCTACTTACCTGTAGTTAACTCGTTCCTCCTCTCAACCCTGTAGGGTCCACTTTGCGCTCACAGAACATAAGGCCCGTACCTGCCCCCGAGCGTATGCGTGGACGTCTCCGGGACCGAGTAGCTTGGTGGGTCAGTTGGTGCGATAGTTGGTTTATCCTCTCCGTCATCTCGGCTGGGTATCACCTTCCATGGTCCACAACGGGGCCCACCCCCCGGTTTTCACCGAACCATGCAGGAGCCGCACAGTTCCTGACTTTGTTGTGGACGCGGTCGCTGGCCTCATCACCACAGGTGCCATCAAGGTAGTGGACACGTCCCTCGAGCTCACCTGTGTTAGCCCACTCAACGTGGTCGTTCAACCCACAAAAAAGAGATTGATTTTGGACCTCCATCATGTGAATTCATTTCTAGCGGTGCCTCAATTTCGCTACGAAGGACTTAATCGTGTCCCGGATCTCGTGCGGCAAGGCGACTAGTTATTCACCATCGACCTCAAATTCGGATACCATCACGTGGATATCCATCCCAATTGTTGGCGGTTCCTCAGGTTCACCTTGCGGGGTCAGCGATACAAATTCTTCGCATTGTCGTTTGGTCTCGCGACGGCACCTTTCATTTTCATACAGTTGATCAAACAACTTGCTAAGCGGTGGCGTAGTCAAGGCATTCGATTAATTCCCTATGTCGATGATATCCTCGTCATTAGCGCCACTAGGGTCACAGCCCTCGTGACATGTGCGGTCGTTCTCGCAGACCCATAGAATGCGGGCTTCGTCGTGAATTACGCGAAGTCACAGCTCGAGCCCACTCAGAAGCTTAAGTTTCTTGGGCTTGTGCTTGACTGCACCCGATTGACATTCTTCGTCGCTGCTGACCGCCGCGACCGCTTGTTTTCTGAACTGACGAGCATCTGCACGGCCAGCTTCCGTGGGACTCGTACGCCGGTTCGCTGTGTCGCCTGTGTTACGGGCATGCTCGCATCCATGGCCTTGACCCTTGGCACTGTTGCCCGTGCCTTTTCACAAAACCTGCTGTCCCAGATTGCCGATTGTCAGTCATGGGGGGAGGACGTCTGCCTCACGTTGGCCTCGGAAGACGAGCTTAAGTTTTGGCTCACGCAGTTTGACACTTTCAATGGCTCGCCTTTTCGCATGGGGGGCTTGTTACTTGCGGCCTGATGGACACACTGACTCCTTCTCCTCACCATTGCCTCAAGCGCTCCTTAACACCTCAAGCATGGCAAGAGAGCCAGTTGGCTTCCTTTGGGCTCTCAATTCATTCGCCAACGCGATTCAGCATCGACATGTCCTCCTTCATACAGATAGTCAGTCCGCTTACTTCATCCTTCAGAAAGGCCGCTCGCATCGCTCCGAGCTATTGCTCGTTTGCCGGGCAATCATCCAACTCTGCATGTACTCTCGAACCCACTTGACCATCCAGTGGATTCCCCGTGAACTCAATACGGTGGCCGATGAGTTGTCCAATGTGGCCAACATGACGATTACTCTCTTGCCTTGGTTTTGCCTACTCGAGCGGCGTTGGGGCCCACACACGGTCGACTTGTTTTCTTCGTAGGCCAATGCTCAATTGCCTCGCTTCTGCACCCCATTCTTTCACCCGTTGGCCATAGCTAAAGATGCCTCTCTCTCAGTTGGGCCGGCGAAAATTGCTACACTTTTCTCCCACCATCTCTTATTCCCGCTGTATTGGCCCATGCGCGCCGCTCAGGAGCACCCCTTACGCTCACTCTCCCTAAGTGGCCGGGCGCCTGCTAGTGGCCCCTTCTTTGCCCCGTTGATGCCAGTTGGGCTCCCGAGAACGCCCATGCAATCCTCCTTCCTATTGGTTCTAGCAGTTTAGTTGTTGGTAGCAACCGTCATGCCTTTAGCAGTGCCGGACTACCCAACTCCCCAATGTACGCCCTCCGATTAATATTTACTGATGTTGTGTAACTCAGAAATGCAGGTTCTTACCTCGGTCGTCTCCTGTCGGACCTGCTGACCCTTACTGTGGACCTTCACGCTCAATCGACCATTCGCACGTATGAGCCTTATTGGCGCCAGTACCGAGCATTTTGCACCCGTCACTCGCTGCCAATTCTTCCGGCCAGTGATCTCACCACTGCATTCTTCCTCCTCCATTCCATTCGCTCCGGAGCGACGCTATCCGTAGTGCGGTCCATTTGTTCGGCCATCTCATGCGCCCATTGAATGGTCGGCCTCCCCTCTCCCATCCGCGGCTCATTACCATCCCAAGTGAAAGCTTACGCTCACCGCCATTGCACTCGCCCTTCATGCGCAAAGGAACCTATTCCTCCCTCAAAGATTTACGACATCTGTGATCACTACGTCACCTCCTCCGACCCTGCCACATTCCAAAAGGGCTTGATCCCTCTTCTCATGTTCACTGTCTTCCTCCACTTTTCGGATTTTGTCGCTTTGCAATGGCACTAGATCGAGTTCGATCAAGATTGCATGTCGTTGTTCATCCCCCGATCGAAGACCGATCAGGTTGCCTTGGGCGCATGGGTGCCTGTGGCCACGTCCTCCGCCCGGCACTGCCCAGTTGCTCGAGTGAAGCAATTTCTTTTCCTCTCTGACTTCTCTGCTCGTACGCTTGGCCCTCTTGTTCGAGTCTTTCGCCTGGGTGGTGGCGCATTCCCCAGGGACACGACCCCCTCATACGCCACTATTCGCAGTTGGTGTCGCGAGGCCTTTGTCCAAGTCGGCCTCGACCCCAAGCTCTTTGGGACCCATTCCTTTCGCAAGTCGGCCGCCACCCTCACTGTGGATGTTGGTCTGCCAGATCGCCTCTTTAAGGCATTCTGTAGGTTTCATAGCGACAGCGCGAAGGAGTTGTACGTCACCCAGCTCGACAGCGAGCTCGTCGAGGCCTCCCGCACCTTACAAGATCCCTCTCGTGCTAGTCCATCATACCGCTATAGGGCCACGCTCATGCGTCATTGTCGCCCTCCTCTCTCGTGATGCAGGAGGGAGTACAGGTAGGGGGTGGGGACGCCCTACTCCATCCACGCCTCATACTTCAACTTCTGCGCTTGCTCGTAGTACAACACTGCAAACACCACTGTCAATATCGACACGCTTGAAGCACGCACCAACGCATTGTAAGCATGCACCAATGCACTCGAATCACGCATCAACGCACTCAAAGCACGCACAACTCACTCGAAGCATGCACAACGCTATCATTCAAATTGTACAACTTACATGGGCAATAATCGCCTCCAAATGCGACGGGCCTTAATCAGCTGTGACGCATGTCTCACAGACAACAGGCAAGGTGCTGTGCATGGAGGCAGGCAATGAATTCGTTGATCTTCTCATCACACTTTTACGCCTACCTATGGCAAGCGTCGTGAAACTGCTAACTCAGCAGGCAATTCCGAAAGACTGCCCTATTATAGGGTCCGGGATTCTTAGCATTTTTTCGAGTGTCGAGAAACTGGAAGGGAGTCACTTGGAGGTCGAAAAGCAGGCACTTATTGATCCGCTCCCTGGCGAAGGTGGGGATCATTTCCCGATCCTGAAGGCCTATTACACGTGTACAGTGCACGATTGTGTCTTACAGGAGGAGGCTGCTTCCTGCCCACAAGGTTCTTTGTGACTGTCTGGCCCTCCAAACTCGTGCTGAAAAAAACCCATCAACATTCTCAATAGAGCATGCATCAACGCAGAACAATCTGTATTCACATGTCCTTGGCACCACTTGTCGGTTGTGAAGCTTCTAATGGACGCCATCTAATATGCCCTACCTGCAAACAAACCATGAGCAGGAAGCTTAATGTGCTGAGCGGGGGTGCTGAGCGGGGCTTTGCGAAAGACCACATTTCTTAAACCGTCTTGAACGACCTTACGTTCTTCCCCAGCTCTCCAATGACTACTGCAGATGTGCTGCTTGATGTGGCCTGTCATCTTTGGCCGATCTAAAGAGTTATGAAAGTACTCTGACCGAATCACAGGTGAGTCCAGATTTTCCTTTGCCTCTCTACTACATTTGTCGGAAATGTTACTTAGGGTACATTCCTACGAGCTCCGGCAGTTTAGCTTTTGTCATTTTGGTATAGATTCCTCGAGCCGCGTATAAGTTTGGTCCAACTTCTCGTCACATGCATCCTCCTCATGTAGATGATATCACTTGTCTTGGCAGCACTGTCACCTTCAACTGCTTTGGCTGATGTGTTTGGAATTACCGTAAACGCCTGGATAAATATCTGTTTTATTAAGGACCCATGGGTGCTTTTGGTGGGTAGGTCTTTTATTATGGTCAGCGACTAACTAGACCCCCCCCTAACGGTTGTATGTCGGTTTGGACTGTCAAGTTATACATATGGTTGTATGTACAAGATATAGGCTGGATAGGTGTATGTTCTTAGAGGGTACAACTCCAACCCTATATCTCCCTTGTTCTCACTTGTTTCCAATTCATTCTTGTATTCTAACATGGCATCATGAGTAGGTTAGGTCCGCCCACCCGCTTCCGCCCCTAGCCCTAGACTACCGCCCCGCCGGCCCCTAGCTTGCCCACTGGCCCCTAGCGTGCCCGCCGCCCCTTCACCGCCGCGCCGGCCTCTCACATACCCCGTCGGCCCCTCGCGCCTAGCCGGCTCCACAAACCTAGCCGGCCCCTAGCGTACCCACTGGCCCCTTGCGCTCAGCCGGCCCCTTGCGCACCTCACCGGCCCCTCGCTACCCGCCACCCCTTAAGCGCCCCGTCGGCCCCTTGTGCCTAGCTGGCCTCTCGCACGCTCACCCGGCCCCTTGCGCACCCGCCCGGCCCTTCGCGCTTGCCGGCCCTTCGCGCTCACCGGCCCCTCACGTGCCCACCGGACCTTCGCGCGCTCGCCAGCCCTTTGCGCGTGCTGGCCCCTCCCGCTCCCGCCGGCCCCTCCCGTGCCCGCCGGCCCCTTACGCTCTCGCTGGCCCCTTCGCGCGCGCCGGCCTCTCCCGCGCCCGCTGGCCCCTCCCGTGCCCGTTGGCCCCTCCTGTCCTCGCCTGCCCCTTTGCGCCTCTCCTGCCCCGTTGCGCCTCTCCGGCCCTTAGCACGACGACGGCCACCTAGCGCCTCGTTGGCCCTAGCGCTCTGCCGGCCCTTTGCACCGTGCTAGCTCTGCGCACCCCGGGCCCTGCGCGCCTCGGGCCCCTACTCGGCCTTCCGCCCGGTCTTCTCGCCAAAGAGTCATGCCGCTGTACCGCCGTGTCGCTGAGTACCTGTGCCGCTGTGTCGCCGTAACGCGGTGCCACCGTGACGCTGTGTCGCTGAGGTTGCACGATGGTGGATGCCATGCTTCGCCTGGATGCGGAGGGGCACGCGATCGACTTCACCGCCTGGCTTATCGATCTCCGCCGTCACCTGACAGGTCAGCGTCAGGATGGGCACTCCCTGGCTATGCATGTTGATGGCTTGCTTCCCCGCCCCCCCACGCCTGATCCCCTCCCTGCTGACCCCACCACTGCTGAGAGTGAGGCCTTTGCTGCTGCTGTGCTCGCTCGCATTGTCTGGGACTCTTGCGATGTTGTAGCGTAGCTTGCTATTAGTCATGCGCTTCCCATGTCTGAGCATCAGCGCTTCACTGCTGTCGCGAACGCCAAGGACTACCTAGATGCAGTAGTTGCGCGCTACTCCACATGTGTCTCCGCCTCCGCTGGCCGCTTGATCCTACCCATGTTATACGCCGATCTGTCCCCTTTCCCCACTGTCGCTGATCTCGCCAATCACCTCCTTGCACTAGAGACTAGCTACCGCGCTGCCAGCACTGCCGCCCAGCTCACTGCCTTCCCCACGCCGTTCTGCGCTACCCTGTGCCTTATTGCCATGCGCCTGCCTGACCGCTTAGCCACTGCCCGCGACCACTTCCTTAGCCAGCACCCTGGTGACCTCACCCTTAGCGCCTTTGTCACTGCCCTTTCTGAGATAGAGACTCGCCAGCGCACTATCGCTCAGTCGAGAGGTGTTGCGGCAGTCCCTATCTTTCAAGGCTACGCTCCCTCCCAATGCATGTACGCTGACGTTTACGCCGTCATTCCTACGGCTGCTCCTGCCACTAAGACCGCAGCTGCGGCCTTCCCGCACCGACAGCGTCGGGCCCGTCGCGGCCTCAAGGGAGGGCGTGGAAATGGTGCTGGTGGTAGTGGTGGTGGCGGAGGCACTGGTTCTGACGAGGGGGCTGGGGCTGGTGTCCAGGAGCAGTAGCAGCTGCAGCAGATGCAGCCGCAGCAGGAGCAGCAGCAGCCGTGGGCGCGCCTCCCCCTGGGGTGGCCAGGAGCCCCTAGAGGTTGTGGCCGAGGTGGCGGTCCTCGCAGCTCAGCGTCTACCAGCGGCTTCAGTGCTGTGAGCTGCCAGTACCAACTCTAGACTGGGCCCCTCCGTGGCACTGTGTGCCGCCACTCGCACCTGACCGCCTGCTGCTTCCGCCACCTCGACGACCTCTTCCGTCGCCGCTTCGGCCCGGCCCGGGACCTCCCTGACTGGCCCAGTCTGCTGCGCCACGGTGTTCCTGTTTTTGACTTAGATATGGATCAGTTTAGTTCTGCCCTGCATTCTCTGTATGCTGACGCTTCTAGTGTGCCCCGATCTTATTACCCTCTGTTCTCTAGCTTAGGCGTAGCACCTGTGTGTAGTACAGACTCCCCTGTTGCATCAGACGTAGGACCGTTTGCTTTGTCTAGAACTAGGCTCTACACTTACTCCTCCTTCCGCCACTACCGCATTGCTGTCCTTCACACTTGAATCCGGTGCGTCTTCCTGCTTCTTCCGCCATCACGCTGCACTCACGCCGCTTGCCATGCCTGCCACTGTCGCACTTGATGACCCCTCTGGTCCTGTCATTGCTCGCAGCTACACTACCCTTCCCTGTCTAGCGGTTCCATCGAGTTCCTTTACAGGCCTGCACATCCCCTCGTTCTCCAGGAAATTAGTTGGTGTCGGCTGTCTTCATAAGCGGTACGCTGTCTGTACCGAGGCCGCCTCGGTTTCCTCCCTTGCGACGTTCCCCCAGGACCCGATGTCTGGCCTGTTTACGCTGGACACTGCTTCCCCCCCGAGTGGGGCGTCCTCCCCGGGTCCTACATCTACCCAGGTCGCCGCTGCGTGCTCGTGTTAGTCAGTCTCACCCGTCGCTTCTGTGGCACCACCGCCTAGGTCACCCCGCACTCCCGCGTCTGCGTTACATGTCCCAGAACGGTCTCGTCCTAGGTCTCCCTTCATCGCTTCCTGCCCTCCCTCCCTCTCCTGTGCCACCGTGCACGCCCTGCGTCGAGGGCTGGCTGTGCCATGCTCCTCACTCCTCCTCGCTTTGTCCTTCCACCGCACCCCTCCAGACCCTGCACCTGGACGTCTGGGGCCCAGCCCCCGTCCCTGGACCGCGTCGCGAGCGCTACTTTCTCGTGCTTGTGGACGACTACCCACACTACACTACGGTGTTTCCCTTGGAGCAGAAGGCCGACGTGCCTGACGTTCTTATCTCGTGGGTCGTAGTTTCGTGCCTCCACCGCAATCTCCCTGTGCTGTGTCTCCACTCCGACCGTGGCAGCGAGTTTGCCTCTGGTCGGCTTGGACAGGTCTGTCGTGCGGAGGGCATCACCCAGTTGTACACCCTACTGGACTCCCTGCAGCAGAATGGGGTCACTGAGCGACGCATCGGTTTGGTCATGGAGGTGGCTCGTACCTCCATGATTCCTGCCGATGCACCCCATTTTCTGTGGCCGTTCGCTGTTCGCTATGCCGCTCACCAGCTTAACCTGTGGCCGCGCTCCCAGCGGCCGCAGGTTTTGCCGACCCTTCTTTGGACCGGGATCCCTGGTGACGCATCTGCATTCCACGTCAGGGGCTGCCTCGCTCACGTTTGTGCATGCTCGCACTGTCCCCTGTGTCTTCCTTGGTTTCCCCCTTGACTTGTCTGACTGACACTTTTACCGCTCGCCGTCTCACCGCTTCCTTCACTCTCGTGATGCCACTTTCGATGAGTCTGTCTCATTTTACCACCGCTTTCCCCACCAAGGTCTCTTGGTCTCCCCTCCCCTGTCTCTGTTTCCCACTCCCCCAGTAGCCCCTGCTCACCTCCCTCCGCGTCCTTCTCCGTCTGGTGTGTCTGACATCACTCCACTCCCATCGGTTGTCATGGTCGAGGAGTCCACTGACTCTGGTGGCCCCGCGGCACAGTTCTCGCTGCATGCCTCTCCCCCGGTGTCTCCTCCGCTGTTGCAGTCGCTGCCACAGTAGCAGCCGTCGCCACCGCAGCCGCCGCCGCAGCCGTTGCAGCAGCCGCCGCCGTCGCAGCAGCAGCAGCAGCCGTTCGTGGACTCTGGGGGTGCTGGAGTTGAGGAGGGTGCTAGTCCTAGGGTTCCTGTCGTGGCTTGTCCCGGCTGGCTCGAGGGTGGCACCGGTGCTGGAGAGGGTTCTCGCTCTGCGGGTGCTCGTTATGGGGGTGCGGGAGTGGAGTGTTCTGAAGGTAGCCATGATGTAGCTCGTGGTCCAGGGGTCGGCGTGGAGCAGCAGCAGCAGCAGTCGCAGCCGGTGTCCGCCCTTTGCCTGCTCGGCCTTCCCTCCCTTGACTGCTCGCCTGCGCCTCCCCAGCCTCCTCCTCCCCTACCAGTCCATGATCCTGTGTTTCCTCCGCTGAACTCCTCCCCAGCTCCGTTCCCGCCTCATTCCCCTCCTGTTACACCTCCTCTATCTCCTGACCCGACGCCTCCGTCTCACGTCTGGTCTTGCCGTCCCTCTCGTGCTCGTCCTGTCTCTCCTTTTCAGCATTCTCACCCTATGTTGCTTCGTTCTCACGTGTCTCGTCCTCCCCTCCTCCCGTCTACTCCTCCGTCGTCGCTCGCTGTCGCGCATCCCCCTCTGTCTGACTACCTTCGTACTGCTCGTCCTCTTGTTCCTTGGGTCCTTGCCTCCCTCGTTACCAAATCGTCTGTTCCTGTATCAAGTCTTGACGCACTTGCCGTTGCTGTCGCTGACTTCGCTTCTACCTGCTGCCTTGACTACGCCACCGCTCTGGTCTCTGACCCTATCTGTCCTTCGTCCGTCGGGGGTGCTCCTGCCCTTGGCAGTGACGTCCAAGAGGACAGGCAGTTTGAGCTTGCTTTCCTGTCTGAGGCTGCTCCCCATCTCTGTTCCATGCCGCTAGTCCCTGAGGGTGACCCAGACGCCTTTGACATCCCGACCCCTCGCACTTACACTGAGGCGGCCTCGGGACCCTGGGCCTCTCAGTGGATAGCTGCCATGGAGCAGGAGATGGCATCTTGGAGATCCACCGGCACCTACGTCGACGCAGTTCCCCCACCTGTGGTGAACGTAATCGATGGCCAGTGGCTCTTCAAGGTGAAGCGCCCCCCTAGAGAGCCGCCTGTGTTCAATGCGCGCTACGTGGCTAGAGGCTTCAGTCAGCGAGAGGGGGTGGACTTCTTTCAAACCTTCGCTCCGACCCCAAAGATGACTTCTCTACGGGCGCTGCTACACGTAGCAGTACAGCGTGACTATGAGCTCCACTCCCTCGACTTCTCAACTGCTTTTCTTCGGGGCAGCCTACATGAGCAGGTCTACCTACGCCGTCCTCAGGGCTTCACCGGTACCTTCCCTCCTGGGACCCAGCGGCTCCTCCGGTGCCCAGCCTACGGCCTGCGACAGGCGCCCCATGAGTGACACGACACGCTGGGTGCTACGCTAGCTGACCTGCAATTCTTTCCGTCCTCTGTAGACCCTTCGCTCTTCGTTCGTGCTGGTCAAACTCCATTCTACATCCTTACAGGGCACACCGACGCTTCGTGGGCAGACGATGCTGAGACACTCAGGTCCTCCCAGGGCTACTACTTTAGCCTTGGTGCAGGGGCCATCTCGTGGTGGTCCACCCGTTCGTCATCTGTTGCCCAGTCTAGCTGTAAGGTTGACATCTACGCCAGTGCCATGGCAGCACAGGAGCTCCGCTTGTTGACCTTCTTGCTTATCGACTTAGGTGAGCGGCCTAGCTCTGCCCCGGTTCTGTACGCTGACAACAGGACCATGATCCTCTAGTGTCAGGAGCCTCGACTTGAGGGCAGAGCGAAGCACATCCAGCTGCGGTACTTCCTCTTGCGAGAGCTACAGCTGCGTTGCCAGGCCCGCGTAGTACACTTGGCCTCCTGTGCCAACACAGCTGATATCTTTACTAAGGCGTTTGCGCCTAAAGATCATCAGCGGCACTGCTTGCAGCTTGGTCTAGTTCCTGTAGACTCTCACTTGCTAGGACCTTGATTGTGTACTCCTTTCTATTTGTACCTTCCAGACTGGCCTTGTGGCTTCTCTTTCAGTGGCCGGACTAGTAGTGCCGCCCTAGTTTCCTCCTGTCTTGTTTTGTACTCTTGCTGACTGGTCTTCGGACCCCTGCCTCAGAGATTGGACTAGTAGTGCCACCCTGAGCTGCGTGTTTCTTGCTCAGCAGTACCCCTGATCTAGCCTAGAAGGTGTGCCAACTTATACATCTGTTTGTACGTAGAAGTTATCGGCTAGATAGGTGTATGTTCTGAGAGGGTACAACTCCAACCCTATGTCTCCCTTGTTCTCACTTGTTTCTAATTCATTCTTGTATTCGAACATGGACCCTCCTCTTGTTTTTTTTTATGGGTTTTAACGTTACAACAGTTCACTAATTTCTTAAATGTACTGGGCTACATGACATTCATCATTAGCCAAATAGTTAGCACCTAGAAAATTCGAAATGTAGTCAAGTAAGTGAGCCTACGGATGCCGTGGCTTAACCAGCAGCTACATTCGACGCTCTACGACTACACCATGGGTCGCCTCTCACTCCTCGCGTGACTCGCGTCCTATCGAGTAAGTGGGCTCGGGAATTTGGGCCTCAACATCATCGGAGACATATTTATCGTCGATGGCATTCTCGGCAGCATCCCCGCTTGTCGCACTCAGGCCACTCCTCCTAACAGTAACACATGGCCAGAGGAAGGTTGGGCCGGATACAGGAGGCATCGCTCTAGGCGTGCTTGGAACGGAAAGTCACGCCTGGATGCCACGCCATGGCGGCGGCCGTAGGAACTGGCGTAGATGTTAGATTGATGGAATAAACTAGAATGTGAGAGTACAAGAGAATATAGGCTAGTGTTGTACCCTCTGAGGCATAAACCTATACTGTCTATAATAACATACTAAGATATGTTTTGACACACCTCCTAGACTGTATAGGGGCAGTGCCTAACAAACGGACAAACAACTCAGGGCGGCACTACTAGTCCAGCCACTGAGAGAGGCCACAAGGCCAGTCAGAGCAATAGATAAATATATAAATGTCTGTACACAATCAAGGCCCTAGCAAATGAGAGGCTACAGGAAAAAGACCAAGCTGTACACAGTGCTGCTGATTATCTTTAGGCGCAAGCGCTCGTGTAAAGATATCAGTCGTGTTGGCATCACCAGGGTACCCGGTCCAGAAAAGGGTTGGCGAAACCTACGGCTGCTGGGGGTGCGGCCACAGGTTAAGCTGGTGAGCGGCGTAGCGAACGACGAACGGCCACAGAAAATGGGGTGCACCAGCATGGATCATGGAGGTATGAGCCACCTCCATGACCAGACCGATGCGTCGTTCAGCGACCCCATTCTGCTGCGGGGAGTCCGGCAGGGTGAACGTCTGGGTGATGCCCTCCACACGGCAGAAACGGCCAAGGACACCGGAGGCAAACTCGCCACCACGGTCGGAGTGAAGACGCAAGAGAGGAAGGCCGCGGTGCACTCGCGCAGAAACCAGCCACTGGATAAGAGCGTCAATCACGTCGGCCTTCCGCTCCAGGGGAAACACGCTGGTGTAACGAGTGTAGTCGTCAACAAGAACGAGGAAGTAACGCTCACGACGCGGCCCATGAACCGGGGCAGGGCCCCAGACGTCCATGTGCAAGGTTTGCAAGGGTGCGGTGGTGGGGGGGAACGAGGAGCAGTGAGGGGCACGGCGGAGCCGACCCTTGACGCAGGGGGAACACGGCGGTGCGGGTGAGGGGGGGAGCGTAGGGAACGACCCAGGGAGGCCTAGAACAAGTTTGTGCTGAGACATATGACGAAGACGGGGAAGGGCAGGGTGACCTAGGCGGTGGTGCCACAGTAGTGTCGGGTGAGTGAGCGATCGACACGAGCAAGAC
Organism: Closterium sp. NIES-67; assembly: GCA_027943415.1. Lineage (NCBI taxonomy): Eukaryota > Viridiplantae > Streptophyta > Zygnematophyceae > Desmidiales > Closteriaceae > Closterium > Closterium sp. NIES-67. The sequence continues at coordinate 189,313 of BQMB01000474.1, read as the reverse complement.
GCAGCTACCTGAGGAGACACAGGCACCTGGGGAGACGTCACAACTAGGGGGGGGGCAGTGTCCAGTGTGAACTTGCCAGACACCGGGTCCCGGGGGAATGTGGAGAGGGGAGCACTTGTGGCGGCCTCGGTACAGACAGCGTACCGCTTGTGACCAGGGAACGTAGTGGTGACGCCAAGGTCCTGGAGGCAGCCTACACCAACTAGGTTCCTAGAGAATGAGGGGATGTGCAGGCCTGTAAGTGAGCCCGAAGGAACCGCTGGACAGGGAAGGGTAGTGGAGCTATGGGCTACGACAGGACCGGAGGAAGGGTCAGCCAGGGAAACTGCGGCAGGAGCTGGAAGCGGCGTGAGAGTAGTGGAGTCCTGGAAGAAGCACCGAGAAGTGCCAGAGTTAAGGGTGAAGGAGAGTGCAGTAGTGACGGCAGGAGCGGTAGGAGCAAGAGAGGAGACTAGGCTAAACAAAGCAAGAGATCCTTCGCATGACGCAGCAGGGGGGTCTGAACTAGGCACACCTACACAAGGCAGCACAGGGTAAGCAGAACCAATCACACTAGAGTCATCGACATACAGCACATACAATGCAGAGCTAATCTCACCCATGTCCATATCAAAGATCTGAACACCCTGGCGGAGCAAGCTGAGCCAGTCAGGGAGGTCGGGCGACGGGCCGAAACGAAGACGAAACAGGTCGCCCAGGCGACTGAAACAGCGGGTGGGGGTGTGACCGATCTTACCGCACACAAGGCCACGGCGAGGACCGGTCTGAAGTTGGTACTGGCAGCGCCCGTTGCCGAAGCCACCACCCGACGTCTAGGCACGTGCACAACCAGCACGACCGCCGCCACCGCCAGCTCCGGGCCATCCGGGCGGGAGACGACCAACACGCTGCTGCTGCTGCTGACGCGGCGGCTGGTGTTGCTGCTGCTGCTGACGCGGCGGCTGGTGTTGCTGCTGCTGCTGCTGCAGTGGCTGCTGCGGCTGCGGCTGCGGCTGCTGCTGATCCGGCGGTGGAATTGGCTACTGCTGCTGAGACTGCTGCTCGGTGGTGCCAGCCCCATCACCCTCCTCCGCTCCCCCTGCGGGCAACCCTGCGATAGCACCTCCTCCACCCACACCACCGCTACTACACTCTCTATGGCTGACAGGGTGTCGACAAAGTCAGTGAGGGTGAGGTCAGCGGGGTGGAGACTAAGAAAGCGATCGCGGGCAGTAGCAAGACAGTCAGGGAGGCGGGTGGCGAGCAGTTAGAGGGTAACACAGAGGGGGGGCTTGAACATGCGGAGCTGGGCCTCAGTACAGGTAGAGCGCTAGGTCGAGTCTAGCGTGCGCAAGTGGGCAGCTAGGTCAGCGACAGTGGGGAAAGACACGAGGTCAGGAAACAGCAGAGGCAGGATCAGGCGACTGACGGAGGCAGAAGATGGGGTGGAATAGCGCGCAACAATAGCATCTAGGAATTCCTGGGCAGTCCTGACCGACCTAAAGTGGGGACGCTCAGACAGGGGAAGGGCATAACTGATGGCTAGCTGGGCAACATCGTCACGCTCCAACCAGACCGAGCGGGCAAGGGCTACAGCAGCAGCGGACTCACGCTCAGCAGACGTGGGGTCAGCGGGCAGCGCAGCAGGGGGGTCAGGACAGGGGAGCGTACCGTCGAGGTGGACAGCCAAGGAGTGGCCGTCCTGCTGCTGCCCTGTGAGGTGACGGCGGAGGTCGACGAGCCACGTGTCGAACTCGATCGGCTGGCCCTCCGCGTCAAACCGCAGCACAGAGTCCGCCATCAGGGGCGATGCAGCTGCGGTGCAGGGCGGTGCAGTGCAGTGCAGGGCGGTGCAGTGCGGTGTAGTGTGGTGCAGGACGATGCAGTGCGGTGACAGGCGGTGCAGTGCGGTGCAGGAGCCTGCTGCACGTGACGTGCAGCTGGGCGTCAGGCCCGGGCGCAGAGAGCGAGCCGGTGCGGGCCGGGGCGGGGCGGGGACGGGCCGGCGACGAACGGGCGCGGTGGCCGGCTACGGGCGGGCGCAGGGGCCGGCTACGGATGGGCGCGGAAGCCGGCTACGGTCGGGCGCGGGGGCCGGCTACGCGCGGGCGCAGGGGTCGGCTACGGACGGGCGTGGGGGGGCCGGCTACGGACGGGCACGGGAGCCGGCTACGGTCGGGCGCAGGGGCCGGCTACGGACGGGCGCGGGGGCCGGCGACGAGGAGGGCGCGGGCCGGCGATGGGCACGGGGTCAGCTAGGAGACGGGCGCGGGTACGGGACGGGCGCGGGCCGGCTACAGGACAGGCTCAGGCCGGCTATGGGACGGGCCGGCTACGGAACGGGCGCGAGACGGGGCCGGCTACGGGACGGGCGCGAGACGGGGCCGGCTACGGGACGGGCCGGCTACGGGACAGGCGCGGGGCCGGCTACGAGGAGGGCGCGGGCCGGCTACAGGACGGGTGCGGCTACGGGCGCGGGCTGGGCGCAGCTATGGGACGGGTGCGGGACGGGCGCGGGCGCGGGTTGGCTACGGGACGGGCGCGGGCCGGCTACGGGACGGGCGCGGGCCAGGACGGGTGCTGGACGGGCACGGGCCGGCTAGGGGGGGGGAACAGGCGGCTAGGGGGGAACGGGCCGGCTAGGGGGAAACGGGCGGCTAGGACCTAGGGCGGAAGCGCGGGTGGGCGAACGGGACCTAACCTACTCATGATACCATGTTAGAATGATGGAATCAACTAGAATGTGAGAGTACAAGAGAATATAGGCTAGTGTTGTACCCTCTAAGGCACAAACCTATACTGTCTATAATAACATACTAAGATATGTTTTGACAGTAGATACTCGCATAAGACTTGCCCGAGCAGGAGGCTCTGTGGGCGTAACTACGAGAGGCGAGAAAGGATTTCATGTTTCTCGAAGAGAGACGTGAAAGGGAATCACGTCTCCGTCCCCCCTGCATTGGTTCGATGCCTCGGGAATCTTCACCCGAGAGCTGTAAATGCTGCCGCCACCACCTCTTCTCATTTGTTGATACTCGGAATAGAGTGCCTGCCAGAGCGTGTCCAAAACCCAACCCACGACTGCCGAGCTGGAGTTCGTGGTTGCAGAGCCGCAAATATATCAACATCCTTGACAGAAAGAATGCATTTCATATTTGGAGAAGGAACACGCTTTCAGAAATTGAATGCTTTAAAATATGAGATAGGTCCCGGGTAATTTATTTTCAGGTTTCCTTACTCAACCCACCCTCCCTTTTCACCAGTATACGAAAAAAGACCCTAGGGACATATATCCGGGCGTTTATGGTACATCAACTATCTACAACCTCTATACCCACTACGCTATACACCCTGCTCTTAGTGAGCACGCCCATGCTCATCATCATCATCATCATCATCGTCGTCATCATGCCTACGGGGGTTGAGTGGCCGCCTGTCATCCTCTTCGTCCTCCTCAAACACATCATACTCCTCCTCGTCCTCCTCTTCCTCCTCTCTCAAGTCATCATCATCGTCATCGTCATCATCTTCAGACTTGAGAGGCCCGGCCCGAGCCGGCCCAGCAATGACAAAGCTCTTCATCGTCTCGAGGGAGTAGAGGCGGGGCGTGGGCGCGCCCTGCTCCACCCACGCCTCGTACTTTGACTTCTGCGCTTGCCCGTAGTACAGCACTGCAAACACCACTGTCAATATCGACATCACTGCTCCCACTGCAAGGGGGGAAGGGGTGGAGGGGGGGACAAGGTATAAGGTTCCAGGTAGGAGGCACGGATAGTAGGAAGGTATGAGGGTTGCCCGTGGTACAGCACTGCGAACACCACCGTCAATATTGACATCACTGCTCCCACTGCAAGGGGGGAGGGGCGAAGGAAGGGGAGGGAGAGGGGAACCGGAGGGGGGGAGGGAGAGGGGAGAGGGAGGGAAGGAGGATGGGGAGTGACTGATAGGGCAAGTTTTCGAGCAGAATGGAAGCTCTTTATGGTTTTGAGGGAGTACAGGCAGGGGGTGGGGGCGCCCTGCTCCACCCACGCCTCGTACTTCGACTTCTGCGCTTCCTCGTAGTACAGCACTGCAAACACCACTGTCAATATCGACACGCTTGAAGCACGCACCAACGCACTCAAAGTGCGCACCAACGCACTCGAAGCATGCACCAACGCACTCGAAGCGCGCACCAACGCACTCGAAGCGCGCACCAACGCACTCGAAGCGCGCACCAACGCACTCGAAGCACGCACCAACGCACTCGAAGCACGCACCAACGCACTCGAAGCACGCACCAACGCACTGTAAGCATGCACCAATGCACTCTAAGCATGCACCAACGCACTTGAAGCACCCACCAACACTCGAAGCACCCACCAACGCACTCGAAGCACGCACCGATATAGGTGGATGTCTTGAGCTGGTAGCAGGTGCGCAGCTGATAGTCGTACTGATAGTTGGTGACTGACTTGTGGTAGTTGTTGAGCGAGCCCCCCGACATGAGGCACACCTCAGATATGAAGAACGCCACCCTGCAGGGGAAGAGAAGGAAACAGTGAGGGCCAGGTCATTGAACAGGGAGAGGGGGTTGGGGGGGAGAGTGTCATTAAGTAGTTGTTGAGAGATCCCCCCGATATGAGGCCCAGTTCTGAAATAAAGATAGCCACCCTGGAGGGGAAGATACAGGGACATGAGAGGGCGAGCGTGCGAGAGGGTTGGGGGGGAGAGTGCCATTTAGTGGTTGTAGGGCGATCCCCCCGACATGAGGCACCCCTCAGATATGAAGAACGCCACCCTGCAGGCAGAGGGAGGGTTGAGAGAGGGGGTTGAGAGAGAGGGGGTTGAGGGGGGGTCGAGAGAGTGGGTTGAGAGAGGGAAGGTTGAGAGAGAGGGTAGAGAGAAAGAGAGTTGAGAGAGAGGGGGTTGAGAGAGGTGGTTGAGGGGGGGTTGAGAGAGTGGGTTGAGAGAGAGGGTGCTAAGAGTGACTAGTGGTAGTTGTTGAGGGAGCCCCCCGACATGAGGCACACCTGAGAGATGAAGAACGCCATTCTGGAGGGGAAGACACAGGGGGGAGAGCGAGAGGGTTGGGAGGAAGGGAAGGGACTTGAGTAGATGTTGGGAGAGCTCGGAGAGGACATGAGGCACACCTGAGATATGAAGAACGCTGCTCTGGGTGGAGGGCAAGAGAAGGAACAGTGGGTGGGTGGGTGGGTGGTGGGGGTCATGGGAAAGTGTGAGAGAGGGCGGGGGGGAGTGGCTTGTGGCAATCGTTGAGGGCAAGCGAGTAGCATACAGGGATGGGCTGGCATACAGACATGCCTACATGCATACATGCACGCACGCACGCATGCATGCATGAGTGGTTGCGTGCCCTCACCATGCGAGTGTGTAGCATACAGGGATGGGTGGCATACATGCACGCATGCATGCGTGCTTGTGTGCGGTCACCATGCAAGAGTGTAGCACACGATGCTGACGTTAAGCGCCTGGCACACCCGATGGTACCCGATGGTACCCGATGATGGTGGCACAGCACACAGGGATGGCCATGCATGCATGCATGCTTGCACGCTTGCCCTCACCATGCCAGAGAGGAGCACACGAGACATATGCCTTGCTTGCATACATGCATGCTTGGTTGCTCACCATGCCAGCGTGTAGCACGCGATGCTGACTTTGAGCGCCTGGCCATGGGCGTACTGGATGGCGACGCAGCACACGCAGCCCCCCAGGGTACAGGGATGGGTGGTATGCATGCAATGCACCATGCATACACAGGGCAGGAGCAGAAAGGGCTCTCACCATGCCAGCGTGTAGCACACGATGCTGACTTTGAGCGCCTGGCCATGGGCGTACTGGATGGTGACGCAGCACACGCAGCCCCCCAGCACGGATATCAGAGCCATTCCTGCCGCCAGCAGCATCCCCCCTATGATCCCGAACAGGGTAGCGGTGCTCGACTGGTAGCCGCATTCCAGCACCTGACTGATGTTCGCCTCTGGAGGCACCGTGTACGTCTGCAGGGGAGTGGGGTGTGTGTGGGGGGGGGGGGAAGAGGGTTTGTGCGGGGGAAGAGGTGTGAGACGGGGGGAAAGCGGATGTCAGTTACATCCCTGCTGCTAGCAGCATGTAGCACCTGACTGATGCTCGCCTCTGGAGGCAATGAGGCACAGTGTATGTCTGCACTGCAAGGGAGGAAAGGTGAGGGAAAAGAGGGGGGCGGTTGGGGAAGGGGAGTGAGACAAGGGGAAAGGGGAAAGGGAGGCAATCACCATTTCTGCTGCCAGCAGCAGCCCTGCTAGTATCCCGAACAGCGTAGCAGTGCTCAACTGGTAACCGCATTGTGGAACTTCGCTGATGTTCGCCTCTGGAGGCACTATGTATGTCTGCAGGGAAGTGGGGGGGGGGGGGGGGGGGAGGGGAAGGGAAATGACATCCGTCCCTCGTAGCTTCGTGTCATTTCCCTTCCCTCCCCTCCACTTCCCTGCAGGCGCCTCAACACTAGGGCTGTGCGTCATTTCCCGACGAGGGGCTCAATGACTCTAAAGTCATTGAGTAATGTGCACCGCACCACGTGATAGGCGCCAACAAGAATACCAACAAGCTGGAAGGTTATCGTGACCTCGAAATGCCAGCGGAACGTGCAATCAGCCTCTCTATGAAACTGTGTGATAGTAATTTCGTTTTGAGATGGCTCAAAACGAGATGACTATCACATGAATGGAACGTGCGTCGCACCACCAAAGGCACCAACAAACACCAAGGCTATCGTGACCCCATGGCAGCAGAACGTGCAGCTGCCGGCCTCTTGGGGTCTTCCAGTCGACACAGAAGGTGCCAGGGCTGAACGTCAGGCGCAATGTGCGTCGCACCACCGAAGGTACCAATAAGCCGGAAGGCTACCTTGACCTAACGCCAACGGAACGTGCAGACCGGCATCGCTCAAGCGGGATGTACGTCGTCTTGAGAATTCTCAGAAGCACCCTCCAAAGGCACCGACGGAAGGCTATCTTGACCTAGTAAAGCCAAAATGCCAGCGGAACGTGCAGAACGGCATCGTTCAAACGGGACGTGCGGCGTCCAAGCGGCCTCTGGGAAATGCCGGTTATTGCGCGCCGATACGCGACATAAGCAACCCCGTTAGAGGCAGGGTGATGGAGAGAATGGAAGACGATTCTACGCCTTTTCTACCTGGTTAAATAACGTAATGGAGGCGTAAGAGGAAATCGTAGCTGAGGTTGCACCGATGCATTGTAGGGTAGAACGGAGCACCATAGCGAGGATACCGAGAACGCTTTAGCGAGCTCCCAACGCTAGAGTGGTGACAACGAATATGACGACGGACGACTTTGGCTACTCTGCTTCGTCTTACTCACGGAAGAGGGGAGCACCATAGCGAGGATGCCAAGCGTGCACGCGCCGGCCCCCAGACCTAGCGTGGCGAGGACGACGAAGATGGAGGCCTGCGGCCCCACCTGGATCTCATCGGGATCGATCGCCATTGCGCCGCGACTTACTCGTCGTCACCACGCACAATGCCGTTCAACCCTATAAATAGGGAACTAGACCCTAGATACTAGACGTTAGTTTCTGACGCCAGTTTGCTAGGCTCTAGGTACTACAGCCCAAGCACAGAACAAACGGTGGGAGAGTGCAAAACGGAAGTTTGGGCCGTCGGCTCTGATGTATGGCTCCAGCAGCAACCCCAAGGACCAAACCCACCAGGGGAAAAGCCAGGGGAAGGACTGAGGCGATGGCAGTGAGGGCAAGTTTCAAAAGGCGCAGTTGAGATTTTCCAGTCACTTGAACACATTTCATGCTCCAGGCGTTCCGTACACACGCCGTGTGGATGCTCGGGTCGAAAAAAGAAACTGTTTTTTCACGGCTCCGCAGTCCAGAAAGAAACGACCCGCCAGGCTCTAGCTCGCATTTCGGGCAGCGCCGAAAGCCTCATCGAACACAGCCTCGAGTTTCATTCAATCTCGAGCAAGGACCGCTCCGGTATAGTATGTCGCGCTGCTCTATCAAAGACAATTGGCACGGATTCGTCTGAGGCCCTTAATTAACTGTTGGATAGAAATTTGTTACGACCTATCACCTACTCAATTTCAGAAATGGCCTTCTCGATCCTGTCCATGGCTTCCAATAACACTTCATCGGATGCCGCATACGATATCCGAATGCACTCCGGTGCTCCAAAGGCCTCCCCTGGCACTAGAGCCACCTGGATGCATCGAGAGGGAGATAGGAATTGGCTAGGAGAAAAGTAAGGAACAGTAAGGAAGAGCTCCAAAGGCCACCCCTGGCACCAGAGCCACCTGGATGCACTAGGGGGGAGGTGAGGTTTGATCGGGGGAAAAAGAGAAGTTTTTCATCACATAGAAGGGCACAAGCAAGGGAAGGAGGAGACCATACTACGTGCGTGACGTATAAAAGTGAAACGTCTAAGACATTGATGAAAACACTCATAAGATTACGATGTGAAACTGTTCAAACCATTTTCTGAACCAACTTTATCGCCACCCACCTGCACGAGGACTCCCAGTCTGTGATTGGTTCAACTTGTTGTCTGTGGTCAGCCCAAACCCAGGCGATAGCACAGCATAAAGCCATGCTCTGAGCACATAAACCCTAAGCAGAAACCCGTCAACCAGCCCAACCACCAACCCTCACCTGCCCCCTCTCCAGGAGGTATCCGCACATCGAATCGCTGTCGGTGATTGGCCCAAACCCCTGGTATCGGCACATGGACTCGCTGTCTGTGATCGGCCTAAGCTGTGAGAGTAGTAAACGCCCATACCCGTCCCTCTTGCTCCCCTCACCTGCCCTCTCTCTAGAAGGTATCGGCACATGGACTCGCTGTCTGTGATTGGCCCGAACCCTGGACCCGACCGGCCGTAGAAGGAGGAGACGTCAGGGAAGAGGTAGAAGGCTCCCTGGTGGTCGAAATGGGGAATACGGTGTGAAGAGATGGGAGGGTTACCATCCGAGAAGCGGGGTTCAGGATATTTGAGGTAAGCAGCAGCAGGAGGAGACGTCAGGGGGAAGAGGTCAAAGGCTCCCTGGTGGGTTGAGGTGTGGGTTGGCAGGGGAGGAGCAAAAGAGTCAGACAAGAAACAGGGGTAGGTAGGAGGAGATGTGGCGGAGGGCATTAGTAGCAGGAGACGTCAGGGAAGAGGCAGAAGGCTGCCAATTCAATCACGGAACCTTCATTCCTCACCTGAGGCACCCCCAGCTTAGCCCCGGGTATCTTCTCCAGCCGCGCCACCAGCATATCTCGCCTCCTTCTAAATGCTTCAACCATTGCAGCCACTGTGGCGCCTTCATTCCCATCGTTCACCTGGTAACATCTCCAGTGCAAACCCTCACCTGAGGCACCGCCAGCTTGACCCCAGGTATCGACTCCAGCCGAGCCACCAGCATGTCTCGCCTCCTCCTAAACGCGTCCACCATCGCAGCCACGGTGGCGCCGCCATGCGGCCCCAGCTGGAATGCTGCCATGGCTGCCTTCTGAGCGATGCTGCTGGCGCCAGATGTGGTCTGAATGGGGGGTGAGGAGACAGAAGGGAGGGAAATGCATGGTTTTCAGTATGGGGGGTTGACCTGCCACGTGGCCCCAGCTGGAGTGCTGCCATGGCTGCCCTTTGGGCGATGCTGCTGGCGCCAGATGTGGTCTGAATGGTGAGGAGAGAAGGGAGCGGAATACATGGCCTTGAGTACAGGGGGTTCACCCGCCGCGTGGCCCCAGCCGGAACGCTGTCAGGGCTACCCTCTGAGTGATGCTACTGGCGCCAGATGTGGTTTGAGAGGGGGACGAGCATGGGGGACGATAGGAGGCGTACTTGATCTGCCTCGTGGCCCTTGGGACATAGTATGCAGTGAGGCTGCCAGGGCTGCCTTCTGAGCGATGCTGCTGAGATAGTCAGACGTGGTCTGAGTGAATGTGTGAGAGAGAGGGGTGCAGGGGCATCTGGAGAGCATATTCTTGAGGCGCCTCAAAACCCATGCGTGAGGAGTCTATTTTTGAGGCGCCTAAAAAATGAGTATAGGGGCATGTGGAGAGCAGCGACAAGAACTGCATGGGAGGGGGGTTTACATTCTTGGGACACAGTGATTGAGGGGGACATTGGGGGGTGTGTGGGGATTCATGGAGCGGCAGGAAGAGGGACTGGGCGCTGAATTTGTGCCAGATAGCCCAATCCTCATGTTCGGCGGGTGTGTGGGGTGGACAGTCTGACAGGGTGCCCCTGGCTCTGCAAACAGAGGGGTGGACAGGGCACTGGTATTGTCCCAAAGCCTCACCTGGCTCTGAATGCGGTTGCACGCTGCAGCGAATGGCTTGGGGGCTGCGAGATAGCCCAGGCGCCAGCCGGTCATGGCAAATGCCTGATAGGGGGTAGGGGCCAAGGCAGGGGATTAGGATAAGAGTTGACACAACATGACAGGGTGTAGGGGCCCAGGCTGGGGATAGAAAGGAACAGCTGGCACGAAATGATTGGGCACAGGGCAGGGGCCACGGTAGTAGGGGTTAGAGAGAAAGCTGGACACGACACGATAGGGTATAGGGGCCAAGCTTTTGAGTCGACTCAAAACAAGGTGGACACGACATGATAGGGTATGGGGGCCAGGCCAAGGCCGAAAATGGGGCCGGAGGTATGGAAGTGCCAGTTAGTGCTGCATACAACTCCAGCCACGCCAGGTCATTGTTTTGTCCTACCGTTGTCGATTCCCTCTTCTTACAAATTGTGGCCCCTATACCCTACCAAGGAAGGGACCGGGGGAACAGTTGGCACAAAACTTTGTCCGACTCCCAGCTCTGACAGATGACCAAGAGAGTGCGCTGCCATATGCTGGGTAATGGCTAATGACCAAACGGCCGCGAGCTCTTCATAACTCACTCTGGAGAAGCTGCTGACCGGCTGTAAGAGTGCCGCACCTTGGAGAAGCCGTTGACTGTGAGTGAGCATGCGCTGCCACATGCCGGGGATGGCCAAGAGTCAATTACCCGTTTTTCTGGCACCCTTATCCAATCCTAGGGCGGGGAAAGGGTGCCGCACCTTGGAGAAGCCGTTGACTGTGAGAGTCCGCTGCCACATGCCGGGGAGAGCAGCGAAGCTCACATGCTGAGCTGGCGGGTAGATGATGTGCTCGTAGATCTCGTCTGCCAGCACCTGGAGGGACGGGGGAGGGCAAGCAAGGCACAGGGTGGGTATTCAGGCACACTGGGTAAGCTCAAGTGATCTGCTAGTGGGTAGATGTTGTGGGTTGAGGATCTCGTCGGCCAGCACCTGGAGGGGGAGAGAGGAGAATGAGCGGGAGGGTCGCATGGAAACACACCAGCTGAGCTAATGGGCTGCGCTGGAGGGGAGATGATGTGGCCGTGGATGTCGTCCGCCAGCACCTGGTGGGTCGATGATAGGGGAATGAGTGGAAAGGTCGCGAGGAAACAAATAGGGTAAGCTCAAGTGATCTGCTAGTGGGTGGATGATAATGCGCTTGCAGATCTCGTCGGTTACCACCTGAAGAGAGAGCGAGAGAGGGGAATGAAGGGGCGAAACGCACATGGCACATGGTAGCGCTATCTACCCGCCAGCTCAGCACTTCACATGGTCAGCTGACGTGCTGAGCTGGCGGGTAGATGATCACAAGCATGTGGATCTCGTCGACGAGCACCTGGAAAGGGAGAGAGGATTGGGAAGAGAGGGAAATGGGGAAGTAACCAGGACAACGTGCTCGTGAATGGGGAACTTTATTTAAGTCCACTAGGGCCCAGTGTGACGGGGGAGGGCAAGGCACATTGGATCGAATGGGCGGTGACGTGCTGAGCTGGTGGGTTGATGATTTGCTGGAAGATGCAGGGGAAAGGGCGGATTGCCAAGACCAACAATCACGAGGGGGAGCACCACTTCCCACGGGGAGCACCACTTCCCACGGGGAGCACCACTTCCCACGGGGAGCACCACTTCCCACGGGGAGCACCACTTCCCACGGGGAGCACCACTTCCCACGGGGAGCAGCACTCACCAAGAGCCATGGGTGCTGAGACACCACATGAGCCAACGCCTGTAGCTGCGCTGGAGGGTACACAGCTCCAGTGGGGTTGCAGGGCGCGCAGACGATGAGGAGGCGCGAGGCGGGAGAGGAGGACCAGCCACCGTTGCCCACTCACCAGTAATCGAGGGTGCTGAGCCACAACCTCAGCCAGCTCCTGCAACTGCTCTGGTGAGTACACGGCCCCAGTGGGGTTGGAGGGCGAGCAGAGGATGAGGAGGCGCGAGGCGGGGGAGAGCGCGGAGTGCAGCGCGGTGGGGGAGAGGAGGAAGGAATCGGCGGTGGTGGTGGGCAGGATGACGGGCGTGGCTCCCACCAGGCGCGCCATCTCGGGGTACGACACCCAGTAGGGCGCCGGGATGATCACCTGATGGGGGGGGGAGGCGAGGAGGAGAGGGGATAAGGCGAAGACGGCGTGAGGGGAGTTGAAAGCATGGAGTGTGGAGAGCATGCCGCGTGGCAGTGATCAGTGACGGCGGGGATGGCGGGCGCGTCTCCCACGGCTCCCACCAGGCGCGCCAACTTGGGGTAGGACAGCCAGTAGGGCGCCGGGATGATCACCTGGTGGGGGGGGGAAGGGGAGGGAAGAAGGCGCGAGGGGAGGTTGAAGCATGTGATGGACGATGAGACAACTGATGTGGCATGCCGCATGCCACGTGGCTCGCCCCCTCCTCGCACTGACAGCCAGGATGGTGACAGCTGGGATGGTGACAGCTGGGCGTGGCTCCCACCAGGCGAGGCATCTCGGGGTACGAGGCCCAGTAAGGCACCAGGATCATCACCTGTTTGGGGGGGTGTGGGGGTGAATGGGGGGGAAGGTCAGATATGAGGAGGAAACAGGTGGGAGGGGGAGCGGGCGGAATGCAGGGCGGAAGGGGAGAGGGCGGAGGGGGAGAGGGCGGAAGGGGAGAGGGCGGAGTGAGCGGAGGGGGAGAGGAAGAAGGAATCAGGAAGGATGGAAGCATGCAAGGGGGGAGCAACAGTGAGTGAGGGAGGCAGTTGGGAAAACGACCCTGACTGACACCCTGTGCCGTGTGTGCACGGATTATGGGACCCTAGTGGTGCAGGGGGGTCATGACCTTGTGTGTGCATGAGAAGACGATGAGAAGTAAGCAAAGAAAGAGAGGCGGGTGACAAGAGGATGCAGCAATGTGTAACAAGCACGTAATGTGGCAGCAGTAGTGGTAACACGGTAACACGGTAACACGGCAATCCGGTGATGTACATTCCAGCTAAGGGGCAGGGCAGGGCAGACGACGCCCTTCCTACAAGCTTCCATCCAGGCAGACATACCATACTACCAGCGATCTCACGGTCTCACCTCATCATCCCCTCCCCAGCCCAGGCCCACATGTTGCCTTGCCATAACTGGTTGAGGGATGGCCGGCTTGGTACTCCGATTAATCACTCTGTTACTCCCCGTCTGTTCCATCCCCCATCTCACCCCATCCCCCGATTTTGCAGGGTGTTTTCGAGAATTCTAAAGAAAACCCCATCTCACGGCATCCCCCATCTCACCTCGTCGCCCGGCCCAGAGGTGGCCATGACAGCCTGGAAGATCGCCTGCTTGGCGCCGTTGGTCACAACAACGTCCTCTGGCGCATAGGTGAGGCCGTTCTCAGCTGAAATGGGGGGTGCGCGGGGGGGGGGGGGAGAGGGGGATGGGAGAGAACATGGCGGGTTGGCAGCTTGCCACTGTTGATCACAGCAACGGTGGGTCCTCTGGTGAGTGATGGGGACGTTGCCAGCTGGAAACAGTGGGAGACGGGTGGGGAGGAGAGGGAGCATACTGGATCATGGCTCGCCCATGGCTCGCCCATGGCTGGCCCACCATTCATTCAACCATTGCATACCGATCCAACACGCATGACCTACTCTTGAGCTTCTCGCAGATGGCCGCTCTGAGCTCCAGGTTGCCCTGGTTGGGCGCGTAGCGGGTGAAGCCCTGCCGTAGAGCCTCCACTCCTGCCTGGTGGTGGGGGTGATTACAACGAAGGGGCTGATGAGCGAGGGAGGTCATTGTACGGGTGATACTTGAGATAATGGCAATGATGAAGGGGGGTACGATGAGAATGGCTACCCTTGCGACAATGATTATCGTCTGTCAGTCAGCTGCGCCGTGCATGGCGCTGCTAAATCCCCCTTGAGCGCCCCCCCTGCTTGCTTCCACCCACCCTATTCGTACATCCCCTTCCTCTACACTCACTTCCCTCACACTCACTTCCCTCACACTCACTTTCCTCACACTCACTTCCCTCACACTCACTTCCCTCACACTCACTTCCCTCACACTCACTTTCCTCACACCCACTTCCCTCACACTCACTTCCCTCACACTCACTACCCCCACACTCACTACCCCCACACTCACTTCCCCCAAACTCACTTCCCCACACTCACTTCCCTCACACCCACTTCCCTCACACTCTCACTTCCCCCACACTCACTTCCCTCACACTCTCACTTCCCCCACACTCACTTTCCTCACACTCACTTCCCTCACACTCACATCCTCTCTACGTCTCTGTACTCTCTTCATACCTCAACGATCTCCTTCGGAATGTCCGAGTCAGCCTCCCCACCAGCCAGCTCGATTAGCGGAGCGCTCGGTGCCTTGAGCGCCCTGCACCCTTTCACCCACCTCGGTGAATTCTATCAAGGCTCAAATCGTTCGCCCGCTCCCACCACTACAGTGCCGCCATTCTTTTCGAACTCTCACAAATGAGTTGTAAAAATGTTCAAATTGCCCCCCCCCCCTCCCACCACCCCCACCGCCACAATCCTCTTGGGAGTGTCCAAGTCCGCCTCCCCACCAGCCAGCTCGATCAGCGGAACGCTCTGCGCCTTCAGCGCCCTCCTCCTTCCACCCACCTCTTCTGACGTCAAAACCCCCCGTCCTCCCCTCCCTCCACACTCACTTCTACGATCTCCTTGGGAGTGTCCAAGTCAGGCTCCCCCGAGGCCAGCTCGATCAGCGGGACCCCTGCGCTTTGAGCGCCCTGCTCACTTCCACACACCTGTCAGTTGTATGAAGTCTCAAAACGCTCCCCACTCCCCCTCCCTCCGCTCTCACCTCCACGATCTCCCTGGGAGTGTCCAAGTCAGCCTCCCCCACAGCCAGCTCGATCAGCGGGACCCCCCTGCGCCTTCAGCGCCCTCCTCCCATCCATGATGGTAAAATGCGTAGCGAGGCAGCGGTTCTGAGTTCGAGTTCGAGCTTCAAAGAATCAACAGTTGGTTTGATTAAAACCAGGATGAACTAGTTTTGGCTTAAAAAAGCCTTCATCAGCATCTGCTGAACACCCAAAGCATTCGAGCTGTTTATGTAGGAAAAGCGCGACCCGAGAAATTCTCGAGGGTCCACGCCAACCCCGAGAAGGGGTCCTGAAGCCCGGCTATAAACTAGACCAGTGTAACAAAATGAGAACACTATTCTAGCATTTCTTAGCCGCGACTATAAAATCCTTGATCTTCTTCGGCAATTTCCATGCTATCAAAGCACGTCTCCTCTTGAATAAGCCGTGTGTCAGCTTGTCCAGGTGTATTTTGAGTCGACTCAAAATACACTCACCTCCACGATCTCCCTGGGAGTGTCCTAAGTCAGCCTCCCCCACAGCCAGCTCGATCAGCGGGACCCCCCTGCGCCTTCACCGCCCTCCTCCCATCCGTGCACCCACCCACCTCGTACTCACACCTAATCCCCCCTCCTCACCTCTACGATCTCCTTGGGGGTGTCGAAATCCGGTTCCCCCGCAGCCAGCTCGATGAGGGGCACGCCCTGCGCCTTGAGCGCCCTCGCCGCGTCTGTCAGCTGCGCCGTGCGCGACGCTGCTAGCCCTGCCACCACTGGGTTCAGCGCCGTCAGCGCATCCCCCCCCCTCGCGTCCGCGCCTGCGGCGGGGGCGGCTGCGCTGGCGGAAGCTGCTGCTGCTGCTGCTGGAGACGTCTCTGCGCGCGTGCGGGCGGGGGTAGGTGCGGGGAGATCTCGGTGCAGCTGCGCGGGGGGGCACGCGGAGGGGAGGGCGGACGCTCCGCCGATCATGGCGGCGGAGCGGAGATGCGCTGCTTGGCGCGCTGACGCTTGAGAGGGGTGTGCGCTGGCGGAAACAAGCGCGGACTGGCGGAATTTGGGGGAGGGGGCGGGAAAAAGGGGAGGAGGAAAACGGGAGATGGGAGGAGGAAAAGGAGAAGGGGGAGAATGGGGAGAGGGGGAGGAGGGGGAGGAGGGGGAGGAGGGGGAGAATGGGGAGAGGGGGAGGAGGGGGAGGAAGGGGAGGAGGGGGAAACAAGGGACTGGCGGAAGAGAGGAATGCAAGAGGCTATGGTGGCGCCGCAATGGCGAGCGCTCTCAGGAGAACCGAACAGAGTCTATTTTTGAGGCGCCCCAAAAATAGGCTCCTCACAAATGCAGCATGAGGCGATGGTGGCGCACCGATGGCGAGCGCTCAGGAGAACCGTACAGAGTGCGAAGCAACAGCAGGCACAACGGGAGCCACGGGAGGCGAGGAGCGCGGGGAGCGGTTGAGCGCGGGGAGCGGTTGAGCGCGAGGAGCGGCTGAGCGCGGGAAGCGGTTGAGCGCGGGGAGCGGTTGAGCGCGGGAAGCGGTTGAGCGCGGGAAGAATGGGAACGAGGACGCGAGGGAGCATACCGGAGAGGCACAATGGGGGGCGAGCGCAGCGCTAAGCATGGCTGAGGGTGGGTCAACTCGATGATCGAGCAGCGGCGCCGAAACCAGGAAGGAACACGGCGACCAGTCAACAATCTGCGCCAATGCCGCTATGGGTAGATACCGACGGCGACGCCGCGAAAGCACTAGTGGAGGTGGGAGCGAACGTGTTAGCGGAGATGATGTTGGTATGTAAGCGAACGCACAGAGCCTACTAAAGTAGCAGTGCAAGAATCTAAGGTTTCCCGCCAAATTGGCAACACTGGGCGCAAGTTTTCCGCATCGAGGGGTTTTGCGAACCCTCGGCAATCCCCGAAGTAGTCTTCTGCGATCGCCAACAGGAGGTGTTACACTGTACACCTGCCTCCTAATTGTTTTTGCTATGACAACTTGATCCGTGTGTTTGCTTAGATTTTCTGGATGTGCAATTTTTGTTCATTTATTAGAAAGCCAGGAAAATTTCAGGATATTTGGAAAAAATCATTGCACAAAATGGTCCTGAGACACTAGGGGAGGTGGGAACAGGTCATACATGTTATATTGCTGACACTGTTGAACAATCCTTCTACAGAATCGCGACATGTTATGCCGAGATTCATGCCTTCCCGCTGTATGCAGAGCCTGACTCCTTCTGACACACCGCGTTACTGAAGTGTGCTTCCCTCGTCCCGTCCCGTCCTTGTGGCATCGCATTGCAGCCATGGGAAGCAAGCCAGCACTACACAGGACCCCACGGGATGTGATGTGAGCTGAGCTACAGCCGGGTACGCTTTTCCTAGCAGTGCTGCAGACGAGCCGTGCTGCTGGTGCGGTGCGGTGCGGATGCTGCACAACAGGATGTAATTCCTCTAAGTTCACATTCTAGGTCGAAACAGAGAACAGACGAGCAGCGCGCTGGCATGACATGCCGTCCGTCTTTCGGAAAGTTGGTTTTTTTGCATTCTCAAATGTGACTGCTTTGCTTGGTAGTGCTAGATTCGCCCCGCCTTCCCTCTCTGCGGAATGGATTCGAGCGACACGGAATCCGTCGCACAAGCGAATGCGAACGACGTCGCCGGTCTGCCAGTGACTCGCGAGGCGTCGCTCACCAAGAGACCTCCGTCCTTCCTCCCTCCACTCCTGCCGTCCTTCGTTCCTCCGTTCCCGCCGTCATTTCTGCCGTCATTCCTGTCGTCATCCGTCCTCAAGCCGGTCCTCGTCGTAGTCGTGCTGTTCCTCGTCTGCCACGTCATCTTCTTCGTCGAATTCCCCGTCTCGTTCCGTCTGCCTCACACGGCTGTTATCGAGCAACTCAATAACGGAGCAGCGAGCGCGACGCTACTTGATTTCAGTGGGAGCAGCAGCAGCAGGTCAGGCAGCCCCAGCACTGTTCCTACGTACCTCGTCTCTAGTTCTGGAACCAGTGATTCGCCCGACAGCGACGTACCCGTTATTAGACTCCTCGGAATATCCGATTCTTGCCTCCGCCTTCTTCGTCATAAGGCCGACAACAGCTTCCCTACCTTTAACAACAGCTTCGCTAGTTCAAATGTCGCAAATACTAGTCAGTCGAATAGTACTACGGCAGCAGCGTCAGTTCTCAAGGACAGCACCAACACCAAGGTCAGTTCTGGAGCGGGGAGTGAGGCGGAGGTGGATGCGTGTACAGCACGTCTCCACGAGGCCTTTAGACAGCTGGCGCTCCGCGCTCAGCACGCAGAACAAGCGGTGCAGGCGGAGCAAGCGGAGCAGGCGGAACAAGGAGCGCAAGGAGAGCAAGGAGCGCAAGAAGGTCAAGAATCCGAGGCTACTAGTAGCAACGCCGAGCCTCTGACCGAGGCTAGCAGCAGCACCGAGCCTCTGACCGAGGCTGGCGTGGCGGAGCAGCAGGCAGGTCCGGTGGGGCAGATATGTTCCGAGGCATGGAAGCGAGGCGTGCTGGCACGCGCTGCTGGCAGCAGCTACATCCGAGCAGCAATGGCGGCGAATCTCACGGGGGTGGAGGGATTAGAGGGCCTTTCCGCGGGTACAGACGCCGTGTGCGCGGGCATCAAACAGGTGGAGGGGGGTCTGCTGGCGGGAAGGCCGGTCGAAGGCAGTCGGGTGTGCGGGGAGGGGAGAGGGAGAGAGGGGAGTGGCAGAGAGGGGAGTGGCAGAGAGGGAAGTGCCCACGATGGGACCAACAGCGCCGGTGGCGGTGTTGCATGGGTGGCAAGCGATGGCAAGAGGGGCCAGGGGGCCGACGGGAGTGGTGCAGGCGATACGAGCACAGGGGGATGTCGGACATGGCCCGAGAGCTGCTGGCCGGTACCTGGGGTGCCCCTCTCCCTGTCACATGTGCGTGAGTGCTGCTGCTGCACACCCCTAGGACCCCACCACCCCCACCACACCCTCCACCTCCCCCTGATCACAACAACCCCCCACGCGCACTCCGCTGCCCCACTACTGCAGCGCATGTCCCGTCCACGGCTCCCAGTGCGTAGGTTACCTGAAACACTCCCCCCCCAACCTACCCCCTTCCCACACCCCCCCCTTTCCCCACGCACACTCCGCTGCCCCACTACTGCAGAGCACGTCCCATTCACGGTTCCTGGTGCTTCGGCTCCCTCGCAGGCAGACCTCTCTTCCTCGGCTTCCTGGAGCTGGGTCTGAATTTCCCTGATTTCCCCGTGGGTGTTTTTGAGAATTCTAATAAAAGCCGCCCTTCCTCGGCTTCGTGGAGGCAGGTCTGAATACCCCTCCCCTTCACCCCTCACCCCCCCCGCACCCTCCCTGCCCCCCCTGCCCCCCCTGCCCTCTCTTTCCTCATCTCCCGCCCACAGATCACATATCTCCCTCCGTTCCTTGTGTTTGGGGAGTCTACCCCCCCCCCCCCCCCCTTCCCCCTTCCTACTTCAACCCTGTTCCACGGACTGCAGAGTGCATCACTCCTGTGCGTCCTGGTGTTGGGTTCACGGACGGGCAGACCACCCACGCTAGGCTTCTGGGAAGTCTGACTCTTCAACGGCCCCTCTCCCCCCTGCCATGTTTCCCCCTCTCCCCCCCTGCCATGTTTCCCCCTCTCCCCCCCTGCCATGTTTCCCCCTCTCCCCCCTGCCATGTTTCCCCCTCTCCCCCCCTGCCATGTTTCCCCCTCTCCCCCCTGCCATGTTTCCCCCTCTCCCCCCCTGCCATGTTTCCCCCTCTCCCCCCCTGCCATGTTTCCCCCTCTCCCCCCCTGCCATGTTTCCCCCTCTCCCCCCCTGCCATGTTTCCCCCTCTCCCCCCCTGCCATGTTTCCCCCTCTCCCCCCTGCCATGTTTCCCCCTCTCCTGCCTCATCTGCTGCACAGCACGTCTCGCCCATGCTTCCTGGTGTTGGGTTCACGGGCGACAAGGCCACCCACGGCCAGATCAGCCACGGCCAGATCAGCCACGCTCGGCTGCTGGGGAGGCTGAACCCCCTTCAACCCATTTCCTTCCCCACCCCTCCCTCCCTCCCTCCCTCCCTCTCTCCCTCCCTCCCTCCCTCCCTCCCCTCATACCCACACCAGAGCACATCTCGCCCGCGGTTCCTGGTGTTTGGGTTCACAAACAGCCAGACCACCCACGCCCGGCTGCACCTGGTGGAGGCCGCGAGGGTGGCGCACATGTCTGGGCGCATTCTGGTGCTGCCTAAGGTGAGACACATGCCCGGGCCTACATGCTCGCACACGCACACACTCGGCTGCTGCACCTGCTAGAGGCTGCGAGGGTGGCGCACACGTCTGGCCGTGTGCTCGTGCTGCCCAAGGTGAGGCGAACAGGCATGCTTTCTCTTCACACACGCTCGTAAACGGTACTCCACACACGCTCGTAAACGGTACTCCACACACGCTCATAAACAGTACTTCTAAACCCTTCCCGCTTGCCCTTCATGCCACTTCTTTCTTCCTTCTCTCCCTTCAGGTGGGAGACAGCCGCACCCCTCTCGCGCGCCCTCGCCCTCTCTGCGCCCACTGGGACCTCGTCAACATCTCCCAGGCCGTAAGGCCAGAGGATCTCGCTGATGGCCATTCCTCTTCCTTTCCCTCTGCACTCACTCTCTCAGGTGGGAGACAGCCGCGTTTCTCTCGCCCGCCCTCTCCCCCTCGGCGCCTACTGGGACCTCGTCAACATCTCCCAGGCCGTAAGGCTAGAGGATCTCGCTGATGGCCATTCCTCTGCCTTTCCCTCTGCACTCACTCTCTCAGGTGGGGGACAGCCGCGTCTCTCTCGCCCGCCCTCTCCCCCTCTGCGCCTACTGGGACCTCTTCAACATCTCTACGCTCGGGACCGGCTCCCAGTCCTCCGATTCCGGGGCTGGCTCCCAAGCCTCGGGCTCGGGTAGAATCGCCACCCTCCCTGAAGTGGCCTGGATGTCTCCGGACCTCTTTTTGCTGCTCGCACGCGCTGCTGCTGAACCGAGCACTGCTCAGCCCAGCGCTGCTCGAGCCGGTGGGCTAAGAAACCCCTCGGTTGGCTTCGTGTGGGTGCAGTCGCCGAATCTCCAGCGAGCCCCCTTCCTCTATGGTGAGTCTCTCTGGGTACTGCAACGCTAACAACTCCCTCCCTCCCTCAAGTCGCCTGGATGTCTCTGGACCTCTTCCTGCTCCTCGCACGCGCTGTTGCTCTGCCCAACGCTGGAGTGCAAGGCGGTGTTACTTCTGGTGGTAGTACCAGTGCGCATGCCCCAGTCATTGCTGGGCTAAGAAATCCCTCTGTTGGCTTCGTGTGGGTGCAGTCGCCTCAGCTCCAGCAAGCCCCGTTCCTCTATGGTGAGTGCCTATACCGAGCTGCGTGATTGACTGACGCCATGGCCCCTGTGTTGGTTGCTGCTGCGCCGAGGAGATTCCCTCTGTTGGCTGCACGTGGATGCAATCGCCACACCTTCTCCTCGCCCCGTTCCTCTATGGTGAGTCTCTCAACTTTAAGTCGTCCTTATATAGTGGGAGGTTCTTCAACTGAAAGTCGCTTGTGTACTGATATGTTTATGGCAAAGACCACGTTTTGTGAATGGTGAGTTTCTAACGTATACTGCTGCTGAGGTCGGGTGCTTATGTTATAAAGTAGCCTGCTTATGTATGGTTTGTGAGACGATTTACCCTCAGCTGTCTTCCCTTCTTCGTTCCCTAAACCATAAGTTCCCGATAACCCTTTCCAACCCACCTCTTCTCCATCACTATTGTCTTCCTTCCTCCCCCCTCTCTTTTCCTCGCCTTGCTTTCTTCCTTTCCCCCCTGAGACCCCCTTTCGTTCATCATCAGCCACGTCCTGCCATCAGCCATGGGGCATGCCCCTCGGAGTCCAACACCTTGCTCCCGCTCCCCTTTCCCATCCTCCCTGCTGCCCTTTCCACGGAGCCCCTCTCATCCATCATCGAACACATCCTGTCATGCGCCATGGGCGCGTGTCCCTCGACTCCAACACCCCCTCAATCCCCTCCCCTTCCTCCGACCAACCCGTGTTATTGCCGCTCGTTCCCTTTCCACAGCCCCTGTCTCATCCACCATCGGCCACGTCCTGCCAGACACCATGGGCCACGTGCCCCTCGACTCCAACACCCCTCAATCCCCTCCCCTGCCTCGGACCAACCCATCTTACTGCCCGCGCTTTCCCATTGTGCAGCGCCCCTCTCATCCACCGTGGGCCACCTGCTGCTGCCATACTGCATGGGGCATGTGCCCTTGGGCTCAAACACTCTCTTCTTGCCCTCTCCCCACCCCCTCTTCCCTCTCAGAGCCTCTCGCATCCATCACTGGCCACATCCTACCATACCCATGGAGTACATGCCCCTGGACTCCAACACTCTCTCTTCCCTTCCCCCCATCTTCCCCCTCCCTTCCCCCTCTCCCCCCCTGTTAGCCGCAGAGCCCCTCTCATCTATCATCGGCCACATCCTGCCATACGCCATGGAGTACATACCCCTGAACTCCAACACTCTCTCTTCCCTTCCCCCTATCTTCCCCCTCCCGTCCCCCTCTCCCCCCTCCTTCCCCCTCTCCCCCCCTGTTACCCGCAGAGCCCCTCGCATCCATCATCGGCCACATGCTGCCATACGCCATGGGGCACGTGCCCCTTGACTCTAACACCCTCGATCTGCATCTCCCCGTTCGGGCCGACGTTGTTCAAGTGCTAATGCAGGCTTGGTACGTCCGAGCCTTCGGTGCAGGTATGGTAGGTCCGAACGTGCTCGGCAGGCACGGTAGGTCCAGATCTGTAGCTCTGGTGATCCAAACCCGTCTGAGCATGGGCTGCGTCAAGGTTGCGTTAGGGCCAAGCCTGTTAGTCCGAACCTTCGCTGCAGGCCCGGTGCATCCGAGCCGTTCTGGCTGGCATGGTACCTGCCATTTGCCAAGTTGCCCTGCCTTTCTCACTTCCAGTCGTCCTCCCTTGTTTTTTTCTGTCATCCACTCAGGCAAGGCCAGGGTGTGGCTGGTTAGCTCAAGGCACCAGAGGCCAGGATCGAGTTCGACCCGCCTATAGACCGCCACTTCATGACCCCCCTTCCCCTCTGCTCGCACATCCCACTCTGATGTCTCTGTCATCCTCTCAGGAAAGACAAGGACGTGGTGGTGTGGCTCAAGGCACCAGAGGCCAGGATCGAGTCTGACCCGCCTATGGACTGCCCCCTCCGTTGACCCCCCTTCCCCTCTGCTCCCACATCTCTATCATCCACCCTGAGAAGGCAAGGACGTGGTGGTGGGGCTCAACGCCCACATGCACGGATCGAGTTCGACCCGCCTCACAGACAGCCTCACCTTTGACTTCCTTTCTGCGTCGATCCCACATCCCTCCTCCCGCCTTGATATGTGTGTCGTCCACTCAGGAAGTCAAGGATTTGGTGGTGTGGGTCAAGCCAACAGCTAGCAGCATGGAGTTTGAAACCCCTGCAGTGCAGACGGCCTCATGCTTTCATTCTCCTTTTCCTTCCCCTTCACTCCCTCCCACACCTCAAGCATGATAAAGACGGAGCTATGTGGCTCAAGGAAACATTTTTTAGTGATGTGGCTCAAGAGTGATGGGGCTCAAAAGTGATGTGGCTCAAGAGTGATGTGGCTCAAAAGTGATGTGACTCAAAAGTGCTGTGGCTCAAAAGTGATGTGGCTCAAAGGTGATGTGGCTCAAAATTGATGTGGCTCAAAAGTGATGTGGCTCAAAAGTGATGTGGCTCAAGGAAACAGCTGCACGGATTGAGTTTGACCCGCCCGCCCACAAGCTACCTCGCTATTGCCTCCTCTCCCCTTTCAATCCCGCATCTCAGGCAAGACAAAGACGATTTTTGAGGCGCCTAAAAAAAACAATCAACCTCGCTATAGCCTCCGTTCCCCTTTCAATCCCACATCTCAGGCAAGACAAAGACGTGGCGGAGTGGCTCAAGGCCACAGATGCCAGGATAGAATCTGATACCTGCCTTGACTCGGTTCCTCTCCTTTCGTCCCTCCATTCCCCTGTGATTCACTCAGGCACGATAAAGACGTGGTGGTGTGGCTCAAAGCCACAGGTGCCAGGATCGAGTTCAACCCGCCTACAGGCAGCCTCGCTTTAAGCGCTCTGCCGTACAGCAGGCAGCTGCATGTACTCGCTACAAGCCTGCTCGGTACTCTGCCTAAGCCCGTCCTGGCGGTGCACCTGCGACCCGATGTGGTGGCAGCCAGAGTGGTAAGGTTGGGGGAGAGGGGGAAGGAAAGCACACAGCATAAGGTGCGGAGAGTGGCAAGTCATAAAGAGGACGCTATAAGCCTGCTCACTACTCTGCCCAAGCCCGTCCCGACCGTGACCCGATGTGGTGGCAGGGAGAATGGTAAGGTCGGGTGGAGAGTGGTAAGTTTGGGTTGAGAGCAGTCAGAGTATAGCAAAAGCTTGGGGAAAGACGGTAATGGCGGTGCACCCGCAACCCGATCTGGTGGCGGGAGAGTGGTAAGCGTTGGGTGGAGAGGGGTAAGGTTGGGGGGGTGTGGTAAGCGCATGGCATAAGAGTGGTAAGATTTGCAAAGCACACAGCACAAGACGGTAGCATCCCCCCTCTTTTCTCCACGCCGTGTCGCCCCAACCAGAGGGAGGAAGCAGAGCAGGACCGTGCGAACTCTTCAGGTGACTTTTGAGTCGATCGATTCAAAAGTCACGTCGAACTCTTCAGTGGGGGACCAGCAACAAACCCCGGACTGCCAAAAGCAGCAACAATCCCCGCACCACGAACCGCAGGTGCTGCATCAGTTGCACCAGCAGCTGCATGGTGCATGAGCGTGACTGTTGAGTCGACTCAAAAGTCACCTCTGCATGGTGCATGAGCGTGGCAGCGGTCCAAGTGGTCTTCGCCTGGCAACGGGCCTTCACCTCTTCTCCACCCCCTCTCTCCTCCCCCTCTAGGCTCCCCCGGACTCCCAACAACAACCCCCGGACTCCCAGCGGCACCAACAACCCTCGCACTACCAGCAGCCTCTGCACCAGTTTGAGCAGCAGCTGCAGCGATGCCTGAACGTGTCAGCGGCCAAAAAGAGTTTGGTCAGACAAAGGGCTTTAATTTTTCCTCTCCCCGCTCTCTCCTTCCCCCCTTCTCCCCCCACCATGTCTCCCGAAACAGATCCAGGAGGCAGAGCAAGAACGTGCAAACTCTTCAGTGGGGGACCAACAACCCTCGGACCAACAACCCTCGGACCAACAACAACAACCCCCGAGCTCTCAACAGCAGCCGCTGCACCAGTTTGAGCAGCAGGTGCACTGGTGCATGAACGTGTCAGCAACCAAAGTGGGCATTGCCAGGGGATGGACCTCGGCTCAGGCTGTGTTCGTCGCTGCCAATGTCCCGATCAGTGGCCAGCTGGTGGGAGGAGGAAGAGGTGAGGGTGGGGGAGGTGGAGGAGGTGGAGGAGGTGGAGAAGCAACGGGTGCATTGGATGCAGATACGTCAGAAGCTGTGGCAGCAGCAGCAGCAGCAGCAGCAGCAGCAGCAGCATCAGTAGCAAAAACAGGAGCAGCAGCCGAAGGTTCAGCAGGAGCAAGAGGAGCAGAAGAATCGGCAGCAGCAGCAGCAGCAGGCGAGTCAGCCCAGTGGGAGGCCCTGGAGCAACAGTACCGCAAGGCTGAAGAGAACCAAGAGCCCAGCACCACCAGCAGCGGCAGCAGCAATGGCGGTGGTGTTGCTGACGTGGCAGTCAGGGAGCTGGCGAGCATGAGGAAGCAAATCAACGGCAGTGTCATGATTGAAGAGCTCCTGCCAGCTGCCAGGGGATATGACCTGGGTAAGTTCCGCCGATGCCCAGCCTGGGCAGGGAAACTGTAACACTAAGAGCAATTTATATTTTTATTCTATACGGGGGAGATATGAGCCTGGGAGGCAAGTAAGAGTCGCTGATAGCATCCCTGGAAGCAAAGAAAGATCTCGCCTGCTCTGTGCCAAGTCCCTTCCTTTCTCGTTCAGCTTTGCCCTGTTTCTCCGATGCATCGCCTTGGTCTTTGTGCGTGGGTCCGCTCGCTTGCCTCGTCTCCGTGTTAAGCTGACTCAGAAACCAGTACAAGGTAGGTATCGTGTACAAGGGAATCTACTACGTATTTTCTCCTTTGCTGTTAGCAGCTTCTGCACGAAGCCCCCCCTCACCCTCCTGCCTTTTTCTCCCACCTCCACCCCCTTTCCCCCTTCTTTCAAGCGGAATGGCAATCATTGACAACCTTATGTGCTCTCGTGCAGATGTTTCCTTGCAGCTTCCGTCTCACTCTCTTGCCTGATCCACCCACCCACCTCTTCCCTGCAGGAGTTGTGGCGATCCTAGACAAGCTTGTGTGCTCATATGCCGACGTTTTATTAGCAGCTTCTACAAGGTGCGGAGGAGGAACGGCTTCTGGGATGGATATTTTCAACCATAGAAATTGGCTCAATATGCCCAACAAGTCCCTCGTGATGTGGGGTTATGGCATGCCTAAATTCGACTGAGTTTTATATGCCACGCAAGTGCTCTTCAGAAAAGTGTTGGAGGATAGGATGCTTCTGAAAAAAACGCCCAATAAAAAGTAGTAAAGAGCAAGCAAACACAGTCAGCATTCGTAGGTTCCCGTTCAAGAGCATGGGGAGCGTGTTTGTAAGGCACACCACACCATGTCCGTACGTACTGTAGGGTACACCCACCAGTACATGTACTACCGGTACTCTGTGCTGTTCATCAGGTCAGTTGCGTCAGTCAAAATACGACGTTGGCTTGGCACGAGCGGGAAACTAGGTGAAGCTGTGAACATTTTGGGCGGGGGTTTCCTCTTCTGACCATTTGTGGTCGTTTTTGCTAGCAATAAGTGACTAATCATGTATGTCGACTGATACAACGTGTTAGGAAAATTGCTACTTTTGATCGCTCAGTTGGTTTCATTGACTGTAAGTATCAGCAAGGCCTCCAATACCGAGTGCCCAGATCTTTTCTCACCAAGAGCTCGTTTTGTGCGGTTTTGAGAGTGGAATGAGAGTTTCGGTCCCGGGCAAATTCCGGCTTTTGGTCTCGCGTTTCGCGCCAGGCATTCTCGTCGCCATGGGTCCAAGTTCCAGTCTTGGCAGTCTTGGTAATGTTATACAAGACGATGTAATCGTCGGATGGGTTGCGTGTATCAACCCTTTTTTTTTTTTTTTTTTTTTTTTTTTTTTTTTTTTTTTTTCATTTCCCCCCCACCTTTTTCTTTCCATTTTGCGAGGGTTTGTCTGGCAACAGTGTCTCATTCTTGTTCGGCTCGTCCCTCCCTCGTTGCACCTCGTTCTCCGCTCTTTGCTCGTGCCTGGTTCTTGCTCGTACTAAATACTCCTCACTTCCTATTCCTTGCTCCCACTTAGTTCCTTGCCCATAGTACGGTACCTAGTTCGAGCTCGAATATAGTTCTTGTTGTTAAAAGGCTAGCTTAGCTAGGAAGCTAGGAAAGGCATGAGGTTTAGGAAGGAAAAAAGTTGAGGAGAGAAAAGGGGTTGGAATAGAAAGAGAGAGGTATACAAGTACGGGATTGTACCCTCTACAGTCGGTAAAGTTCGGTAACCTACCAAGCCTAACAATTATATAACTCAATATATAATTTTAACACACCCCCTAGGCTTGGTAGTCACAAGCCCACACACACCCCCACACTCCCTAACCTAGCACCCCCATTCCCATCAGCCACAACGACTCCAACAGGGCCCACAAGGCCTTGGAGATGGCGACGGCGGCAGTCCCGGCCGCGGCGACAGCGACGGCGACGACGGGCGTGCGGCGGCAAAAGGCCTGCGGCGACGACAGCGGCGACGGCGACGGCTTCGGCTTACGACGGCGGTGAGTGCAGCGGCCCCCGCCCTTCCGGCGGCGTGTCCAAACTCCGCGACAGGGGGACGACCTGCGAGAGTCAGGCGGCGGCTGTGGCGAAGAGGAGGGGACAGAGGAAAGGGGGAAGGGGCGGGGCTTCGGATCTTCAGCACGGCGCCACAGGCGTCGCGCAGCCGGTTGCAGCCCGACGCCGCCGTCACAGAGCGGCGTCGACGCTGCTGCGGGACGTCGACGCTACGACGGCAGCACGGCGGCCTGACGCCACGGCAGCGCGTCGAGACGGCAGCGGCACGACGCGGCTAGCGGCATCACGACGCCGCCACTGCAGCACAACGCGGTCGCCATGGCCGCGCGAGCGAACGAGGGCAAGGAGTACGCGGCGGAAGCGTGAGGAGGCGGTCCAGCAGGGAGGAACTCCTGCTCTGATACCATGTTAAAAGGCTAGCTTAGCTAGAAAGCTAGGAAAGGCATGAGGTTTAGCTAGGAGGAGCCATGGAGTGGCGTGAGGTTTAGGAAGGAGAAAAGTTGAGGAGAGAAAAGGGGTTGGAATAGAAAGAGAGAGGCATACAAGTAGGGGATTGTACCCTCTACAGTAAAGTTCGGTAACCTACCAAGCCTAACAATTATATAACTCAATATATAATTTTAACCCTTGTTCCTTACTACGCCTATCTGCCACCTAGGCCAGACTAGTTGCCCCCTGGTTGCATTTTGATGGCACCAAGCTCGTAAACCCGCAGGCACGCCAGCACCTTGCGCACTGGCGCGTTTCACGCTGCCGCATTACGCGCTGGCGCGTTTCGCACGGGCGCCTTGCGCGCTGGCGCGTTTTGCGCTGGCGCATTGCGCGCTGGTGCCTGGCGAGCTGGCGACTTGCGCGCTGGCGCCTTGCGTGGTGGCGCCCTGCGCGCTGGCGCATTTTGCGCGCTGGCGCATTTTGCGCGCTGGCGCCATGAATATGGCACCGTGTATGCGTGTGGCACCATGCGAGCCATCATGGCATCTGCTTGTTGTGATGGTAGGCAAAGGGGGAGGAGGAAGCGGGAGGATGGAGAAGGAAGGGTACGTGCGACGAAACTGCAGGTGAGCGAGCATACCACAGACAGCAGGTGAGAGTCGCTACAGCTAGGCGCATCGCACTTACACTTTCACTATCACTTAATCTTGGTTAATATCCAGTTGTTGGCTCATTTGCCTTTGGCGCACTTGCTGTTGCACTTGCCTTAGGTGCATTTGCTGGTGGCGAACTTGCCTGGGCACACTTGCTGTTGG
Organism: Closterium sp. NIES-67; assembly: GCA_027943415.1. Taxonomy (NCBI): domain Eukaryota; kingdom Viridiplantae; phylum Streptophyta; class Zygnematophyceae; order Desmidiales; family Closteriaceae; genus Closterium; species Closterium sp. NIES-67. The sequence goes on along the minus strand of BQMB01000474.1, from coordinate 160,114 downwards.
CGCACTTGCTGTTGGCGCACTTGCTGTGGGCGCACTTGCTGTGGGCGCGCTTGCTATGGGCGCGCTTGCTGTTGGCGCGCTTGCTGTCGGTGCGCTTGCTGTTGGCTGTCGGCATGCTTGCTGTTGGCGCGCTTGCTGTTGGCGTGCTTGCTGTTGCGGCACTTGCTGTGGGCACGCTTATTGTTGGTGTGCTTTCTGTCGGCGCGCTTGCGGTTGGCGCGCTTGCTGTTGGCGTGCTTGCTGTTGGCGCGCTCGCTGTTGGCGCGCTCGCTGTTGGCACCCTTGCTTTTGGCGCACTCGATGTCGGCGCACTTGCTGTTGGCGCGCTTGCTGTTGGCGCGCTCGCTGTTGGCGCGCTTGCTGTCGGCGCGCTTGCTGTTGGCATGCTTGTTGTTGGCGCACTTGCTCTTGGCGCACTCGATGTTGGCGCACTTGCTTTTGGCACAGTTGCTTTTGGCGCCCTTGCTGTCGGCGCACTTGCTGTTGGCGCACTTGTTGTTGGCGCAGTTGCTGTTGGCGCACTTGCTGTTGCACTTGCCTTTCGCGCATTTGCTATTGGTGCACTTGCCTGGGCGCACTTGCTGTTAGCGCATTTGCTGTTGGCGCACTTGCTATTAGTGCACTTGCTGTTGGCGCACTTGCTATTGGCGGACTTGCTGTCGGCGCGCTTGCTGTCCGCCCGCTTCTTGTCCGCCCGCTTGATGTCGGCGCACTCGCTGTTGGCTGTCGGCGCGCTTGCCATTGGCTGTCGGCGCGCTTGCTGTTGGCTGTCGGCGCACTTGCTGTTGGCTGTCGGCGCGCTTGCTGTTGGCGCGCTTGTTGTTGGCGCACTAGCTGTTGGCGTGCTTGATGTTGGCATGCTTGCTTTTGGCGCACTTGCTTTTGACGCCCTTGCTGTGGGCGCACTTGCTGTCGGCACACTTGCTGTCGACTCGCTTGCTGTCGGCGCGCTTGCTATCGGTGCGCTTGCTGTTGGCTGTCGGTGCGCTTGCTGTTGGCGCGCGTGCTGTAGGCGCACTTGTTGTTGGCACACTTGCTTTTGGCGCAATTGCTTTTGGCGCCCTTGCTGTTGGCGCACTTGCTGTTGGCACACTTGCTGCTGGCGCACTTGCTGCTGGCGCATATGCTATCAGCGCGCTTGCTGTGGGCGTGCTTGCTGTGGGCGCGCTTGCTATCGGCGTGCTTGCTTTCGGCGCTCTTGCTAACGGCGCGCTTGCTGTTGGCGCTCTTGCTGTTGGCGCTCTCGCTGTTGGCGCACTTGCTGTTGGCGCGCTTGCTGTTGGCGCGCTTACTTTGGGCGCGCTTGCTGTGGGCACGCTTGCTGTCGGCGCACTTGCTGTGGGCACGCTTGCTTTCGGCGCGCTTGTTGACGGCATGCTTGCTATTGGCGACCTTGCTATCGGTGCGCTTGCAGTTGGCGTGCTTGCTGTTGGCGCGCTCGCCGTTGGCATGCTTGCTGTTGGCGCACTTCATGTTGGCTTACTTGATTTTTGCGCTCTTGCTTTTGGCGCCCTTGCTGTCGGCATCCTTGCTGTTGACACGCTTGCTGTTGGTGCGCTTACTGTTGGCGCGCTCGCTATTGGCGCGCTCGCTGCTGTCGCGCTCGCTGTCGGCGCGCTTGCTGTCGGGGCGCTTGCTGTTGGCATGCTTGCTGTTGGCGCACTTCCTGTTGGCGCACTTGCTTTTGGCGCACTTGCTTTTGGCGCCCTTGCTGTCGGCGCCCTTGCTGTTGGCGCGCTTACTGTTGGCGCGCTTGCTGTTGGCGCGCTCGTTGTTGGCGGGTCTGTTGGCATGCTTGCTATTGGCATGCTTGCTGTTGGCATGCTTGCTGTTGGCACACTTGATGTTGGCACACTTGCTTTTGGCCACTTGCTTTTGGCGCCCTTGCTGTCGGCGCACTTGCTGTTGGCGCACTTGCTGTTGGCGCACTTGCTGTTGGCGCACTTGCTGTTTGCGCACTTGCTGTTGGTGCACTTGCTGTTAGCGCATTTACTGTTGGTCCACTTGCCTTTCATGCACTTGCTGTTGGCGCACTTGCCCGGGCGCACTTGCTGTTAGCGCACTTGTTGTTGGCACACTTGTTGTTAGCGCACTTGCTGTTGGCGCACTTACTGTCGGCGCACTTGCTGTGGGCGCGCTTTCTATCGGCGCGCTTGCTGTCGGCGCGCTTGCTGTCAACGCACTTGCTGTTGGCGCGCATGCTGTCGGCAAGCTTGCTGTTGATGCGCTTGCTGTCGGTGCGCTTGCTGTTGGCGCGCTCGCTGTCGGCACGCTCGCTTTTGATGCGCTTGCTATTGGCGCGCTCGCTGTCGCTATCGGCGCGCTCATTGTTGGAGCGCTTGTTGTTGGCGCACTTGCTGTTGGCGCGCTTGATGTTGGCATGCTTGCTTTTGGCGCACTTGCTTTTAGTGCCCTTGCTGTCGGCGCACTTGCTGTTGGCGCACTTGTTGTTGGCGCACTTGTTGTTGGCACACTTGCTTTTTGGCGCACTTGCTTTTGGCGCCCTTGCTGTCGGCACACTTGCTGTTGGCGCAATTGCTGCCGGCGCAGTTGCTGTTGGCGCATATGCTGTCAGCGCGCTTGCTGTTGGCTCGCTTGCTGTCGGCGCGCTTGCTATTGGCGCGCTTGCAGTCAGCACGCTTGCTGTTAGCACGCTTGCTGTGGGCACGCTTGCTGTCGATGCGCTTGCTGTGGGCGCGCTTGCTGTCGGCGCACTTGCTGACGGCGCGCTCGCTGTTGGCGCCCTTGCTGTCGGCACCCTTGCTGCTGGCGCGCTTGCTGTTGACGCGCTCGCCGTTGGCATGCTTGCTGTTGGTGCACTTGATGTTGGCGTACTTGCTATTTGCGCACTTGCTTTTGGCGCCCTTGCTGTCGGCGCCCTTGCTGTTGGCACGCTTGATGTTGGCGCGCTTGCTGTTGGCGCGCTCGCTGTTGGCGCGCTCGCTATTGGCGCGCTCGCTGTTGTCGCGCTTGCTATCGGTGTGCTTGCTGTTGGCATGTTTGATGTTGGCGCACTTCCTGTTCACGCACTTGATGTTGGCGCACGTGCTTTTTGCGCCCTTGCTGTCGACGCCCTTGCTGTTGGCGCGCTTGCTGTTGACGCGCTCGTTGTTGGCGCGTCTGTTGGGATGCTTGCTGTTGGCAAGGTTGCTGTTGGCATGCTTGCTGTTGGCACACATGATGTTGGCACACTTGCTTTTGGCGCACTTGCTTTTGGCGCCCTTGTTGTCGACGCACTTGCTGTTGGCGCACTTGCTGTTGGCGCACTTGCTGTTGGCGCACTTGCTATTGACGCACTTGCTGTTGCACTCGCCTTCGCGCACTTGCTGTTGCACTCGCCTTCGCGCAGTTGCTGTTGCACTCGCCTTCGTGCACTTGCTGTTGGCGCACTCGCCTGGTCGCACTTGATGTTAGCACACTTGCTGTTGGCGCAATTGCTGTTGGCGCGCTTGCTGACAGTGTACTCGCTGTTGGCGCGCTCGCTGCTGGCACGCTCGCTCTTGGCGCGTCGCTGTTGGTGCGCTTGCTGTTGGCGCGCTTGCCGTTGGCGCACTCGCTGTTGGCATGCTTGCTGTTGACGCGCTCGCTGCTGGCGCGCTCGCTGTTGATGCGCTCGCTGTTGGCGCGCTCGCTGTTGACACGCTCGCTGCTGGCGCACTCGCTGTTGGCGCGTTCGCTGTCTGCACGCTTGCTGTTAGCATGCTTGCTGCCGGCGCACTTGCTGTTGACGCGCTTGCTGCGCACTTGATGTTGGCGCACTTGTTTTTGACGCACTTGCTTTTAGCGCCCTTGCTGTCGGCGCAGTTGCTGTTGGCGCACTTGCTGTTGCGCTTGCCTTCGCGCACTTGCTGTTGGCGCACTTGCCTCGTCGCACTTGCTGTTGGCGTGCTCGCTGTTGGCGCGCTCGCTGTTGGCGCGCTCGCTGTTGGCGCGCTCGCTGTTGGCGCGCTCGCTGTTGGCGCGCTCGCCGTTGGCGCACTCGTTGTTGGCATGCTTGCCGTTGGCGCGCTTGCTGTTGGCGCGCTCACCGTTGGCGTGCTCGCTGTTGGCATGCTTGCTGTTGGCGCACTTGCTGTTGGCGCCCTTGATGTTGGCGCACTTGATGTTGGTGCACTTGCTTTGGCGCCCTTGCTGTTGTCTTACTTCCTGCTGGCGCACTTGTTGTTGGCGCACTTTCTGTTGCCGCACTTGTTGTTGGCGCACTTTCCTTTCGTGCACTTGCTATTTGCGCACTTGTTGTTGCACCATGCACCATGCACCATGCACCATACACTTCCCAATATTCCTCTGTATTCTTTCGTTCTACACTCTGTCCTTCCATTTCTCCTCGCCCGCTTTCATTCTCTATTCCCTAGGTTTCGCTTTTAGTTTTATTATTTGCTCTCCCCACTATGCATTTTTCTTTTTGTCCTCTTGTACACAGCCAGTCCTCTCGATTGGGCTCGTTTGGTTTAATCAACTAGCAAACTTGCTTATTTGCTCAGTTGTGAGTTCTTTGCAAGCATATACTGATATGTGTTAGTTGTTAGTTCCTCGGTAATACTTTGCGTTTCGGTCTCTCATCGTTGCCTGTTATGCGCCCTATTTATGTCGTGTATTTCATCTCGTCTTCCTGCCCTCTTTGTCCTTCCATCAACCGTTCCTCTCTTCCGTTTTCCTTTCTACCCTTTGGCTCCTGCCTCTTGCCCTTTCTTCCCCTTCTTTGCCTTAACCTCCCTTGTGATAACCACCGGGTCGTACTTGCAACTGAGGGGGCATTATTTGGTTGTACAAACCGCAACTACATTTGTGCATTGTCAACAGGGTGCAGGGGAGGAACGGGGTGTGGGGGGGGAGGGAGGATGGTGGGGAGCGAAGGGGAAGGGGGGTGGGGGGTAGTAGGGGAAGGGGGAGAGTGTGCTTCAAAACAACTAGCAATTTTTTGAGTAGTTTAGCCAATTCGACTCTTGTGATGTTTTGCTCAGAGTTCTTGTGTGTGCTGTTATTGCCTGTACTCCCATGATGTGTGGTTTCTATCCCTTTTGTCGCGTTGGTTCTTTGTCACCTTACGTTCTCGTCCTTATTCTTCCCTCTTGCTTATTGTGGGTGTTTTCATGTGTCTTGGTTCTGTGATTGTATGTTGGATTGCATGGTATGAATCGTTATGTAATCATCACTGCTGGTGTCGTGTTTGTGGTGGAGTGAAGCATATATGCCAAGTGCTTTACGCAAGTTGCAGTTGTCGTTGTCGGCTTGGAAAGCATCGCTTCCAAAACGTACATGTCAACCTTACTTGCAGCAGGGAAGCATTCGTAAAACGCTTCATTGCATTTACAACAGGTGTTATACCACGTTCGCATATCGTACGTGTTTGTGCTGGAGTGGTGCATATATGCCAAGTGCATTACGCAAGTTGCGGTTGTCGTTGTCGGCTTGGAAAGCATTGCTTCCAAAACGTACATGTCAACCTCATTTGCAGCACGGAGGCATTCGTGTATCGCTTTATTGCATTCATGTCATTGCTACACGTTTGCATAATGTATGTATTTCTATTGGAGTGGTGCACATATGCCAAGTGCAAACGCATATTGTGGTTGTCGTTGTCAGCTTGAAAGCAATGCTTTCAAAACGTGCATGTCAACCCACTTGCAGCGCGAAAGCATCCGTGTATCGTTTCTATGCATTCATGGCATCATTACTCGTTTGCATGTTGTACGGTACGTGTTTGAACTGGAGTGGTGCATATATGCCAAGTGCAAAATGCAAACTGCGGTTGTCGTTGTCGGTTTGGAAGCTAAGCTTCCATAACGTACATGTCAACCCCATTTGCAGCATTGAAGCATTCATGTACCGTCTCATACATTCACATTATTATATGTGTGCATGGTATGTGGGTGCTTCAAAAGCTGGTATTGGTGTGCGAGTCTATTATTCCACCACCGTATTCATCGACGATGGAATGGTAGAAGCAGTGCACAACCCCAAATGTGTTGTGATAAAATCGTACTTACGCATTTCTGTAAGTAGTTCCGATAGATATTGCCGAGTTACACTGTAGTTAGCATCCGTAAAATGACGTCAGCAAATAGCGCTTGTCTGGATGATTACGTCAGCAGTCTGTTTCAGTCATGCGAACAGCCGCGCTCTTTTCAGTAGCGGTTAGAGCACATAGTGCAAATAGTTTTGAACAGGTACATTACCGAATAGGTACTCCTAGCAGATATAAAAGTAGTTTGTACATCAGTTATTAACTTGTTCTTGAGTAAATTATGGTCAACACTTACAAGTTCTAAGACTTCCACTGTCTTACTATTCTACCATTCCAGCAAAGATCCTTATTCAAGTCTTGAAGTATCACAAGGTTGTAACACCGATTTTGGTGTTACATCTTGTAAATACTGGAAGTTACTGGAGGTACTTCCAGTATTACTTTCTACTTCAAGTACTAGTATCTGCTGATTTTATACTTAGTCTCCTGCACCACCTTTTAAATTCGTGTACAGTCTCATACATTCACATTAATATATGTGTGCATGGTATGTGGATGCTTTAAAAGCTTGGTATTGGTGTGCGATTCTGTTATTCCTCCGTCATATTCATCGACGATTGAATGGTAGAAGCAGTGCACTGGCAACTTATACATATGTTGCTATGTAGAAGTTATAGGCTAGATAGTTGTATGTTGTTAGAGGGTACAACCAGAACACATATATCCCCCTTGTTCCACTTGTATTTCATTAATTATTCTAGTTAACATGGTATCATGAGTAGGTAGGTCCACCCACCCGCTTCCGCCCCACGCCCTAGCCTACCGCGCCCTAGCCTACCGCTCCTTGCTAGCCCCTCGCGCCCTCGCCGTCCCTCGCGCCCTCGTCAGCCCCTCGCGCCCTAGCTGGCTCCTCGCGCCTTAGCGGGCCCCTCGTGCCTTAGCGGGCCCCTCGCGCCCTAGTCGGCCCCTCGCACCGTCGCCGGCTCCTCGCGCCTTAGTGGGCCCGTAGCGCCCTCGTCGGCCCCTCGCGCGGTCTCTATCCCCTCGCGCCCTCGCTGGCCCCTCGAGCCGTAGCCGGCCCCTCAAGCTGTAGCTGGCCCCTCGCGCCCCAACCAGCCCCTCGAGCCCTAGCCGGTCCCACGCGCCGTAGCCGGCCCCTCACGCTGTAGTTGGCCCCTCGCGCCCCTACCGGCCCCTCGCGCCCTAGCCAACCCCTCGCGCCTTCGCGGGCCCCTCCCGCCCTTGTCGGCCCCTTGCAACCTAGCCGGCCCCTTGCGCCCTAGCTGGCCCCTCGCGCCTTTGCCGGCCCCTTGCGCCCGAGCCTGCCCCTCGTGCCCTCGCTGGCCCCTTGCTCCCTAGCTGGCCCCTAGCGCCCTCGTCGGCCCCTCGCGCCCTAGCTGGCCCCTAGCCCGCCCGTCGCTCCTACCCGTACGCCCGCCTGTCACCTCCCTGGCTCCTGACGCGCTCTCCTGGCCCCTACCGCTCCTCCGGCCCTCCTCGGCCTCCTGCCCTGTTTCCCCTACTGGAGCGCCCTTCCACCGAGCCGCTGAGCTGCCGTGTCGCTGTGTCGCTGTGCAGCCGAGCCGCTGTGCCGCCGTGACCTTGAGCCGCCGTGCCGCCGATCCGCTGAGTCACCGAGCTGCAGAGCCATCGTGTCACTGTGCCGCTGTGCCGCTATCACCCTGTGCGATGGCGGACGACGTTCTTCGCTTGGACGCTGAGGGGCATGCGATCGACTTCGCCGCCTGACTCGTCGACCTCTGCCGGCACCTGACAGGTCAGCGCAAGGATGAGCACTCCCTAGCTATGCATGTTGATGGCTTGCTCCCCCGCCCCCCTGCGCCTGATCCCCTCCCTGCTGACCCCACCACTGCTGAGAGCGAGGCCTTTGCTGCTGGTGCGCTCGCTCGATCTGTCTGGGATTCTCGCGACGCTGAAGCGCAGCTTGCCATTAGTCATGCCTTTCCCTTGTCTGAGCATCCGCGCTTCACCGCTGTCGCGAACGCCAAGGACTTCCTCGCTGCAGTAGTTGAGCATTACTCCACCCCTGCTTCCGCCTCTGCTGGCCGCTTGATCCTACCCATGCTATTCCCTGATCTTTCCACTTTTCCCACTGTAGCTGACCTCGCTACTCACCTCCGTACGCTAGAGACTAGCTACGGTGATGCTAGCACTGCCGCCCGGCTCACTGCCTTCCCCCCACCGTTCTGCGCTACTCTGTACCTCATTAACATTCACCTGCCTGAACGCTTAGCCACTGTCCGCGACCACTTCCTTAGTCAGCACCCTGCCGACCTCACCCTGACCGCCTTTGTCACTGCTCTGTCTGAGATAGACACTCGCCAGTGCACTATCGCTCAGTCGAGCAGTGTCACGGCAGTCCCTATCTTTTAGCGCTGTGCTCCCTCCCAATGCACGTACGCTGACGTCTCAATCGCAGTTGCCACGACTGCCCCTTCCGCTAAGACAGCAGCTGCGGTTTACTCGCAGCAGTGCCAAGCCAAGGCCGCTGTGGCCCCAAGGGAGGACGTGGTGGTGGCGCTGGTGGTGGTGGCGGGGATAGTGGTTCTGACGAGGGGGTTGGAGCTGGTGTCCAGGAGCAGCAGCAGTCGTCGCAGTCGCAGCAGCAGCAGCAGCCGTGGGCTCGCCTCCTGCCAGGGTGGCCTGGAGCCCCTAGAGGTGGTGGCCATGTTTGTGGCCCTCGCAGCTCGGCGTCCACCGGCGGCTTCGGTTCTGTGAGCTGCCAGTACCAGCTCCAGACCGGGCCCCTTCATGGCACGGTGTACCGGTGCCCGCAACTGACCACCCGCTGCTTCCGTCGCCTCGACGACCTCTTCTGTCGCCGCTTCGGTCCAGCCCCGGACCTCCCTGACTGGCCTAGTTTGCTGCACCACGGTGTGCCTGTGTTTGACTTAGACATGGATCAGATTAGTTCTGCCCTGCATTCTCTGTATGCTGACGCTTCAAGTGTTTCCGAATCTTATTACCCTGTGTTCTTTAGCTTAGGCGTAGCACCTGTGTGTAGTCCAGACTCCCTTGCTGCGTCAGGCGTAGGACCACTTGCCCTGTCTAGCCTAGGCTCTACGCTTGCACCTCCTTCGACTTCCACTATGGCTTCGTTGTCCTTCACTAATCACTCCGGTGCATCAGCGTGCTTCTTCCGCGACCACGCCACCCTCTAGCCGCTTGCTGCACCAGCTGCTATCGCACTTGCTGACCCCTCCTCTGGTCCTATGGTTGCTCGGAGCTGCACTACCCTTCCCTGTCCGGCGGTTCCCTCGGGTTCCCTTACAGGCTTGCACATCCCTTCATTATCCATCCCGGTGCACCCCATTTTCTGTGGCCGTTCGCCGTTCGCTACGCCGCTCACCAGCTTAACCTCTGGCCGCGCTCCCAGCGGCCGTAGGTTTCGCCAACCCTTCTTTGGACCGGGTTCCCTGGTGACGCGTCTGCGTTCCACGTCTGGGGCTGCCTCGCTCACGTTCATGCCTCCAGCACGGACAAGCTCACAGCCCATACTGTCCCCTGTGTCTTCCTCGATTTCCTTCTTGACTCGTCTGACTGGCACTTTTACCACCCGCCGTCTCACCACTTCTTTCACTCCCGTGACGCCACTTTCAACGAGCCTGTCTCCTTTTACCACCGCTTTCCCCACATAGGTCTCCCGATTCCCCCCCCCCTGTTTCCGGTTCCCACTCGCCCGGTCGCCCCTGCTCCCCTCCCTCCCCGTCCTGCTCCGTCTGGTGTGTCTCACGTCACTCCCCTCACGCCGGTTTCCCCGGTCGAGGAGTTGGCTAACTCTGATGGCCCCGCGGCGTAGTTTGTACCGCCTGTCCTTCCCCTGGTGTCTCCTCCTCCCCCGTCGCCGTCGCCGCCGTCGCCGCAACACCCGCCTCCGTCACAGCAGCCGCAGCCGTTCGTGGACTCTGGGGGTGCTGGCGTTGAGGAGGGTGCTAGTCCTAGGGTTCCTGTCGTGGCTTGTCCCGGCAGGCTCGGGGGTGGCAACGGTGCTGGAGAGGGTTCTCGCTCTGGGGTTGCTTCATCTGGGGTGCTGGAGTGGAGTGTTCCGGAGGTGACCGTGGTGCAGCAGGTGGTCCAGGTGTCGACGTCGAGCAGCAGTAGCACCAGTCGCCGACGGTGTCCGCCCTTCGCCTGCTCGGCCTTCCCTCCCCCGACCGCTCACCCGTGCCTCCTCCTCTTCCTGTCCACGGTCTTGTGTTTCCTCTGCCGGACTCGTCCCGGGCCCGTTTCCCACCTCGTTCTCCTCTTATTTCTCCTCCTTTGTCTCCTGACCGGACGCCTCCGTTTCACGTCTGGTCTCGCCGTCCCTCTCGTGCTCGTCCCGTCTCTCCTGTTCAGCGCTCGCACCCCATGTTGCTTGGTTCCCACGCGTCTCGTCCTCCCCTCCTGCCTTCGCCTCCTCCGTCGTCGCTCGCTGTCGCGCCTCCCCCTCTGTCTGACTACCTTCGTGCTGCTCGTCCTCTTGTTCCTCGAGTCCTTGCCTCCCTCGTTACCGACCCGTCTGTTCCTCTCTCGAGTCTTGACACTCTTGTCGATGCTGTCACTGAATTCGCCTCTACCCGCCGCCTTAACTACGACACTACACTGGTCTCTGACCCTGTCTGTCCTTCGTCTGTCGGGGGTGCTCCTGCCTTTGGCAGTGACGTCTTAAAGGACAGGCAGTACGAGCTTGCTTTCCTGTCCGAGGCTCCTCCCCATCTCTGTTCCATGCTGCTAGTCCCTGAGGGTGACCCAGACGCCTTTGACATCCCGACCCCTCGCACCTACGCTGAGGCGACCTTGGGACCCCGGGCCTCTCAGTGGATAGCTGCCATGGAGCAGGAGATTTCATCTTCGAGATCCACCGGCACCTATGTCGACGCTGTTCCCCCACCTGGGTTGAACGTAGTCGATGGCCGGTGGCTCTTCAAGGTGAAGCGCCCCCCTGGAGAGCCGCCTGTGATCAAGGCGCGCTACGTGGTTAGAGGCTTCAGTCAGCGGGTGGACTTCTTTCAGACCTTCGCCTCGACCCCGAAGATGACTTCTCTTCAGGCGCTTCTACATGTAGCAGCTTAGCGTGGCTACGAGCTTCACTCCCTCGACTTCTCTTCTGCTTTTCTTCAGGGCAGCCTATACGGGCAGGTCTACCTGCACCGTCCTCAGGGCTTCACCGGTACCTTCCCTCCTGGGACCCAGTGGCTCCTCTGGCGCCCGGTCTACGGCCTGCGACAGGTGCCCCATGAGTGGCACGACACGCTGCGTGCTACACTAGCTGACCTGCAGTTATTTGCATCTGCTGCAGACCCTTCGCTCTTCCTTCGTGCTCACCAGACTCCGTTCTACATTCTTGTCTACGTAGAGGACCTGGTCTTCGCTACTGCATACGGAGACGCACTAGCCTTCGTGAAGGCCGAGCTGCTTAGGAGACACGCCTGCACTGACCTAGGAGGGCTGCGCCGCTACCTTGGCCTTCAGATCTCCAGGGACAGAGCAGCGCGCACCATCACTCTTACATAGTCACATGTGGTACGCCAGGTCCTTCAGAGGTTCAGTCTTCAGTTCTCCTCCGCATAGCCCACACCTCTGCCAGTAGATTACAGGCTCTCAGCTCTAGTTCCCGAGGAGTTAGGAGAGCCCAGTGGTCCTTACGCAGAGCTGGTGGGTTGCTTTATGTACATGATGACTTGCACTTGTCCTGATCTCGTATACCCTCTCATCATCCTGGCTCGCTTGTGGCCACTGGCAGACACCGACCACAGCACTGGTCGGCCGCTAAGAGGGTTTTGCGTTATCTTGTAAGTATATCGGGCATGGGGCTAGTGTTGAGAGGACGTCGGCCAGTGGTCCTTACTCTTCTTGGGCAAACGACGCTGAGACCCTCTGGTCCTCCCTGAGCTATAGCTTTAGCCTTGGTTCTGGTGCCATCTCGTGGAGGTCCAGTCGCTCGTCGTGTGTTGCCTAGTCTAGCTGTGAGGCTGAGATCTATGCCGGTGCCATGGCGGCACACGAGCTCCGCTGGCTGACCTTCTTGCTGGCCACCTTTGGTGAGCGGCCTAGCTCTGCCCCGGTCCTGTACACTGACAACCGGGCCATAATCCTCCTGTGTCAGGAGCCTCGACTTGAGGGCAGAGCGAAGCACATCCAGCTGCGGTACTTCCTCCTGCGCTAGCTACAGCAGCGTCGCCAGGCCCGCGTAGTACACTTGGCCTCCGGTGCCAACACAGCTGATATCTTTACTAAGGCGCTTGCGCCTAAATATCATCAGCGGCTCTGCTTCCAGCTAGGACTAGTTAATGTAGACTCTCACTTGCTAGGACCTTGATTGTGTACTCCTCCATATTTATGCCTTTCTGACTGGCCTTGTGGCTACTCTTCCAGTGGTCAGACTAGTAGTGCCGCCCTGGTTTGCTCTTGTCTTGTTTGTACTCTTGCTAACTGGTTTTTGGACCCTAGCCTCAGAGGTTGGACTAGTAGTGCCATCCTGAGCTTTGTGTTTCTTGTTGTGCACTACCCCTTATCTAGCCTAGGGGGTGTGTCAACTTATACATATGTTGCTATGTAGAAGTTATATGCTAGATAGTTATATGTTGTTAGATGGTAGAACCTGAACGCATATATCCCCCTTGTTCCACTTGTATTTCATTATTTATTTTAGTTAACATGCACAACCCCAAATGAACTACCACATATTGCACGCGAGCATATTTTCCGTTTCGTTTGTTTTGTGTGTTATTTTATCTGTTCGTTTGTTTCAAGTGATGAGTAAGAGTGGTGTGGTATTTATTGTTGTTTGTGTATGAAGTGGAATGGAGGAGGATGTATGATGTTTAGTGCAATGTGTGTGTAATGGACTGGTCTATGTAACCTGTGGATGTTTCGAAAGGTTTGTGTGCAATTCTTGCATAAAACGAAGAATTGCGACAATGTACGTTTTTATACATTGGTAGATGAAACATACATCAGAGGTGTATTAGAGCAGTATACGAGTGTAGTATCCCTGGCGCACGAAAACACGAAACCAAATTTATAAGGTTGCTACGCAACCCAAAAACCGCTTTCATCGTTGTAAATCGTTCTAGACAGTAAATGAACTGTTTACGTAGACGCGAGGCACCTAGGGAAGGTTCAGTACAGGAGGGGGGGCAAGCCCAGCACAGCCCAATCAATTTTGCCTCCATCCAGCGAGATTCGCCCATCTGGCAAGCACCTCACCCGAGCTGGCTCCAATGGGTTGATTTGGGGCAGGGCAGATGTGGTTCGGTGGGGGCGTGAGGGAGGTTGTGGGCGCTTCGCGAGTGGCGGGCGAGCTGGACAAATCAACCCTACCTTGCCCAATGCGCGACTCGATGCAACAAAAGACCTGGTTTCTGGCTCTTTCTGTACGGTGGCGTGCCTTTTCACGCGTTTCAGATCGGTAAATTCTTTTACAGTGCGGCAAATGTTCGACATTCCCAAAGCACAAACACACGACTCGCTAGTGGGCTCAACTGGGTTTTCGGCAATCCAGCGAAACAAGCCGGTCTTTTCAGTGGCGCCTCATGTCATTTTCAGCCTCACCGCGGTTCCCATCTATAACAGACGCAACTCTCAACTTGTCAGCAACAACGGCCTACTCAAAGCCATCTTCTCCTTTGGATAGTCTTCACTCACCTCTTGCTTAGACCGTAACACGAATCCCCACTGGAACACCAACTTGAGCGCAAGTATGGCATTTCCTAAGACAGTCTCCCTATTCCTCGCGCTCATGAGCCTACTTCACGCTGCGCACGCAGCAAATATGCCCGCGGGCGGATGCCACACCCGCTACGTCTGCCCCTACATAGACAACCTCGCTACCGCTACAATCTCGCAGTCCACGTACACCGGCTACAAATACATCGGCGAATACCAGGGGCTGTTCAACGACCAGGGTGGGCAGTTCACACCGCACCAGCGCGGCTCGGGCCCCGTGAACTTCGAGCGGTACACGGAGGTTGGGACCATATTCGACGTGGTGAAGGGCGTGTATGGCGATACGCTGCAGGAGTGCTGCCGCGCCTGCGCCCGCTCCACCTACTGCTACCAGTGGCATTGGTTCAAGAAGTAAGCCCGCCGCCATGTATTTGAACCCCTAGAATAACGCTCAGGACCGTTGCTTTCCAGTGAAGTACTATTGATTTCCGCTGCTTTCCAGCGAAGTACTACTTTCGATTTCCGTTGCTTTTCAGCGGGATGCCCTCGGTAAGATCGCGAAGGCTTCCCGCGCGCAGGATGGTTCGTGACTGACTAATTTCATTTCCGTCTGTTTTTCGTCGCTTTACGTTTCTCGTCCTCCCTCCAGCGCGCGTCTCGCCGGCGAAAACGCCAGAGTAACGGGCTTCATCGACCGAATCCAGTGCTACCTTCTCGAGAAGAACGGCGGGTCGGGCACGTCGGGGCCCTTTAAAACCCCCAACGCGGGCGATGCGGCCACGCAGGCGGCGAATGCGGCATTGTACCCGCTCAGCTTCGTCGGCGGGCTCTGCAACGGTACCGCGCTCGTCGAAAACGACCCTCATCTGACCGGCGCGCACGGCACGCACTACGATTTCACGGGCCGTCTGGACCGGTCTTTCTGCCTCTTCTCCGACCGTCGATTCCACGTGAATATGCATCTGAGCGGCTACCAGGGCGCGCCGCCCGCTCTTCCCGCGTCGGCGTCGTCGAATGATAAGGAGTCGAGCACCGAGCTGCACACGTGGATTAAGGAGGTCGGCGTGGTGTGGATGACGCCCGACGGCGCGAACCACACTTTGCGCATGGTTGCGCGCAAGGGGAAGCAGCAGGAGCGCGGGGACAACGGCTTTCTCTCGCTCCTCGAGATCGACGGCGAGACGACGAGCCCGCCGAGCGTTGGAGAATCAATCGCGACGAAAGGCGGCCTGGTGGTTACCAAAGTCGCGGAGGAGAAAGAGGGGCCGTTCGACGTGGATCAGTTTCAAGTGCGCGTGGCGGGTCTGGGGGAACTCGACGTGCGCGCGCGCGTGGCGCACCCGCTACTGCAGACTCCGACCGAGGCGGAAGCTCACTTCAACGTGGAGCTTTCTGACGTCAAGATGACGTCGGCCGTGCACGGAGTGCTGGGGCAGACTTTTAGAAACACGCTGGAGCAGCTGCAGCGCGCGGTTAAGTACTCGCACCTAGCGGCGCTGCTGCGCCACCCCGTCGACGTGGATAAGGCGGAAGGGAGGGGGTTTCTGGACGGGGAAGTGGAGGATTATATCTCATCCTCTATCGTCGCGCCGGACTGCAAATACGCAAGCTACGGCACCGCCTAAGCGGGGAGGGGACCCTATTCGACCCGAAATCCGAACTACCAGGTCCGACCAAATGATTCTCGTCAGGGTTTGACGAGGGTACTGGAGGGAGCAGGAATCTGCGCTCCATTTTAGTCTGTCCGCGCACCCAACTGAAAGGCCGCTTTCATGGCAAATAAGAGGCTCGGGGCTATCGTATCTATTGAGGGTACAAGGGGAACTTTTAAAGGGTTTGCTTGTAAAGTAAACAAGGAGTTTAAGTTTGACACTGCCTTTTATCCCTCTCTAGAAAGTGATGTCAAACATGTTTAGTTATCATGCTTGTATAGACTGTATAGGGTCATCTTCTAGAGAGTACAACTGTTAGGTATATGTTTGTGTACTCTCTCTCTCTCAACTTATCAATTTCACTGTTTGATATGGTATCACGCGTAGGTAGGATCCCCCCCCCCCCTCACGCTTCCGCTCGCCCCCTAGCTGGGCCCCGTCGTGCTCCTAGCCCCGTCGCGACCCTCCCTCGCCCCGTCGCGACCCTCCCTAGCCCCGTCGCGCCCCTTCCTGGGCCCCGTTGCGCCCCTTTCTGGGCCCCGTAGCGCCCCTCCAGGGCCCCGTCGCGCTCCTCCCAGGCCCCGTCGCGCCCCTTCCAGGGCTTCGTAGCGCCCCTCCAGGCCCCGTCGCGCCCCTTCCAGGGCTTCGTAGCGTCCCTCCAGGCCCCGTCGCGCCCCTTCCAGGGCCTGGTAGCGCCCCTCCAGGGCCCCGTCGCGCTCCTCCCAGGCCCCGTAGCGCCCCTCCTGGGCCCCATTGCGCTCCTCCCAGGCCCCGTTGCGCCCCTCCCTAGCCCAGTCGCGCTCCTCCCAGGCCCCGGTAGCGCCCCTCCTGGGCCCCCTTGCGCTCCCCCCAGGCCCCGTCGCGCCCCTACCTGGGCTTGGTAGCGCCCCTCCAAGCCCCGTCGCGCCCCTCCCAGGCCCCCCCCCCCTCGCGCCCCTCCCAGGGCCCGTAGCGCCCCTCCTGGGCTCGTAGCGCCCCTCCTGGGCCCGTAGCGCCCCTCCTGGGCCCGTAGCGACCCTCCTGGGCCCCGTCGAGCCCCTCCTGGGCCCCGTCGCCCCTGCTCGGCCCCGTCGCCCCTGCTCGGCCCCGTCGCGGCCTCTCGGCCACGTGGCGCCCGCCCGGCCCCTGTCGCGGCTGCCCGGCCCCTGTCGCCCTGCCCGGCCCCTGCTCGCCCGCCCGGCCCCGTCGCCCCTGCCCGGCCCTGCTGTGTCCTGCCCGGGCCCCGTCCCTGCCGCCCGACCTTGTCGCTGCCGCCCGGCCCCGTCGCAGCCGCCCGGCCCCGTCGCCCCTGCCCGGCCCTGCTGTGTCCTGCCCGGCCCCGTCTCTGCCGCCCGGCCCCGTCGCAGCCGCCCGGCCCCGTCGCAGCCGCCCGGCCACGCCGCAGCCGACTGGCCTTGTCGCTGCCGCCCGGCCCCGTCGCCGCCGCCCGGCCCCGTCGCAGCCGCCCGGCCCCGTCGCCGCCGCCCGGCCTTGTCGTGCCTGCCCGGCCCTGACGCGCCTGCCCCGGCCCTCCATACTTCCTAGTACTGTCCCCCGTTCCCCGCACCACTTTGCACCCTCCTTCACTTTCCTGCCCCGCCTTGAACCGCATTGCACCTCACTGGACCGCACCGCCCGCACTGCACCGCACTGGATCGCACTGCACCGCACTGCACTGTCCACCACTGCCCCTCATGGCTGCTGAGCTTCGTTTTGATGCTGAGGGTCAGCCTCTGGAGTTCGAGGCGTGGTTGGCTGACCTTCGCCGCCACCTCACTGGCCAGCGGCAGGACGGCCACCCGCTTGCTGCACACCTAGACGGTATGCTCCCCTGCCCTGACCCCCCTGCTGTGCTGCCCGCTGATCCCACGCCCGCTGAGCGCGAGTCCACTGCCGCTGCTGCCCTTGCCCGCTCTGTCTGGCTTTCCCGCGATGCCCTTGCTCAGCTCGCCATTAGCAATGCCCTCCCCCCACCTGAGCGCCCTCGCTTTAGAACCATTACTACCGCCCAGGCCTACCTTGATGCTGTCATCAAGCGCTATTCTACCCCTCCTGCTGCCTCAGTGGGTCGCCTGATCCTCCCCCTGCTCTTTCCTGACCTGGCGTCTTTCCCCACTGTCTCTGACCTCGCTGCCCACCTGCGCTCGATAGATGAGGCCTGGCGCGCTGCCTGCACTGATGCACAGCTTAGAGTCCACCAGCCTCCCATGACCTCCACCCTCTACCTCCTTGCCACCCGCCTCCCTGACCGCCTTGCCGCCGCCCGCGACCAGTTCCTTAGCATCCATCCTGCTGCTCTCACCCTCACCGACTTTGTTGACACCCTGACTGCCATAGAGACTCGTCACCGCTCCATAGCCCAGGCGAGCGGTACAGTACCGGTCCCTATCTTTCAGGGTTGTGCCCCCGCTCAGTGTACCTTCTCCGACGGCTCTGTCGCTGTGGCTGAGACTGCTGCTGCAGTGCAGTCCCGCTCGGCGAAGGGCCGCCGCCCCAAGGTTGGGAGCGGCGGAGGCGGCGGGGGTGCGGGTGGGGGTAGTGGTGGAGGCGGGTCGTCCGGTGCCGGTGCGGACGTGGGGACCCTGCCCGGTCCAGCTGCCCCGCTGCCTCCACCGTTGCAGCAGCAGCAGCAGCAGCAGTCGCCGCAGCCGCAGCCTCCGCAGCAGCCGCAGCAGCCGCCGCAGACGAGGCCGGCGAGTGCTCTCCCGCCTGGGTGGCCTGGAGCTGGTAGTGGTCGTGCGCGTGGTGGTGCACCGGGTGGTGGTTCTGGAGGCGGGCCCTGTCAGTACCAGCTCCAGACCGGTCCTCGCCGCGGCTTCATTTGCGGTAAGATCGGTCATTCTACTCCTCGCTGTTTTCGTCGTCTGGACGACCTGTTCCGCCAGCGCTTTGGCCCGGCGCCCGACCTCCCGGACTGGCACAGCTTGCTTAGGCGTAGCATTAGGATTTTTGACTTGGACATGGATGCCATTGTAGCAGCCTTGCATGTGATGTATGCTGATGACTCTAGTGTGCTTCCCTCTTATTACCCCGTGTTGCCTAGTGTAGCGGTGCCTAGCGTAGACTCCCCTGCTGCGTCAGGCGTAGGATCTCCTGCTTTGCTTAGCCTTGGTGCTTCCACCGCTTCACTGCCGCCTCACGCGACTGCTGCGCTTTCCTTCACCTTGGACTCTGGCGCCTCCCGGTGTTTCTTCCGCGACTCCACGACGCTGACGCCGCTGCCTGTTCCCGCTGCCGTTACTCTTGCTGACCCCTCCGGTGGTCCCGTCGTTGCCCGCAGTTCCACCTCCCTTCCCTGTCCGGCGGTTCCTTCAGGTTCGCTCACCGGTCTGCATATCCCCTCGTTCTCCAGGAACCTAGTTGGTGTCGGCTGCCTCCAGGACCTTGGCGTCACCACTACGTTCCCTGGTCACGAGCGGTATGCTGTCTGTACCGAGGCCGCCACTGGTGCCCCCCTTACCACTTTCCCCCGGGACCCGGTGTCCGGCCTGTTCACACTTGACACCGCGACGTCCCCGGCTGGGTCTTCCCCCCCGGTAGCTGCGTCCACCCAGGTTGCTGCCGCGTGCTCCTGTCGGTCCCTCACTCACCCGACTCTCCTTTGGCACCACCGCCTTGGTCACCCTGCACTCCCACGTCTGCGTCACATGTCCCAGCACGGTCTCGTCCTTGGTCTCCCCGGTTCGTTCCCCGAGTTTCCCTCCTCCCCCGCCCCACCGTGCACGCCTTGTGTCGAGGGCCGGCTCCGCCGTGCCCCTCACTCCTCCTCTTTTCCCCCTACCACCGCACCACTGCAGACTCTGCACATGGACGTCTGGGGCCCAGCCCCGGTCCATGGGACGCGTCGCGAGCGCTTCTTCCTAGTGCTTGTCGACGACTTCACGCGCTACACCACCGTCTTCCCCCTGGAGCGGAAGGCCGACGTGCCTGACGTTCTCATCCCCTGGCTTGTCTCTGCTCGTGTCCACCGCGGTCTCCCTGCCTTGCGCCTCCACTCCGACCGGGGTGGCGAGTTTGCCTCAGGTGTCCTTGGTCGCTTCTGTCGTGCGGAGGGCATCACCCAGACGTTTACCCTGCCGGACTCCCCGCAGCAGAATGGGGTCGCTGAGCGACGCATCGGTTTGGTCATGGAGGTGGCTCGCACCTCCATGATCCACGCCGGTGCACCCCATTTTCTGTGGCCGTTCGCCGTGCGCTACGCCGCTCACCAGCTTAACCTGTGGCCGCACCCCCAGCGGCCGCAGGTTTCGCCGACCCTTCTGTGGACCGGGTCCCCTGGTGACGCGTCTGCGTTCCGCGTCTGGGGCTGCCTTGCTCACGTTCGTGCCTCTGGCACGGACAAGCTCACTGCCCGCACCCTCCCCTGCGTCTTCCTCGGTTTCCCCCTTGACGCGTCCGACTGGCACTTCTACCACCCGCCGTCTCACCGCTTCTTTCACTCTCGCGACGTCACCTTTGACGAGTCCGTCTCCTTCTACCGCCGCTTTCCCCACCGTGGTCCCCCGGTTACTCCCCCCTGTTCCTGGTTCCTCCCTCCCTGGTGGTCCCTGCCCCTCCCCCCCCCCGCCCCCCCGTCCGGCCCCCTCTGGTGTGTCTCACGTCACCCCCCTCCCGTCGGTCGTCCCGGTCGACGAGTCTTCTGACTCTGGTAGTCCTCCGGCGCAGTCCTCGCCGTCTGTCCCTCCCCCGGTGTCTCCTCCTCCACCGCCTCCGCAGCCGCCGTCGCCGCAGCTGCTGCAGCCGTCGTCTCCACCGCCGCCGCCGTTGCAGCCGTCGTCGTCGCCGCCGTCGCTGCAGCCGCCGCCGCCGCCGCCGCTGTCGTCGCTGCCGCTGTTTGTGGACTCTGGGGGTGGTACCGGTGCTGGTGGGGTTTCGGGCTCTGGGGGTGTCCCTTCTGGGGGTGCCGGTGTGGAGGTTTCGGGAGGTAGCCGTCGCACAGCTTGTGGCCCTGGCGTTGGTGTTGTGTCGCCGCAGCAGCAGTCCCCGCCGGTGTCCGCCCTCCGTCTACTCGGCCTTCCGTCCCCTGACCCTGCGCCTGTTCCTCTCTTGCCGTCTCCTCCTCTTCCCGTCTACGGCCCTGTGTTCCCTCTGCCGGACTCGTCCCCGGCTCGTCTTCCCCCTCGTTCCCCTCCTGTGTCCCCTCCTCTGTCTCCTGACCCGACGCCGCCCTCTCACGTCTGGTCTCGCCGCCCCTCCCGTGCTCGTCCTGTCTCCCCCGTCCCGCGCTCTCACCCTATGTTGCTCCGTTCCCACGCGTCTCGTCCTCCCCTCCTCCCGTCTCCTCCTCCGTCTTCTCTTGTCGTTGCGTCTCCTCCTCTGTCCGACTACTTTCGTGCCGCTCGTCCCCTTGTTCCTCGGGTCCTTGCCTCTCTCGTTACCAACCCGTCTGTTCCAGTGTCGAGTCTTGACGCCCTCGTCGCTGCGGTCGCTGACTTCGCCTCTACCCGCCGCCTTGACTACGCCACCGCTCTGGTCTCTGACCCTGCCTGTCCTCCGTCTGTCGGGGGTGCTCCTGCCCTCGGCAGTGACGTCCTGGAGGACCGCCAGTTTGAGCTTGCTTTCCTCTCCGAGGCTGCTCCCCATCTCTGTTCCATGCTGCTAGTCCCTGAGGGTGACCCAGACGCTTTCGACATCCCGACCCCTCGTACTTACGCTGAGGCGGTTTCGGGACCCTGGGCCTCGCAGTGGATAGCTGCCATGGAGCAGGAGATGGCATCTTGGAGATCCACCGGCACCTTCGTCGATTCAGTTCCCCCACCTGGGGTGAACGTGGTCGATGGCCGTTGGCTCTTCAAGGTGAAGCGCCCTCCTGGAGAGCCGCCTGTGGTCAAGGCGCGCTACGTGGCTAGAGGCTTCAGTCAGCGCGAGGGGGTGGACTTCTTTCAGACTTTCGCTCCTACCCCGAAGATGACTACTCTTCGGGTTGTGCTACACGTAGCGGCTCAGCGTGACTACGAGCTTCACTCCCTCGACTTCTCCACTGCCTTTCTTCAGGGCAGCCTTCACGAGCAGGTCTACCTGCGTCGCCCTCAGGGCTTTACTGGCACCTTCCCCCCTGGGACCCAGTGGCTTCTGCGGCGGCCAGTCTACGGCCTGCGCCAGGCGCCTCGTGAGTGGCACGATACTTTGCGTGCTACCCTTGCTGACCTGCAGTTCTTTCCGTCCTCTGCAGACCCCTCGCTCTTCGTTCGTGCTGGCTCGACTCCGTTCTACATCCTCGTCTACGTAGACGACCTGGTCTTTGCCACTGCTGACAGGGACGCACTGGCCTCCGTGAAGGCAGAGCTGCTGAAGAGACACACCTGCACTGACCTTGGAGAGCTGCGCCGTTACCTTGGCTTGCAGATCTCCAGGGACAGAGCCGCGCGCACCATCACCCTGACTCAGTCACACTTGGTGCGCCAGGTCCTTCAGAGGTTCGGCCTTCAGTTCTCCTCCGCACAACCCACCCCTCTTCCTCTGGACCACAGACTCTCCGCTCCAGTTCCTGAGGAGTCGGTAGATCCCAGTGGTCCTTACGCTGAGCTAGTGGGTTGCCTCATGTACCTTATGACTTGCACTCGCCCAGATCTCGCATACCCTCTCAGCATCCTGGCTCGTTTCGTGGCCACAGGCAGACACCGACCTCAGCACTGGTCTGCCGCTAAGAGGGTTTTGCGTTATCTTGCAAGTACATCGGGCATGGGGTTAGTGCTCGGCGGACGCAGGCCAGTGGTCCTTACTGGACACGCAGACGCTTCTTGGGCAGACGACGCCGAGACGCTCAGGTCTTCTCAGGGCTACTGCTTTAGCCTTGGCTCAGGTGCTGTCTCGTGGAGAGCTACCCGCTCTTCGTCTGTTGCCCAGTCCAGCTGTGAGGCCGAGATCTACGCCGGTGCCATGGCGGCACAGGAGCTCCGCTGGCTGACCTTCTTGCTCACTGACTTAGGTGAGCGGCCTAGCTCTGCCCCAGTCCTGTACGCTGACAACAGGGCCATGATCCTCCTGTGTCAGGAGCCTCGACTCGAGGGCAGAGCGAAGCACATCCAGCTGCGGTACTTCCTCCTGCGTGAGCTACAGCAGCGTCGCCAGGCTCGCGTAGTACACTTAGCCTCCGGTGCCAACACAGCTGATATCTTTACGAAGGCGCTTGCGCCTAAAGATCATCAGCGGCACTGTGTACAGCTTGGTCTGGTTCCTGTAGTCTCGCACTTACTCGGGCCTTGACTTTGTACTGTCCTATATATCTGTGTGTACACTCAGACTGGACTTGTGTCCTCTTACAGTGGTTGGACTAGTAGTGCCGCCCTGTACTAGTTCTTGCCTTGCCTGTACTCCTTCTGACTGGTCTTTTAGACCCTTGTCTCAGAGGCTGGACTAGTAGTGCCACCCTGAGCTGCTTGTCTAGAACATTCCCCTATGCAGTCCAGGGGGTGTATCAAACATGTTTAGTTATCATGCTTGTATAGACTGTATAGGGTCATCTTCTAGAGAGTACAACTGTTAGGTATATGTTTGTGTACTCTCTCTCTCTCAACTTATCAATTTCACTGTTTGATAAGTGAGTGGGCATAAGTTACCGTTAGAGAAGCCCATCCTGTCAACATATATTTGTACATGTTTATAGGCTAGCTAGGAGCATACCATAGAGAGTACAATACTTAGAACAAAACTACACTGTATTCCATATTCTAGTCAATTCTTTACCTTGAGATGTCAGGAGCCTCGACTCGAGGGCAGATCGAAGCACATCTAGTTGCGGTACTTCCTCCTGCGCGAGCTACAGCAGTGCCGCCAGGCCCGCGTAGTACACTTGGCTTCCAGTGCCAACACATCCGATATCTTTACTAAGGCGCTTGTATCAAAAATTGAAGTGTTAGTGATACAGTGAGAGTACACACAATATAGCTAAGTGTTGTACCCTCTAAGAGGCTACCCTATACAGTCTATACAAACATAACACATAGACATGTTTGACACACCCCCTAGACTGCATAGGGGAAAGTCCTAAACAAACAGCTCAGGGCGGCACTACTAGTCCAACCTCTGAGACAAGGGTCTGAGCGACCAGTCAGAAGGAGTACAGACAAGGCAAGCACAAGAGCAGGGCGGCACTACTAGTCCAGCCACTGGGAGAGGACACAAGTCCAGTCTGAGTATACATATAAAGGATAGTACAAAGTCAAGGTCCTAGCAAGTGAGAGGCTACAGGAACTAGACCAAGCTGTACACAGTGCCGCTGATGATCTTTAGGCGCAAGCGCCTTCGTAAAGATATCAGCCGTGTTGGCACCTGAGGCCAAGTGTACTACGCGAGCCTGACGTCGCTGCTGTAGCTCACGCAGGAGGAAGTACCGCAGCTGAATGTGCTTCGCTCTGCCCTCGAGTCGAGGCTCCTGACACAGGAGGATCATGGCCCTGTTGTCAGCGAACAGGACCGGGGCAGAGCTAGGCCGCTCACCTAAGTCAGTGAGCAAGAAGGTCAGCCAGCGGAGCTCCTGTGCCGCCATGGCACCGGCGTAGATCTCAGCCTCACAGCTGGACTGTGCAACAGACGAGGAGCGAGTAGCTCTCCACGAGACGGCACCTGAGCCAAGGCTGAAGCAGTAGCCCTGGGTAGACCGGAGTGTCTCAGCGTCGTCTGCCCACGAAGCGTCTGTGTGCCCAGTAAGGACCGCTGGCCTGCGTCCTCCTAGCACTAACCCCATGCCCGATGTACTAGCAAGATAACGCAGAACCCTCTTAGCGGCAGACCAGTGCTGCGGTCGGTGTCTGCCTGTGGCCACAAAGCGAGCCAGGATGCTGAGAGGGTATGCGAGATCTGGGCGAGTGCAAGTCATCAGGTACATGAGGCAACCCACCAGCTCTGCGTAGGGGCCGCTGGGCTCTACCAACTCCTCAGGCACTGGAGCGGAGAGCCTGTGGTCTACAGGCAGAGGGGTGGGCTGTGCAGAGGAGAACTGAAGGCTGAACCTCTGAAGGACCTGGCGCACCAAGTGTGACTGAGTCAAGGTGATGGTGCGCGCAGCTCTGTCCCTGGAGATCTGCAAGCCAAGGTAACGGCGCAGTTCTCCAAGGTCAGTGCAGGTGTGTCTCTTCAGCAGCTCTGCCTTTACGGAGGCCAGCGCGTCCCTGTCTGCTGTGGCAAAGACCAGGTCGTCGACGTAAACGAGGATGTAGAACGGAGTCTGGCCAGCACGAACGAAGAGTGAAGGGTCTGCAGAAGACGGAAAGAACTGCAGGTCAGCAAGCGTAGCACGCAGAGTGTCGTGCCACTCACGGGGAGCCTGGCGCAGGCCGTAGACGGGGCGCCGCAGGAGCCACTGGGTCCAGGAGGGAAGGTGCCAGTAAAGCCCGGAGGGCGGCGCAGGTAGACCTGCTCGTGTAGGCTGCCCTGAAGGAAGGCAGTGGAGAAGTCGAGGGAGTGAAGCTCGTAGTCACGCTGAGCAGCTAGGTGTAACAGAACCCGAAGAGTAGTCATCTTCGGGGTCGGAGCGAAAGTCTGGAAGAAGTCCACCCCCTCGCGCTGACTGAAGCCTCTAGCCACATAGCGCGCCTTGAAGACAGGCGGCTCTCCAGGAGGGCGCTTCACCTTGAAGAGCCAGCGGCCATCGACTACGTTCACCCCAGGTGGGGGAACTGCGTCGACGAAGGTGCCGGTGGATCTCCAAGATGCCATCTCCTGCTCCATGGCAGCTATCCACTGCGAGGCCCAGGGTCCCGAAGTCGCCTCAGCGTAAGTGCGAGGGGTCAGGATGTCGAAAGCGTCTGGGTCACCCTCAGGGACTAGCAGCATGGAACAGAGATGGGGAGCAGCCTCGGAGAGGAAAGCAAGCTCGAACTGGCGGTCCTCCAGGACGTCACTGCCAAGGGCAGGAGCACCCCCGACAGACGGAGGACAGGCAGGGTCATAGACCAGAGCGGTGGCGTAGTCAAGGCGGCGGGTAGAGGCGAAGTCAGCGACAGCAGCGACAAGAGCGTCAAGGCACGAGACCGGAACAGACGGGTCGGTAACGAGAGAGGCAAGGACCCGAGGAACGAGAGGACGAGTGGCACGAAGGTAGTCGGACAGCGGGGGGGGCGCAACAACAAGGGAGGACGGAGGAGGCGACGGCAGAAGGGGAGGACGAGACGAGTGTGAACGAAGCAACATAGGGTGGGAGCGCAAGACAGGCGAGACAGGACGAGCACGGGAGGGACGGTGAGACCAGACGTGGGACCGAGGAGTCGGGTCAGGAGACAGGGGAGGGGACACAGGAGGGGAACGAGGGGGGAGACGGGCCGGGGACGAGTCCGGCGGAGGGAAAACAGGGCCGTAGACAGGAAGAGGAGGAGACGGACGAGGAGGAACCGACGCCGGGTCGGGGGACGGAAGGCCGAGCAGGCGAAGGGCTGACACCGGTGGGGACTTCTGCTGCGGCGGCACAACGGCGACACCTGGACCGCAAGCTGCTCCTCGGCTACCACCGGCACTCTCCACACCCGCACCCCCAGAGGGACCACCCCCAGGGCGACCAGGACGAGCACCCCCAGAGTCAGCGAACGGGGGCTGCGACGACGGCGGCGGCGGCGCCGGCGGCGACGAC
This sequence comes from Closterium sp. NIES-67, assembly GCA_027943415.1. Taxonomy (NCBI): domain Eukaryota; kingdom Viridiplantae; phylum Streptophyta; class Zygnematophyceae; order Desmidiales; family Closteriaceae; genus Closterium; species Closterium sp. NIES-67. The sequence goes on along the minus strand of BQMB01000474.1, from coordinate 134,280 downwards.
GACGGCTGCAGCGGCAGCAGTGGCGGTGGAGGAGGGGACTGGGGAGGGGACACCTGGGGAGGGACGGCCGGGGAGGACTGTACAGGAGGGCCACCAGAGTCAGAAGACTCCTCAACCGGGTCCACGGACGGAAGGGGGGTGACGTAGGAGACACCAGAGGGGGCGGGACGGGGAGGAGGAGGAGGAGGGGCAGGGACTACCGGGGAAGGGGTGACCAGGAACAGGGGGGGCGTAACCGGGGGACCACGGTGGGGGAAGCGGCGGTAGTAGGAGACGGACTCGTCAAAGGTGACGTCACGAGAGTGAAAGAAGCGGTGAGACGGCGGGTGGTAAATTGCCAGTCGGACGCGTCAAGGGGAAAACCAAGGAAGACGCAGGGAAGGGTGCGGGCAGTGAGCTTGTCCGTGCCGGAGGCACGGACGTGAGCAAGGCAGCCCCAGACGTGGAACGCAGACGCGTCACCAGGAGACCCAGTCCACAGACGGGTCGGCGAAACCTGCGGCTGCTGAGGGTGCGGCCACAGGTTAAGCTGGTGAGAAGCGTAGGGCACAGCGAACGGCCACAGAAAATGGGGTGCACCGGCATGGACCATGGAGGTGCGAGCGACCTCCATGACCAAACCGATGCGTCGCTCAGCGACCCCATTCTGCTGTGGGGAGTCCGGTAGGGTGAACGTCTAGGTGATGCCCTCCGCACGACAAAAGCGACCAAGGACACCTGAGGCAAACTCGCCACCACGGTCTGAGTGAAGACGCAAGACAGGGAGACCGCGGTGGACACGCGCAGAGACAAGCCAGGGGATGAGGGCGCCAGGCACGACGGCCTTGCGCTCCAGGGGAAAGACTGTGGTGTAACGAGTGAAGTCGTCGACAAGCACAAGGAAGTAGCGCTCGCGACGCGGCCCAGGGACGGGGGCGGGGCCCAGACGTCCAGGTGCAGGGTCTGCAGCGGCGCGGCGGTAGGGGGGAACGAGGAGGAGTGAGGGGGACGGCGAAGCCGACCCTCGACGCAAGGCGTGCAAGGTGGAGCTGGGGAGGAGGGAAACGCGGGGAGGGAACCTGGGAGACCAAGGACAAGACCGTGCTGGGACATGTGACGCAGACGCGAGAGCGCAGGGTGACTTAGGCGGTGGTGCCACAGGAGGGTCGGGTGAGTGAGGGAGCGACAGGAGCAGGCAGCAGCAACCTGGGTAGACACAGCCACCTGAGGGGGCGCTCCAGCCGGGGGGGGCACGGTGTCCAGAGTGAACAGGCCGGACACCGGGTCCCGGGGGAACGTGGACAGGGGGGCACCAGTGGCGGCCTCGGTACAGACAGCATACCGCTCGTGACCAGGGAACGTAGTGGTGACGCCAAGGTCCTGGAGGCAGCCGACACCAACTAGGTTCCTGGAGAACGAGGGGATATGCAGACCTGTAAGAGAGCCCGAAGGAACCGCCGGACAGGGAAGGGTGGTGGAACTGCGGGCGACTACCGGACCGCCGGAGGGGTCAGCAAGCGAAACGGCAGCAGGAACGGGAAGTGGCGTCAGGGTGGTGGAGTCGCGGAAGAAACACCGAGAGGCGCCAGAGTCCAAGGTGAAGGAAAGCGAAGCCGAGGGGTCTGGCGACGGAACGACGGCAGAAGCACCAAGACTACACAAAGCAGGGGATCCTACGCCTGACGCAGCAGGGGAGGCTAAGCTAGGCACACCTACACTAGGCAACAGTGAGTACACTAGAGTCATCAGCATACATCACATGCAGAGCAGAAAGAATGGCATCCATGTCCATATCAAAGATCTGAATCTGACGACTAAGCAAACTGTGCCAGTCCGGGAGGTCTGGCGATGGGCCGAAGCGCTGACGAAAGAGGTCGTCCAGGCGACGAAAACAGCGGGGAGTGGAGTGACCGATCTTACCGCAAACGAAGCCGCGGCGAGGACCGGTCTGGATCTGGTACTGACAACGCCCGCCGGCAGAGCCACCACGCGGCACACCACCACGCGCCCGTCCACCGCCAGCGCCGGGCCACCCTGGCGGGAGAATGCTCGTCTGCTGCGTCTGCGACGGCTGCTGCGGCTGCTGCGAAGGCTGCGACTGCGGCGGCTGCTGCGGCTGCTGCAACTGCAGAGGCGGCGACTCAGCTGGACTGGGCATGGTCCCCTCGTCCGCTCCAGCACCAGGCGACCCGACCCCACCACTACCCCCGCCCGCACCCCCGCCGCCCCCTCCGCCGCGCCCAGCCTTGGGGCGGCGGCCCTTCCCTGAACGGGCCTGCGCTGCAGCAGCAATCTCAGCCACTGCGGCAGAGCCGTCGGAGAAGGTGCACTGAGCGGGGGCACAACCCTGAAAGATAGGGACCGGCACGACACCGCTCTCTTGGGCGATGGAGCGGTGACGGGTCTCTATCACAGTCAGGGTGTCGACAAAGTCAGTGAGGGTGAGGTCTGCGGGGTGAACGCTAAGGAAGCGGTCGCGGGCGACAGCAAGGCGGTCAGGGAGGCGGGTGGCAAGCATGTAGAGGGTAGAGGTAATGGGCGGCTGGTGGGCTCTAAGCTGTGCGTCAGTGCAGGCAGCGCGCCAGGTCTCCTCTATCGAGCGCAGGTGGGCAGTGAGGTCAGAGACAGTGGGGAAAGAAGCAAGGTCAGGAAAGAGCAGCGGGAGGATCAGGCGACCCACCGAAGCAGCCGGAGGGGTGGAATAGCGCTTGATGACAGCATCTAAGTATGCCGGAGCAGTAGTGAGGGATCTAAAGCGAGGACGCTCGGACGGGGGGAGGGCGTTGCTAATGGCAAGCTGGGCGACAGCATCGCGAGAAAGCCAGACAGAGCGCGCATGGGCAATGGCAGCAGTAGACTCACGCTCAGTGGGTGTGGGGTCAGCGGGCAGAATAGCAGGAGGGTCTGGGCAGGGGAGCGTACCGTCAAGGTGTGCGGAAAGCGGTTCACCATCCTGCCGCTGGCCAGTGAGTTGGCGGCGGAGGTCGGCAAGCCACGCCTCGAACTCTAGGGGCTGACCTTCAGCGTCGAAGCGAAGCTCCGCCGCCATCAGGAACAGTCCAGTGCGGTGCAGGGCGGTGCAGTGCAGTGTAGTGCGGTATTGTGCGGTGCAGTGCGGTGCAGTGCGGTACAGTGCGGTGCAGGGCGGTGCAGTGCGGTGCAGTGCGGTGCAGTGCGATGCAGCGCGGTACAGTGCGGTGCAGTGCGGTGCAGTGCGGTGCAGTGCGGTGCAGTGAGGTGCAGTGCGGTGCAGTGTGGTGTAAGGCACTACAGGGTGGTGCGTGGCGGTACGGTGCAGGGCAGTGCTGGGCGGGGTGGGGGGGAACCGTACCAGTGAGGAGGACGGGGCCGGGGCAGCGGGGCCGGGCAGGTGCGACCGGGCCGGGCGAGGACGACGGGGCCGGGCGGGCGCGACGGGGCCGGGCGGGCACGACAAGGCCGGGCTGGTGCGACAGGGCCGGGCCGGGGCGACGGGGCCGGGCGAGCGCGACGGGGCCGGGCAGGGGCGACTAGGCCAGGCGGGGGCGACAGGGCCGGGCCGGTGCGACGGGGCCGGGCGGGCGCGACGGGGCCGGGCTGATGCGACGGGGCCGGGCGGCTGTGACGGGGCCGGGCGAGCAGGACGGGGCCGAGCGTGGGCGACGGGGCCAGGCTGGTGCGACAGGACCGGGCGGGCGCGACGGGGGGGGCCCAGGAGGGGCGCTGCAGGGGCCCAGGAGGGGCGCGACAGGGCCCACGAGGGGGCGCTACGGGGCCCAGGAGGGGCGCGACGGGGCCTGGGAGGGGCGCGACGGGGCCTGGGAGGGGCGCGACGGGGCCCAGGAGGGGTGCTACGGGGCCCAGGAGGGGCGCGACGGGTCCCAGGAGGGGCGCTACAGGGCCTGGGAGGGGCGCGACGGGGCCCAGGAGGGGCGCTACGGGGCCCAGGAGGGGCGCGACGGGTCCCAGGAGGGGCGCTACAGGGCCTAGTCGCCCCTGCCAGGGCCTAGTTTTGATATGGTATCACGCGTAGGTTAGGATCCCCCCACCTACCGCTTCCGCTCGTCTCCTAGCCAGGGCCCCCCCCCCCCCCTGGGCCCCGTCGTGCCCCTAGCCCTGTCGCGCCCCTTCTGGGCCCCGTCGCGATCCCCTGGGCCCCGTCGCGACCCCCTGGGCCCCGTCGCGATCTCCTAGCCCCGTCGCGACCTCCTAGCCCCGTAGCGCCCCTCCTGGGCCTCGTAGCGCCCCTCCTGGGCCCCGTCGCGCCCCTCCTGGGCCCCCGTACTGCCCCTCCTGGGCCCCGTCGCGCCCCTCCTGGGCCCCGTAGTGCCCCTCCTGGGCCCCGTAGCGCCCCTCCTGGGCCCCGTAGCGCCCCTCCTGGGCCCCGTAGCGCCCCTCCTGGGCCCCGTCGCGCCCCTCCTGGGCCCCCGTAGTGCCCCTCCTGGGCCCCGTCGCGCCCCTCCTGGGCCCCGTAGTGCCCCTCCTGGGCCACGTAACGCCCCTCCTGGGCCCCGTAGCGCCCCTCCTGGGCCCTGTCCAGCCTTAAGGCCCCGTCGCCCCCCGCCCGGCCCTGTTGCCCCCTGCCCGGCCCCCGTCGCACCTGCCTGGCCCCGTCGCAGCCGCCCGGCCCTGTCGCGCCCCCCCCTCCCCCGGCCCCGTTGCTCCCCTGCTGGGCCCCGTAGTGCCCCTCCTGGGCCACCGTCACGCCTACCCGGCCCCGTCGCACCCGCCCGGCCCCGTCGCACCGGCCCAGCCCCGTCGCACCCGCCCGGCCCCGTCGCACTGGCCCGGCCCCGTCGCCCCCGCCCGGCCCCGTCGCACCCGCCCGGCCCCGTCGCACCGGCCCGACCCGCCGCACCCGCCCGGCCCCGTCGCACCGGCCCGGCCCCGTCGCCCCCGCCCGGCCCCGTCGCACCCGCCCGGCCCCGTCGCGCCCGCCCGGCCCCGTCGCGCCCGCCCGGCCCCGTCGCGCCCGCCCGGCCCCGTCGCGCCCGCCTGGCCCCGCCGCACCCGCCCGGCCCCGTCGCACTGGCCCGGCCCCGTCGCACCCGCCCGGCCCTGTTGCGCCCTGCCCGGCCCCTGTGCTCCTCCCTGCCCCGGCCCATTCATCCTCACTGGTACGGTTCCCTCCCCCCCTCCCCGCACTGCTCTGCTTTGCACTGCCCCATCACTGCACTGTACTGTCTCGTCCTGCACTGCCCCTGATGGCGGCGGAGCTTCGCTTCGACGCTGAAGGCCAGCCTCTGGAGTTCGAGGCGTGGCTTGCCGACCTCCGGCGCCAACTCACTGGCCAGCGGCAGGACGGTGAACCGCTTTCCGCACACCTTGACGGTACGCTCCCCTGCCCAGACCCCCCTGCTATTCTGCCCGCTGACTCCACACCCACTGAGCGCGAGTCTACTGCTGCCACTGCCCGTGCGCGCTCTGTCTGGCTTTCTCGCGATGCTGTCGCCCAGCTTGCCATTAGCAACGCCCTTCCCCCGTCTGAGCGCCCTCGCTTTAGGTCCCTCACTACTGCTCAGGCATACTTAGATGCTGTCATCAAGCGCTATTCCACCCCTCCGGCTGCCTCGGTGGGTCGCCTGATCCTCCCGATGCTCTTTCCGGACCTTGCAGCTTTCCCCACAGTCTCTGACCTCGCTGCCCACCTGCGCTCGATAGAGGAGACCTGGCGCGCTGCCTGCACTGACGCACAGCTTAGAGCCCACCTGCCGCCCATTACATCTACCCTTTACCTACTTGCCACCCGCCTCCCTGACCGCCTTGCTGTCACCCGCGACCGCTTCCTTAGCATTCACCCCGCAGACCTCACCCTCACTGACTTTGTCGACACCCTGACTGTGATTGAGACCCGCCACCGCTCCATCGCCCAGGCGAGCGGTACCGTGCCGGTCCCTATCTTTCAGGGTTGTGCCCCCGCTCAGTGTACCTTCTCCGACGGCTCTGCCGCTGTGGCTGAGACTGCTGCTGCAGCGAAGTTTCGTTCGGGGAAGGGCCGCCGCCCCAAGGTTGGGCGCGGCGGAGGAGGCGGGGGTGCGGTAGGGGGTGGTGGTGGAGTCGGGTCGTCTGGTGCTGGAGCGGACGAGGGGACCCTGCCCAGTCCAGCTGCGCTGCTGCCCCTGCAGTCGCCGCAGCAGCAGCCGCAGCAGCCGCCGCCGTCGCAGCAGCCGCAGCCTTCGCAGCAGCCGCAGCAGCCGCCGCAGCCGAGGCAGACGAGTGTCCTCCCGCCCGGGTGGCCCGGCGCTGGCAGTGGTCGGGCGCGTGGTGGTGTGCCGAGTGGTGGTTCCGGGGGCGTGCGTTGTCAGTACCAGATCCAGACTGGTCCTCGCCGCGGCTTCGTTTGCGGTAAGATCGGTCACTCCACTCCTCGCTGTTTTCGTCGCCTGGACGACCTGTTTCGTCAGCGCTTCGGCCCGTCGCCAGACCTCCCGGACTGGCACAGTTTGCTTAGTCGTAGTATTCAGATTTTTGACTTGGACATGGATGCCATTGTAGCCGCCCTGCATGTGATGTATGCTGATGACTCTAGTGTGCTTCCTTCTTATTACCCCGTGTTGCTTAGTGTAGGTGTGTCTAGCGTAGACTCCCCTGCTGCGTCAGGCGTAGGATCACCTGATTTGTTTAGCCTCGGTGCTTCCATCGCTTCTCCGCCGCCAGGCGCCACTGCTGCGCTTTCCTTCACCCTGGACTCTGGCGCTTCCCGGTGTTTCTTCCGCGACTCCACCACGCTGACGCCGCTACCTGTTCCTGTTGCAGTTTCTCTTGCTGACCCCTCTGGTGGCCCGGTAGTCGCCCGCAGTTCCACCTCCCTTCCCTGTCCGGCGGTTCCTTCGGGCTCTCTCACAGGTCTGCATATCCCCTCGTTCTCCAGGAACCTAGTTGGTGTCGGCTGCCTCCAGGACCTTGGCGTCACCACTACGTTCCCTGGTCACGAGCGGTATGCTGTCTGTACCGAGGCCGCCACTGGTGCCCCCCTTACCACGTTCCCCCGGGACCCGGTGTCCGGCCTGTTCACACTTGACACCGTGCCTTCCCCAGCTAGGCTGTCCCCCCAGGTGGCTGCGTCTACCCAGGTTGCTGCTACCTGCTCCTGTCGGTCCCTCACTCACCCGACTCTCCTCTGGCACCACCGCCTAGGTCACCCTGCGCTCCCGCGTCTGCGTCACATGTCCCAGCACGGTCTCGTCCTTGGTCTCCCTGGTTCTCTCCCCGCTTTTCCCTCCTGCCCCGCCCCACCTTGCACGCCTTGCGTCGAGGGTCGGCTTCGCCGTGCCCCTCACTCCTCCTCGTTTCCTCCTACCGCCGCGCCGCTGCAGACCCTGTACATGGACGTCTGGGGCCCCGCCCCCGTCCATGGGCCGCGTCGAGAGCGCTACTTCCTTGTGCTTGTCGACGACTTCACTCGCTACACCTCGGTCTTTCCCCTGGAGCGGAAGGCCGACGTGCCTGACGCTCTCATCCCCTGGCTTGTCTCTGCCCGTGTCCACCGAGGTCTCCCTGTCTTGCGTCTTCACTCCGACCGGGGTGGCGAGTTTGCCTCCGGTGTCCTTGGTCGCTTTTGTCGTGCGGAGGGCATCACCCAGACGTTCACCCTACCGGACTCCCCACAGCAGAATGGGGTCGCTGAGCGACGCATCGGTTTGGTCATGGAGGTGGCTCGCACCTCCATGATCCATGCCGGTGCACCCCATTTTCTGTGGCCGTTCGCCGTTCGCTACGCCGCTCACCAGCTTAACCTGTGGCCGCACCCCCAGCAGCCGCAGGTTTCGCCGACCCGTCTTTGGACTGGGTCTCCTGGTGACGCGTCTGCGTTCCACGTCTGGGGCTGCCTTGCTCACGTTCGTGCCTCCGGCACGGACAAGCTCACTGCCCGCACCCTTCCCTGCGTCTTCCTCGGTTTTCCCCTTGACGCGTCCGACTGGCACTTCTACCACCCGCCGTCTCACCGCTTCTTTCACTCTCGCGACGTCATCTTTGACGAGTCCGTCTCCTACTACCGTCGCTTCCCCCACCGTGGTCCCCCGGTTACCCCCCCTCTGTTCTTGGTCACTCCCTCCCCGGTAGTCCTTGACCCTCCCCCTCCCCCTCCCCGTCCTGCCCCCTCTGGTGTGTCCCACGTCACCCCTCTTCCGTCGGTGGTCCCGGTTGAGGAGTCTTCTGACTCTGGTGGCCCTGCGGCACAGTCCTCGCCAGCCGCCCCTCCCCAGGCGTCCCCTCCTTCACCGCCTCTGTCGCCGCTGTCGCCCCTAGTGTCGCAGCCGTTGTCACCTCCGCCGCCGCCGCCGCCGCCGCCGCAGCCGTCGTTGTCGCTGCCGCCGCCGCCGCCGTCGCAGCAGCCGTTCGTTGACTATGGGGGTGCTGGCGTTGGAGTGCGTGCTCGTCCCGGTAGCCCTGGGGGTGGTACCGGTCCTCGAGGGGTTTCGAGCCCTGGAGGTGTTCCCTCTGGGGGTGCTGGTGTGGAGTGTGCCGGTCGTAGCCGAGGAGCAGCTTGCGGTCCAGGTGTCGGCGTTGCACCGCCGCAGCAGCAGTCCCCGCCGGTGTCAGCCCTTCGCCTGCTCGGCCTTCCGTCCCCTGACCCTGAGTCTGTTCCTCCCCGGCCGTCTCCTCCTCTTCCCGTCTACGGCTCTGTGTTCCCTCCGCCGGACTCGTCCCCGGCTCGCTTTCCCCCTCGTTCCCCTCCTGTGTCCCCACCTCTGTCTCCTGACCCCACTCCTCCGTCTCACGTCTGGTCTCACCGTCCCTCCCGTGCTCGCCCTGCCTCCCCTGTCTTGCGCTCCCACCCTATGTTGCTTCGTTCCCACGCGTCTCGTCCTCCCCTTCTCCCGTCGCCTGCTCCATCCTCCCTTGTTGTTGCACCCCCCCTCGCTGTCTGACTACCTTCGTGCCGCTCGTCCCCTTGTTCCTCGGGTCCTTGCCTCTCTCGTTACCGACCCGTCCGTTCCGGTCTCGTGCCTTGACGATCTTGTAGCTGCGGTCGCTGACTTCGCCTCTACCCGCCGCCTTGACTACGCTACCGCTCTGGTCTCTGACCCTGTCTGTCGGGGGTGCTCCTGCCCTCGGCAGTGACGTCCTGGAGGACCGCCAGTTCGAGCTTGCTTTCCTCTCCGAGGCTGCTCCCCATCTCTGTTCCATGCTGCTAGTCCCTGAGGGTGACCCAGACGCTTTCGACATCCTGACCCCTCGCACTTACGCTGAGGCGACCTCGGGACCTTGGGCCTCGCAGTGGATAGCTGCCATGGAGCAGGAGATGGCATCTTGGAGATCCACCGGCACCTTCGTCGACGCAGTTCCTCCACCTGGGGTGAACGTAGTCGATGGCCGCTGGCTCTTTAAGGTGAAGCGCCCTCCCGGAGAGCCGCCTGTGTTCAAGGCGCGCTACGTGGCTAGAGGCTTCAGTCAGCGTGAGGGGGTGGATTTCTTCCAGACCTTCGCTCCGACCCTGAAGATGACTACTCTTCGGGTTCTGTTACACCTAGCTGCTCAGCGTGACTACGAGCTTCACTCCCTCGACTTCTCCACTGCCTTTCTTCAGGGCAGCCTACACGAGCAGGTCTACCTGCGTTGCCCTCAGGGCTTTACTGGCACGTTCCCTCCTGGAACCCAGTGGCTCCTGCGGCGCCCCGTCTACGGCCTGCATCAGGCTCCCCGTGAGTGGCACGACACGCTGCGTGCTACCCTTGCTGACCTGCAGTTCTTTCCGTCTTCCGCAGACCCCTCACTCTTCGTTCGTGCTGGCCACACTCCGTTCTACATCCTTGTTTACGTCGACGACCTGGTCTTTGCCACAGCAGACAGGGACGCACTGGCCTCAGTGAAGGCAGAGCTGCTGAAGAGACACACGTGCACTGACCTTGGAGAACTGCGCCACTACCTTGGCTTGCAGATCTCCAGGGACAGAGCTTCGCGCACCATCACCCTGACTCAGTCACACTTGGTGCGCCAGGTCCTTCAGAGGTTCAGCCTTCAGTTCTCCTCCGCACAGCCCACCCCTCTGCCTGTAGACCACAGACTCTCCGCTCCAGTGTCTGAGGAGTCGGTAGAGCCCAGCGGCCCCTACGCAGAGCTGGTGGGTTGCCTCATGTACCTGATGACTTGCACTCGCCCAGATCTCGCATACCCTCGCAGCATCCTGGCTCGCTTTGTGGCCACAGGCAGACACCGACCGCAGCACTGGTCTTCTGCTAAGAGGGTTTTGCGTTATCTTGCTAGTACATCGGGCATGGGGTTAGTGCTAGGAGGACGCAGGCCAGTGGTCCTTACTGGACACACAGACGCTTCGTGGGCAGACGACGCCGAGACACTCAGGTCTACCCAGGGCTACTGCTTCAGCCTTGGCTCAGGTGCCGTCTCGTGGAGAGCTACCCGCTCCTCGTCTGTTGCCCAGTCCAGCTGTGAGGCTGAGATCTACGCTGGTGCCATGGCGGCACAGGAGCTCCGCTGGCTGACCTTCTTGCTCACTGACTTAGGTGAGCAGCCTAGCTCTGCCCCGGTCCTGTTCGCTGACAACAGGGCCATGATCCTCCTGTGTCAGGAGCCCCGACTCGAGGGCAGAGCGAAGCATATTCAGCTGCGGTACTTCCTCCTGCGTGAGCTACAGCAGCGACGTCAGGCTCGCGTAGTACACTTGGCCTCAGGTGCCAACACAGCTGATATCTTTACGAAGGCGCTCCCGCCTAAAGATCATCAGCGGCACTGTGTACAGCTTGGTCTAGTTCCTGTAGCCTCTCACTTGCTAGGGCCTTGACTTTGTACTGTCCTTTATATGTGTACTCAGACTGGACTTGTGTCCTCTCCCAGTGGCTGGACTAGTAGTACCGCCCTGGTCTTGTTCCTGCCTTGTCTGTACTCCTTCTGACTGGTCTCTTAGACCCTTGTCTCAGAGGTTGGACTACTAGTGCCGCCCTGAGCTGCTTGTTTAGGACATTCCCCTATGCAGTCTAGGGGGTGTGTCAAACATATGTATTTGTTATGTTTGCATAGACTGAATAGGGTCACCTCTTAGAGGGTACAATACTTAGGTATATCTATCTGTACTCTCCCTCTATCCAACCATTCACTTCTCTCAATTTGATACTTCGCTCTGCCCTCGAGTCGAGGCTCCTGACAGAGGAGGATCATGGCCCTGTTGTCAGCGTACAGGACCGGAGCAGAGTTAGGCCGCTCACCAAAGTCTGTGAGCAAGAAGGTCAGCCAGCAGAGCTCCTGTGCCGCCATGGCACCAGCGTAGATTTCAACCTCACAGCTAGACTGGGCAACAAAAGACGAGCGAGTGGACCTCCACGAGATGGCGCCTGTACCAAGGCTAAATCAGTAGCCATGGGAGGACCTGAGCGTCTCAGCGTCGCCCGCCCACGATGCGCCTGTGTGTCCTGTAAGGACAACTGGCTTGCGTCCTCCTAGCACTAGCCCCATGCCCGATATACTTGCTACATAACGCAAAACCTTCTTAGCGAATGACCAATGTTGTGGTCGGTGTTTGCCTGTGGCCACAAAGCGAGCCAGGGTGCTGAGAGGGTATATGAGATCTGGACGAGTGCAAGACATCAGGTACATGAGGCAACCCACCAGCTCAGCGTATAGACAACTAGGGTCTACTAATTCATCAAGGCCTAGAGCTAAGAGCCTGTGGTCTACTGGCAAGGGTGTGGGCTGTGTGGAGGAGAACTGAAGACATAAGCTCTGAAGGACCTGGCGCACCAAGTATGACTATGTGCGAGTGATGGTGCGCGCTGCTCTGTCCCTGGAGATCTACATGCCAAGGTAGTGGCGCAACTCTCCTAGGTCAATGCAGGTGTGTCTCCTGAGCAGCTCGGCCTTCACGAAGGCCAGTGCGTCTCTGTTTGCAATAGCGAAGACCGGGTCGTCTACATATAGTCGCGGAAAAAAATGCCCCGATGTTTGGCACTTCGTAACATATCTCCATGGCAGACATGTTTCGAATATAGTAACACCAATTTTTTCTCGGCTTGTTACAAGGTCATAGTGTTGTGTTTCCACCGTAAACAGGTTGGCGCGATTGTCACTCATCCAATTAGCGGGGATAAGATTTCCTCATCGATAGTCGATCCAGACAGTTCAGACCGAGCGACAGTCTAGATCTAATTTTACTCACCACTTAGCGTACACTCGGTTTCACGCAACAGCCATTAGTATAGGAGTGAGGCCAGAAGCGAACCTTCGACATGAGCACGATGAAGCCGGTAGATGAGAAGAAGCACGTGCGTTTCTTAAGTATGTTGTGCAAGGGGCAGTTGACTAGGAAAATAGAGCCAAGGAGCTTGGCATAGGCAAAAGTACTGTGCATGATTACGGGTTGAAGGTCATTGCCTAGACTAGTCGTAATGAGGTGCAGCCCAGGATGCCCACGGCTGGTCGCCCACGCTTAATCACAACTCGCCTTCAGCGCGAAATAGTTCGTGCGATTACCAGCGGGGAGGCGAAAACCAGTGTAGACGCAGCGAAAATGTTTGAGGAGAAGCATGATCTGGCTGTAGACTCGAAGACCGTTAGGAACTTGTTACAATCCGCTGGGCTAGTCGTAGTGCAGTAGCCGAAGAAGCTCAGGCTCTGCGAAAAACATCAGAGATCGGCTGGATTTTGCGAAGTCACATGCCGAATGGACGATGGAAGACTGGAAGTGCGTGATATGGTCCGAGGAGACGAAGATTAATCGTGAGGTGCTGCTCCGACGGCCGTGCGTACGCCTGGATTCGCGAGTGCAGCAGTCACTGCAGCCACCAAATCCAGCAGACAGTTAAGCCTGGGGGCGGCTCTGTGATGGTGTGGGGCTGCATGACGTATGAGGGGGCGGGGTTCATGTGCACGATCGATGGAAGGATGGATGGGCCGCTCTATCACAGCACCTTGCAAGACGAACTCTCTCAAACCATCGAGTTTTACAAGCTCCCCCCCTCAGAAGTCATATTCCAGCATGACAATGATCCCAAGCACAAGTCATGTCTGGTGCAAGACTGGCTTGGGGAGCAGGAGTATGCGGTGCTAGAATGGCCCTCGTCCTCCCCGGACCTTAACCCTATAGAACACCTGTGGGCCCACTTGAAAAGGGAGCTAGCGAAGAACGAAAAGCCTCCCACAGGAATGTTGGAGCTGTGGGAGAGGGTGCAGGTCGAATGGGACAAGATTCCGGCGGAAGTGTGCTCAAACCTCATTGACAGTATGCCAAGGAGGATCAAGGCGGTGATGCACGCAAAGGGTCGCTGGACTAGGTACTAGTTTTGCTAGTTTCTAGTTTGCTGCCCGTCTTCGGTACAAATTGTTCGGATGTGCTCTTATTAAATGCTTTAGTGTATAAGGACCATGTACTATACTACTCTGGTTTTAGGAGACTTGAGTGAGTGCTCTAAATGCTCTTCCCAACGTGTATGCCCACTATAGATTAAGGCTTAATGTTTAGAGAGTACATTTCATCAAAATGCAAAAACATGCTAAACATCAGAACAATTTTTTCCGTCACTGTAGATAAGGATGTAGAACGGAGTCTAACCAGAGTGAACGAAGAGCAAAGGGTCTGCGGAGGATGGGAAGGTCTGCAGGTCAGCTAACGTAGGACGCAGCATGTCGTGCCACTCTTGGGGCGCCTGTCGCAGGCCGTAGACCGTGCGCCGGAGGAGCCACTGGGTCCCTAGGGCGAAGGTGCCGGTGAAGCCTGGTGGGCGGCGCAGATAGATCTGCTCATGCAGACTGCTCTGAAGAAACGCTGTCAAGAAGTCGAGAGAGTGCAGCTCGTAGTTACGCTGTGCAGCTGCGTCTAGCAGCGCCCGAAGAGTAGTCATCTTCGGGGTCGGGCGATTTCTGGAAGAATTCAACACCCTCATGCTGACTGAAGCCTCTCGCGGCATAGCGCACCTTAAACAACGGTGGCTCTCCAGGCGGGCACTTCAACTTGAAGAGCCAGCGGCCATCGACTGCGTTCACCCCAGGTGGGGAAACTTCGTTGACGTAGGTGCCGGTGGATCTCCAAGATGCCATCTCTGCGTCCATGGCAGCTATCCACTGAGAGGCCCAGAGTCCCGAGGTCGCCTCTGTGTAAGTGCGAGGGGTCGGGATGTCGAAAGCGACTGGGTTACCCTCAGGGACTAGCAGCATGGAGCAGAGATGGGGCGTGGACTCGGACAGGAAAGCAAGCTCGTACTGCCGGTCCTTCAGGACGTTACTGCCAAGGGCAGCAGGACCCCTGACGGATGGAGGAAGGGCAGGGTCAGAGACCAGAGCGGTGTCGTAGTCAAGGCGGTGGGTAGAGGCAAAGTCAGCGACGGCAGCGACAAGAGCGTCCATACTAGAGTCACGAACGGACGTGTCGGTAACGAGGGAGGCGAGGAGTCGAGGAACGAGAGGGCTAGGGGCTCGAAGGAAGTTAGACAGAGGAGGCAGAGCATTAACAAGCGACGACGGAGGAGGCGAAGGGAGGAGGGGAGGACGAGACGTGTTGGAACAAAGCAACACAGGGTGAGAACGCTGAATAGGAGAGGCAGGATGAGCACGAGAGGGATGGCGAGACCAGAAGTGGGACGAAGTTGTCTGGTCCGGAGACACAGGATGAGGCACAGGAGGAGAACAAGGGGGGAATCGAGCCGGAGACGGGTCCGGCGGAGGAAATACAGGGCCGTAGATAGGCAGGGGAGGCGGCGACAAAGGAGGCACAGGCAGGCGGTCGGGGGAAGGAAGACCGAGGAGGCAAAGGGCGGACACCAGCGGCGCCTGCTGCTGCTGCTGCTGCTCCACGCCGACACCAGAACCTCCAGCTGCACCACGGCTGCCTCCGGGACGCTCCACGCCAACACCCCCAGAACGAGAACCCTCTCCAGCATCGGTGCCACCCCCAGGACTGCCGAGACAAGCAACGATAGTAACCCCATGACTAGCACCCCCCAAAACCAGCACCCCTAGAATGAGAACCCTCCCCAGTGCTAGATTATATATATCCGTTGTAACATGCTCGACTAGAATACTAGCTAGGTGCACACCAACATATGGTGTACACATCAAAATGCAAGGTGTGTTAATCCAACCCTGGAGTGGTTGGAGCCCCCGAGCACCAAGACCACAATATTGGGACCACGTAAGTGGCACCTATGGTGTTTGGGTACTATTCCTACCCAACTGCATGTGGCACTGTTCATCCTTCTCTTGCTAGCTTCCCTTCCTTCCCAATTTTCCTATGAATGCTCCTGTTTCTATTACTGAAATAACCTCTTCAATTTTTTCATGGTTTCAGAGCTCCAAGGCTCACGCCACATCGTGTTTTTTTTTTAGACATCGCTTGATGCTTGCCATCGGCCCCCAGCTCGTCGCTAGCCATGCACCGCCCGTCGCAAGCCGCTCGCAGCCCGTCACCAGCCGCTCGCCGCTCGCCACTCGCCGCTAGCCGCTTGCCACTCATCGCAAGCCGCAAGCCGCTCGCCGCTCGCTGCCAGCTGATCGCCGCTCGTCGCAAGCCGCTCGCTGCTCGCCGCTCGCCGCTCAATTCCCGTCGCGCCGCTTGCCGCTCGCTGCCAGCCGCCTGTCGCTCGCTGCCAGCTGCCATCGCTTGCCTCTTGCCGCTTCCTGCAAGCCGCTCGCCAGCTTGCCGCTCACCGCCAGCCGCTCGTGTGCTGCTCACCACTACCCTCAAGCCGCCGGCTCACCGCCCGCCGCTCGCCGTAGGTCGCTCGTCGCTCGCCGCTTGCTGTTTGCCACCAGCCGTCCGCTTGTCGCTCGCTATTTGTCACCAACCGCCAGCTCGCCGCTTGCCACTTGCTACTCGCGTGTCGGTCGCCATCAGCCGTCAGCTCACCGCTCGCCGCTTGTTACCCACTGCCCTCTCCCCTCTGGTTGCTCGCTCGCCAGCTCGCCGCTCTTTGCCTGCCGCTCTCCACTCGTCGCCTGCCGCTCGCTGCCAGCCGCTCGCCCGCCGCTTGCCGCTCGCCGCCAGCCGCCAGCTCGCCGCTCGCCGCTCGCTGCCAGCCACCCTCTCCCCGCTGGTCGCCAGCTCGCCAGCTCACCGCTCGCCGCTCACCGTCAGCCGCCAGCTCGCCGCTACTCGATCCAGCAGCCGCCACTGTCTCCCCTCTCCCTTTCAACCGCAGCTGCTCCTGTCCTCCGCAGCATCCACCGCCATCGCTGCACTTCCACCCCGCCGTCGCTGCCTCTGCTCCTCTCCGTAGCAGCTGTCGTCACCGGCCGTCTCACTTGCCACCGCCGCCGCCACAGTGCCAACGGCTGACGCCGCTCCTACCAGCAGCTGCCGCCGCCGCTCAGTCGCCGCTGCTGCCCATCTTTTCGGCAATCGTCGCTGCTGCTCCACGAAGCCGCTGCTACTCTTTTGAGTCGCGCGGGTCCAATTGTCGTCGCTCCCTCCTCGTGCCGCTGCGAGCGCCCCCCCTCCACCCCCCCCCCCCCCCCCCCCCCTTCGTCGCTGCCGCTTTCGCGAGCCGCGCGGGTCCACCCGCTGTCACTCGTCGCCGTGCCGCCGTGAGTTCCCTCGCCGCCGCCATCTTCTTGAGCTGCGCGGGTCCACCCGCTGTCGCTCTCACCATGCCGCCACGAGTTCCCTCGCCTACACCATCTTCTCAAGCCACGCGGGTCCACCAGCTGTCGCTTCTTGCCATGCCGCCGCCGTCTCCCCGAGCCACGCGGGTCCTCCCGCAGTCGCTCCTATCTGTGCCGCCGCGCGCGTCCTGCTTGCCGCTGCGCCGCTGCCCACCTTCATGGCGTCCTTCCCTCTGCCCGTCGACGCCTTCTCCGTCGACAAGCTCCTGCTGGCCGCAGACAAGTCCGTCACCAACTGGTACTCCTTTGTTGGGAGTAACCGACGAGTCCTCGGCGGCGCCTGAACCCAGCCGTACAAGCTGCTCGACATCCTCGAGCGTAAGGCTTCGGCTCTTCGCCCCACCATGCACGTCGATCCCGGTCCCGAGCCTGATGTCCCCCGCGACCCTGGAGATCCGCCAGAGCGACCCGAGGTCCCTCTCGCGCAGCCGGACGACCCTAAGGCCGAGCGTGTTGCTGAAGAGGCCTATGACGACGCCCGCAAGAAGTTCATGCAGCAGCGCGCCGACTACAAGTTCGAGAAGCAGGCATTCGACCTCGCCTCCGAACGTGCCGCGGATCATCGCATGCACGCTGCCCGCTATGCCCATCAGAAGGCGACCTATGCTATCGCCATCGCTGCATGGTGTGAGGCTGACCTGCACGCCTCCACCATCGAACTCGGCGCTCTCCTCGTCGACATGATGCGGCACTTCCAAGCCCGAGAGCTCCCTGCTGCTCAGCTATGGATTGAGCGCCACGCCATGTTCGAGCGTCGCGACATCGGCTCGCTTGGCATGCTGTTTCGCGAGTACAACAACATCATGCTCGACAGCTGCAATGGTGCTGTCAATTTCACAAGCCGCCTCCTCGACATTGCCTTGAGGCTCGTCGTATCGTTCTATCTCATGAGCTCCACATCCACAACCTCCTCCACGGCCTCACCCCTCGATATTTCACGCGCGTCATTGCGTTCACTGAGAGCGACCCCCATGCCGACCTCCCCGCTGTCGTGCAATGGATCATCGACACTGAAGTCAAGCTCCTCCAGGAGCCCACTGCCACTCTCCACGCTGCTCAGCCTGCCTCCGTCAAACTCAACGCTGTCCTTAGCCGCTCCCGTGGTTGTGGTGGCCGTGGAGGCGGCCGTGGTGCCGGTAGTGGCAGTGGGGGCAGCGGTGGGACTGGCCCCAGCAGCGCTGCTGCTAGAGCGGCACCTGGCGGCCGTGGAGGCCATCCTGGCACACTCCCTCATTGCCAGTACCTTCGTCGTCACGGGCCCAAGGCTGGTGAACGCTGCCTGCAGACCAACCACCCCATTGACACGTGCTTCAAGGCACTTGATGATGCGTGGTTCGATCGCGGCAACACGGGCACCCCACCCCGATGGTCAAACATCACCCCTCGCCCCTCCCTTGCTGATGTGAAGGCCCTCCCTTCCTTCTTGCCAACGCACCTCCAGCTTGTCGCCTCCTCCATCCCCCCTCTCTCATCGCTGCAGCTGCTCCAGTTCTAGCAGTTCCAGCAGCACCAGCAGCAGCAGCCGTGGGGCGCCGGTGGCCAGGCGGCCGCAGCAGCAGCCGGTGCCGCCGCCGCCACTGCCGTCTGGCAGCAGCAGCAGCTTGGTCTTGGCTCCACCGGCATGGCTACCCACGTCTCCACCGGCCCCCCTTGCCCCTCTGGGGATCCGTCCCCTCTGCTCCCCCAAGTGGCCTTGACACTCCCACTTCCTAGACTAGTTTCCAGGGTCATCTCACTAATGCATCTCCTGCACTGTCCTCAATGTATCCCTCTGCTTTTAATGCGACCGATTTCCAATATCCCGTGTCACTCACCTCATCCACCTCCTCCCTTACGTCTCCCACTTTGGACTTTGTCCTTGAAAGCAGCGCCACTGAGACGGCCCTCAAAGACGCTGGCACTCTTACCTCCCTCCCCTTCCCCACCAGTGTCCACGGCGCCGATTCGAGTTTCTCCATCCCTTGCACCCACCTCTCCATGCTCCCTTGTCCTCCCTTCCCCTCTCGCACTATCACTAACCTCCATATTCCCACCCTCCGCCACAATCTCCTCTCCTTTCGTGAGTTGCAGCATGCCGGCATCACTTCCATAGTTCCTGCATTCGCCACTCATTGCGACCTCTTCCAAGGCATCTCTAACTGCCTCCTTCACCGTCTTCCTCTCTGTCCCCGTACCCGCCAGTACATCCTCCGCGTTCTGTTTCCCTCCTCTTGCCACGCCACCACCTGCGCTGGCACCACCACCTCCCCTCCTCTCCCTCCCCCCTCGCCGCCCCTGCCCACCCCCGCTCCCTCTCCCTGCTCCTGCCGCGCGCTCTCCCATCCTGTTGTCCTTCTCCACCATCGCCTCGGCCATCCTAATTTCTCCACACTTCGCGCAGTAGTCTCCTCTCGCCTTCTCCACGGCCTCCCCCCTTCCCTCCCTCCTCTCCCCTCCTCTCCTGCCCCCGCCTGCTCCTCTTGCATCCATGGCAAGCTAAAGCAACTCCCCCATCACAGCCATCCCTCCTTTGCTGCCTCCCCCATTGATCTCGTTCAGATGGATCACTGGGGACCCAATCCCTCCCCCTCCCACCATGGCCATAGGTACATGCTGGTTCTCGTTGATGACCACAGTCGCTACTCATCAGTTTTCCTCCTCCATACGAAAGCTGAGGCGGCCGCTGTCATCATCCGATGGGCTGAGCAAGCTCGCACTCTTAAACCATATTTGCTTAAACCATATTCAGCCACCCTATTTGCTGCTTCCACTCGGACAGTGGGGGGGAGTTCCTAAACCATACCCTCTCTTCCTACTGCGCCACACACGGCATCCAGCAGACCCACACTCTCCCCCATTCCGCCCCCTAGAATGCTGTTGCCGAGAGTCGCATTCGCGAAATCAGAAAGACAGCTCGATGTCTCCTCACCCATGCTTCTCCCCCACCCTCCCTCTGGGGCTATGCCCTAATCCATGTCGCTCTCCTTACCAACCTTTACCCCCATCCTCAGCACACCTCCTCCACTCCAACAGAGTCATGGGCCTCCTCCAAGCCCGATGCGGCAGTCCTCCGCGTCTGGGGATGCAAGGCGTTTGTCCTCATCCCCCCCGCTGACCGCTCGCGCTCGGCTTGCAAACTTGCCTCCAAGGCCCTGGAGTGCATTTATCTGGGGCACGCTCATGACTCCGCCGGCTACCTCTTCCTCCACCCTTCCTCAGGTCGTTTCCTCAAGAGTCGTGACGTCATGTTCGATGAGAGCGTCCCATACTACACTTCCCCTCCCTCTGCTGATCCCCTCCCCGCTCCTTCCCGCCCACTCACCCGAGCTGACGCCGTTCTCCCCCCGCTCCTTCCCCAAGCTCCCCTCCTCCCTCCTCCCCCTCCCCCCCCTCCACCTCCGCCCCCTCCTCCACCACCCCCTCCATCCTCCGGTGACATCTACGATCCATTCGCTCCTGCTTCCCCCGCCCACTCTGTCGCCGCTCCTGCCTCCCACCAGCCGCCACCGCGACCGTCGCCGCAGCAGCAGAACCAGCCGGACCAGCAGCAGCAGCAGCAGCAGCAGCAGCAGCAGCAGCAGCAGCAGGATCTACAGGACCAGCAGCAACAGCATGACCAGCAAAACCAGCAGTTGCAACAGCAGCAGCAGCAGCAGCAGCAGCCGGGGGACCAGCAGCAACAGCAGGACCAGCAGCAGCAGTAGCAAGACCAGCAGCAGCAGCCGCAGCCGCGCCAGCAGCACCCGCTCTTTCCACCACTTGGCAGAGGCCAGGTCTCTGCTTCGTCTCTCTCTATTCGCTGCCCCACATCCTCTCCCTTCCTCCTCCCGCGCGCTCACACGCACTCCATGGACCCTATCCTTGGTCTCCTCTTTAACCCCTCTGCTCCCCCATAGGGAGACTCCCATGCGGAGTTCATCGCCATTCAGCAGCATGCTCCACGCCTCCTTCCGCTCTACACAGGCTTCCTTGGCTTCTTGCTGCTCGGCGCTTCCTCCCCCCCCTCCATCTACGTCCCCACCGACTTTTGGGAAGCCATCACTGGCCCCGATCGTGACAAGTGGATTCCTGCGGTCTTCCGCGAGGTCGAGGCGTTCATTCGCAACAACTCGTTTGTTGACGTGATTCCTCCTCCTGGTGCTAACATCGTCGAAGGGAAATGGGTCTTTCGGGTGAAGCAGTTGCCTGGCAAGAAGCCGGTCTACAAGGCCCGCTCCTGCGTCAAGGGATTCACCCAGACTTGGAGCGTCGACTACTGGGACACCTTCTCCCCCACAGCCAAACTCCCCACCATCCAGACCCTCCTCGACTTTGCAGCTCGCATGTCCATGGTCATCTGCAGCATGGACGTCTCCAATGCGTTCCTGCAAGGTGAACTACGCGAGAAAGTCCTCATGCGGCGACCGCCGGGCTTTCATGCTGCCTTCCCGCCCAACACCGTCTGGTAGCTTCGGCGCCCTGTGTATGGCTTAAAGAGGGCACCTCGCGAGTGGCATGCGAAATTGGCTGCCACCCTTCAGGCCATGGGCTTCCATGCCACCCACTCCGATGCCAGTCTCTTCCTCCGTGCCGTCCCCAGCTATTTCTTCATCCTCGTCTATGTGGATGACACGATCCTCATAGCCGATAAGGAAGCTGACAGGGTACAGGTCAAGGCCGAGCTTCAAACACGCCTTCAATGCAAGGACCTGGGCGCACTGAAGAACTACCTCGGCATGACCATCACACGCGACCTGGAGGCCCGCACCATCATGCTGTCCCAGTCGTTCTACATCCACCAGGTCCTGGAGCGGTTCACCATGGCACAGGCCAAGCCGGTGTCCACCCCCCTTCCCGTTGGTCATCAGCTTGCGCCTTCCACCTCTCCCTCCGCCTCTATCACCCCTATGCCAAGCTTGTCGGGTCCCTCATGTACGCCATGATGTGTACGCCTACCCCATCAGTGTCCTCGCCCGGTTCATTGGCACCGGCTGCCATACTCTCGCCGACATACGCTATCATACTCTAACACAGGTCGTCTAACATGCTCGACTAGTATATTAGCTAGGTTTACATCAACCTGTGGTGTACACATCAAAGCGCAAGGTGTGTTAATCCAACTCTGGAGTGGTTGGAGCCCCTGAGCACCAAGACCACAACGTTGGGACAACGTAAGTGGCTCCCATAGTGGTTGGGTACCGTTCCTACCCAACTGCATGAGGCACTGTTCATCCTTCTCTTGCTAGCTTACCTTCCTTCCCAACTTTCCTATGTATGCTCCTGTTTCTATTATTGAAATAACTTCATCACTTCTTTCACCCAGCACCGATGCCACCCTCAGGACCGTCGGGACAAGCCACGAGAGTAACCCCAGGACTAGCACCCTGCTCAATGCCCGCACCCGCAGAGCTCGCGGACCCCTGCGGCGGCTGCTGCTGCGGCGGCGTCGACTGCGGCTGCTGCTGTGACTGCGACGACGACAACGGCTGCTGCTGTGGCGATGGTGGAGGAGGAGACACCGGGGTGGAGACAGGCGGTGAGAACGGTCCCGCGGGGCCACCAGATTCAGCCGAATCCTCGACCAGGACAACCGACGGGAGGGAAGTGACGTGAGACACACCAGACGGGGCAGGATAGGGAGGGAAAGGAGCAGGGGCTACCGGGGGAGTGGGAACCAGAAACAGAGGCGGGGAAACCGGGAGACCTTGGTGGGGAAAGCGGTGGTAGAAGGAGACAGACGCGTCAAAAGTGGTGTCACGCGAGTGAAAGAAGCGGTGAGACGGCGGGTGGTAAAATTGCCAGTCAGACGCGTCGAGGGGGAAGCCAAGGAAGACACAGGGGACAGTGCGGGCAGTAAGCTTGTTCGTGCGAGAGGCACAAACGTGAGCAAGGCAGCCCCAGACGTGGAACGCAGATGCATCACCAAGGAACCTGGTCCAGAGAAGGGTCGGCGAAACCTGCGGCCGCTGGGAGTGCAGCCACAGGTTAAGCTGGTGAGCGGCATAGCAAACAGCGAACGGCCACAAAAAATGGGGTGCACCGGCATGGATTATGGAGGTACGAGCCACCTCCATGACCAATCCGATGCATCGCGCAACGACCCCATTCTGCTGTGGGGAGTCCGGCAGGGTGTACGTCTGGGTGATGCCCTCCGCACGTCAGAACAGGCCAAGCCGACTGGAGGCATGCTTGCCACCACAGTCAGAATGTAGACACAGCAGAGGGAGGCCACGATAGACTCGTGCAGCGACCACCCACGGGATAAGAACGTCAGGCACGTCGGCCTTACGCTCCAGGGGAAACAACGTAGTGTAGCGCGTGTAGTCGTCGACAAGCACTAGAAAGTAGTGCTCACGACGCGGCCCGGGGATGGGGGTTGGGCCCGAGACGTCCAGGTGCACGATCTGGAGTGGCGCAGTGGCAGGGCGAAGCGAGGAGGAGTGAGACGCAAGGCGCAACCGGCCCTAGACATAGGGCGTGCATGGCGGCGCAGGCAAGGGTGGGAGGGCAGGGAGCGACGCAGGGAGACCTAGGACAAGACCGTGATGGGAGATGCAATGCAGGCAGGGGAGGGCGGGGTGACCTAGGCGGTGGTGCCACAGAAGCGACAGGTGAGTAAGCGACCGACACGAGCAAGCCGCATCGACCTGGGTAGACGCAGGCACCTGGGGAGGTGCTCTTACCGAGGGGGACACATTGTCAATCATAAACAAGCCAGAAACCAAGTCCCAGAGGAACGTGGTGAGGGGAGAAACTGTCGCGGCCTCGGTACAGACCGCGTACCACTCGTGTTCAAGGAACATAGTGGTGACGCCGAGATCCCGAAGACAGCCGACACCAACTAGGTTCCTGGAGAATGAGGGGATGTGCAGGCCTGTAAGAGAGCCTGAGGGAACTGCTAGACAAGGAAGGGTAGTGGAGCTATGGGCAACTACCGGACGTGAGGAGGGGTCAGCTAGCGCGACAGCGGCAGGGGTGGCAAGCAACGTGAGCACAGTGTGGTCGCGGAAGAAGCAAGTAGACGCACCAGAGTCGAGCGGGAAAGAGAGTGAAACAGTGGCGGCATTCGGCGGAGGGGTTAGCATGGAGCCAAGGCTAAACAAGGCAAACGGTCCTACACCTGACAGAGCTGGGGAGCCTACACTACACTCAGGTGACAGACCTAGATTAGGCAACACTGGGTAATAAGATCTGGTTACACTAGAGTCATCAGCATACATGGCATGCAAGGCAGAGCAAAATTGATCCATATCCATCTCAATGACCGGAACAGGGGGGCGAACCAGACTGGGCCAATCGGGGAGGTCCAGCGCAGGGCCGAAGCGGAGATGGAAGAGGTCGTCGATGCGGCGGAAGCAGCGGGCGGCAGTGTGGTTGGGACGGCCACACACAGTGCCACGGAGGGGATCGACATGGAGCTGGTACTGGCAAACTACAGAGTCGAAGCTACCACCCGACGCCGAGCTGTGAGGGTCGACACCGCGACCACTACCACCAGAGACACCGGGCCACCCCGGCGGGAGGCGGCTCCACTGCTGCGGCTGCTGCTGCGATTGTTGCTGCTGCTGTTGCGATTGATGCTGCAACTGCTGCTGCTCCGGGGCACCAGCTCCGGTCCCCTCGTCTAAACCATCGTCCCTGCCCCCACCTCCACCACCCCCACCACCCCCACCACCCTTCCCTCCGCCACGCCCCCCCTTTGGGCAGCGACCCCTACCCTGACATGGCTGCGCTGAGGCCGGAACAGCGATCTCAGCGGCAGGGGCTGTTTCAGCAACAGCAGCAGAAACGATTGAGTAAGTGCACTAGGAGGGAGCACAACCTTGAAAGATAGGGACCGCTGCAGTACCGCTAGACTGAGCGATAGTGCGCTGGCGGGTCTCTATCTCGGATAGGGTGGTGACAAAGGCGGTAAGGGTGAGGTCAACAGGGTGTTGACTAAGGAAGTGGTCGTGGGCAGTGGCAAGGGAGGCGTGTGGCAATGAGGTACAGGGTGTTGTGTGATGTCATCATATGTTATCACATTCTGTCTGCCTCCCATCCCTTGTTTCAATTCGCACGTATGGTTTGACTGTGTGTGAAAGAATTTGTGTGGTGTGTGTTCTGGAGTTTGGGAATGTGTTTTGTGTTATTCTGTCTGAGCAGGTATTTGTGATGATAGATCTTGAGAAGATCTTTCCGACGCAACAAGAATCGCGTCAATCGGAGCAAGAACGCGAAAGCTATGAAGATTCAAAGTTCATGAGCTTGCGTTACAATTGCGGCGGTTACAAAGTGAAGTTGTGGGGTGACTTTATATGGAGTTGGGACCTTTGGGGTTGGGGAAATTCGTCACTCTACTGTAACAGCTGCAAATTGGTTGGGAACAACCAAGCTAGGTTGGCAAGGGTGGCCAACTTGGATGGATTGGTTGGGAAGGGACAAATGTCAAAGTTGGGGTTCCTATAGGGAGGGAATCTTTGTGCTTATGGGGTTTCCTTGGTTGGGGACTCTCTTGGGACCTTCCCTCTCATCCCTCTCTTCTATCCCAACCTTTCTCTTGCTCCTCTAAATTCCTTGTGAGATTCTTGAACTTTGATTGAACCTTTGAGATTGAGTTAAGTTCTCCTCCTACAGCTTACCCCCTAATGCGTCGAAAGCCATAGCGTCGCGAATACTTCATCAATCAACGTGATTCAAATTGGGAACGGTAGCTGAGATTAAGAGCTACAACATATCCAAGTTTCGCGACATTCCAACGGCTAGTTTTTCGTCGACGTCGTTTCTTGTAAAGACGACTTTTCTGTCCAGAATTTCGGATTTATATTTTGAGTAATTCTAGCTCCTAAGTTCACCTAGACTCCGTCCTTAATCCTAACAAGTGGTATCAGAGCGATATTAAGGACATTGAGAGGAGTCTACAGAAGTTTGAAGACCCTTCTAGACCCACCATGGCCTGTGGGTGTGCCTAAGTGGTGTTCTAAAGGTTGGATGTGTCTTCCGCTAAGGGGAAACTCTGCCGAAATTTCGTGGACGCCGACACTTGTGAAAATATCGAGGGAGCTGAGTGTGGACAGCAAAGGGGAGCTGAAATTCGTCATTTCTCAAGGAGAAGATGAATGAGAGAGGAGGAGATGCTAATGGAAGAGGAGCTGTACCTGAGAAGACAAGTGAGCCGCCGCCATCAAAGGTTGAAGCTTTGGATGGCTCCAACTATGAGGAATGGAGCGGACGGATGAGGAGTGCCTTCAAACGCTACAAGCTACTGAAGATTGCTGTTGGGGAAGAGAAGATGCCGGAAGAAGGCGAAGCACGTGAACGGTGGATTGAGAAAAGCGCGGTGCTTTTCGACCTCATTCTTCAATCGGTCAACAAGGAGATGTTCGAGCACATCAAGGATCTTGTGGAAGCGGATGATTCGGGTCCAAGGGCGTGGAAACTACTACGTGATGTGGTTCAGCCCAACACTCTCCCGATGGTGATCGTGCTCGAGAAGGAACTTGCTGCCATCTCCATGCGACCAGGGGACGATGTGAAGCCGGTCCTTGACAAGATCAAGGACACCTATGCAAGGATGGCAGCAGCGGGCAGCAGTGTATCTCAGCTGCAGCAGTGCACCAAGATCATCTCGGTGTTGGACAACTCTTGGGACAACCTCATCCCCACCCTCAACTCTCAGCAAG
Organism: Closterium sp. NIES-67; assembly: GCA_027943415.1. Lineage (NCBI taxonomy): Eukaryota > Viridiplantae > Streptophyta > Zygnematophyceae > Desmidiales > Closteriaceae > Closterium > Closterium sp. NIES-67. The sequence goes on along the minus strand of BQMB01000474.1, from coordinate 108,154 downwards.
ATCAATGGACACCTGAGTGGCTAAGGCAGCAGATTCTGCAGGAGGACTTCCGCAGACGCCATGTGGGAGGCGGTGCTGCCACTAAGACTGCTGAGGGGTATGGAGCTGCAGGGCGCAGCAGAGGAAGAGGGGGTTGGAAAGGCCGAGGCCGTGGGAGGAGCTTTGGCAGAGGTAGAGGCCGAGGTGACTATAATGAGGGGCATGGGAGCTCTAGTGGCAGGGGGAGTACCAGAATGGAGGGCACGTGCTGGTACTGCAAGAAGGTTGGGCATCCTTGGTTCAAGTGCTTCAGCAGGCTGGAGGGATGGGCACCTCCAGGCATGAAGCCGCCCAGTGGTGAACGCGCACAAGGTGGCGCTGTGCAAGGCTCAGGTGCACAAGGTGAAGGTGCACAAGGTAATGCCTATCCTGGTTTGTTTGTTATGGTTGAGGATGTGCATGGGCATGAGGGTGATGTGGGATCTGTGGGAAAGGTTGTGATGCACCCTCTCACGCACTGGGTGATTGATTCGGGTTGCACCAGTCACATGACCCCACGGGCAGATTTGCTTGATGAGGTAAAACCCCCTGGGAAGATCAAGTATGTGGCAGCAGCGTCAGGTGCTTTGCTCCCTGTCATTGGTGTTGGAAATGCCAAGGTTAAGGGAGCTAATGGGGAGCTTGTGGGGCTTGGGAATGTTCTGCTGGTTAAAGGCTTGTCTGCTAACCTTCTCTCTGTGCGACGACTGCAGAAGAGCAAGGCCGAAGTGACCTTTGGACCAACCAGCTGCCGTGCTAAGCTTGGGAAGAAGGTGCTATGGAGTCTGGAAGAGGAGACCAGTTGCATCAAGGACCTGTGGCAGCTGCCCATCATCCCATGGAATGGGAAGACTCCAACAGCAGCAACGGCAGCAGCGGCAAAGGCAACAGCAGGAGGAGATGCAACTGCACCAACTGATGGGGTCCTGGAAGCAGTCAAGAAAGTGCAGCAGCAGCAGAGACATGGTGAGGTGCTTGCTGGTGTGGATGCGAGTGCGGCATGGGCTAAGGCTTCATCAAAGAGTGGAGAGGCCGATTGGGAGACATGGCATGAGAGGCTGTGTCATGTGAACTTCCCTATGCTACAGAAGTTGGTAAAGGATGGGAGCCTGAAAGGCTTGGAGGTGAAAGGGGGAGTGAAGGAGATTGGGAGCTGCCCTACATGCTTGGAGACCAAGTTCTCCAAGTTCCCCTTCAACAGCACTACAGGACCAGCCAAGACCCCACTTGCACTTGTGCACATGGATGTGGTGGGGCCCACAAGAGCCCCTTCCCTCTCAGGCAGCCGCTATTTCTTGACAATTGTGGATGACCACACTCGAGCAGTGTGGGTTTACCCTTTGAACAGCAAGGGGGAGGTGGCAGCGGCTGTCCTTAAGGAGTGGATGCCGAGAGCTCAGAGGGAATGCGGACACAAGGTGAAGGTGATCCGTAGTGACAATGGTGGGGAGTTCATTGGAGCTGATTTTGAGGGGGAGTTGAAGAGGAAGGGGATCCAGCATCAACTGACAGTGCCCTACAACCCACAGCAGAATGGCGTGGCTGAGAGGTTCAACAGGACCCTGCAGGAGGGGGCACGCACTCTCCTTGGGCGTGCAGGGCTGCCTGATCCGTTTTGGGTGTCTGCACTGAGGCAGGTCGCCCTTGTGAAGAATAGGGTGCTGGCTACAGTTGGAGATAAGGAGTGGATCCCATATGCCAAGTGGTATGGGAGTGCTCCAGCGGTGAACATGCTGAGGGCATTTGGGTGCATGGTGGTGTTTCATGTGCCCAAGGAGAAAAGGGGGAAGTTGGAGGCTTCTGGAAGATGGGGTGTGCACTTGGGGATTGCAAAGGATCACAAGGGGTGGCTGCTATGGGACCTGACCACCCAGAAGCTGACAGTGTCAAGGGATGTGAAGTTTCTTGAGTCCCTGTACTATAAGGAATGGAAGCAGCAGCAACAGAAGCTTCCATCTACACCACTCATTGTGGAGGCAGATGAGTTGCAGCAGCCTTCAAGACAGGTGGAGGTTGCAGTGTCAGAGGAGGAGATGTCTGGGGTGACTGAGGAAGGGGGAGCAGCTGAAGTAGAGCAGCAGCAGCAGCAGCAGCATGAGTCTCCACCTCGAGTTCCACACCCGCCTGAGCGTCCTAGGAGGGATGTGCGCCCTCCAGTGAGGCTGACCTATGGGGGAAGAGGCAAGCCGAATGTGGTGCAGGCTGGGAGTGTGGTTGAGCAGATTGAGGAAGATGAGATCGCTCACTGCTACTGGGCACCAATCCCTGAGCCCAAGACTCGAGAAGAGGCCTTGAATGGACCAAATGGGGAGAAGTGGAAGGCGAGTGAGGATGAGGAGTTTGGGTCCCTGATTGAGAACGAGACATGGGACCTGTGTGACTTGCCTCCTGGAAAGAAGGCAATCACTTCCAAGATGATCTACAGGCACAAGTATGGACCTGAAGGGGAGCTGACCCGATACAAGTCTAGGCTTGTGGCAAGGGGGTTTCAGCAGACAAAAGGGAAGGACTATGATGAGGTGTTTGCTCCTGTGGGGAAAGGAACAACACTGAGGGTGCTGTTGGCGATAGCTGCACTCCTGGGATGGAAGATACGGCAGATGGACATTGTGACTGCCTTTCTGAATGGGATCATTCTGGAGGAGGTGTATATGAAGCAGCCAGAGGGGCTGGATGATGGGAGCGGCAGGGTCTGCAGGCTGAAGAAGGCCATCTATGGCCTTAAGCAGGCGCCTCGTGCATGGTATCACAAGTTGGAGGAGGCGCTGCTGGCTGGGGGTTTCAAGAAGAGTGAGTGTGACCCCAGCCTGTTCCTGCTGCAGGAGAAGGATGAAATCCTCATGCTCTTGGTGTACGTGGATGATATCCTTCTCTTTTCTGCATCAACTGCTTTGCTGGACAGCGCAGAGCAGATGCTAGAGATGCAGTTCAAGTGTTCCAAGATGGGTGAGGTGAAGTACTACTTGGGGATGCATGTGGAGAGAGATGTGGAGAAGGGTGTGCTGAGGTTGCACCAGAGGAAGTACTGTGAGGGGCTGGCTGAGAAGTATGGGCTGCAAGATGGGGGAAAGCCAGCAACACCACTACCTTCAGGGTTTACTGTGGAGCCATGTGCTGATGAGGAGGTAGTGGGTGAGAGTGACAGGAAGCTGTTTCATTCGATGGTTGGGTCGCTGAATTATGCTGCAAATCATACACGGCCTGACATTGCATTTGCTACATCACGGTTGGCTAGTGTGGTCTCACGCCCTAGTCATGAGCAGCTGGAAGCGGCCAAGAGGTTGGTCCGCTATGTGAGTGCTACGGCATCAGTGGGATTGGAGTACAGTGGAGTGAGGCAGCGGTTGCAGAGAGGTGCTGCAGATGTGAAGAGTGGTGAGATGCTCTTGAGTTGCTATACTGACGCTAGCTTCAACTCAGTGAAAGCGGATGGCACCAGCATTGGGGGTTATGTGTGCTTGCTAGGAGGTGGTGCTGTGAGCTGGCGCAGCAAGAAGCAGAATGAGGTGGGATTGTCCTCATGTGAGACTGAGTACATGGCCTTACACCATGGGGCCAAGGAAGTAGTGTGGCTAAGGCGTTTGTTGGAGGAGTTGGGAGTTGGTCAGGAGGAGCCGACAGTTGTGTTCTGTGACAATGAGTCTGCTGTGAAGCTCGCCAAGAATGCTTGTTTGCATGGGCTGACAAAACACATAAGGCCTAAGTGGCACTGGGTGAGGAGACTCCTTGATAAGGAGGTGCGGCTGGAGATAGTGAAGACCCATCAGCAGGCAGCAGATATTTTCACCAAGCGTCTGGCGGAGGCGGATCATTGGAAGGGCATGAAGCTTGCTGGGATGAGTGTGCATTGAGTATGCATGCTTGAGATGTTGGTATGGTGGTTGATGGTTGGCAGCCAGAGGGGGAGATTGTTGTGTGATGTCATCATATGTTATCACATTCTGTCTGCCTCCCATCCCTTGTTTCAATTCGCACGTATGGTTTGACTGTGTGTGAAAGAATTTGTGTGGTGTGTGTTCTGGAGTTTGGGAATGTGTTTTGTGTTATTCTGTCTGAGCAGGTATTTGTGATGATAGATCTTGAGAAGATCTTTCCGACGCAACAAGAATCGCGTCAATCGGAGCAAGAACGCGAAAGCTATGAAGATTCAAAGTTCATGAGCTTGCGTTACAATTGCGGCGGTTACAAAGTGAAGTTGTGGGGTGACTTTATATGGAGTTGGGACCTTTGGGGTTGGGGAAATTCGTCACTCTACTGTAACAGCTGCAAATTGGTTGGGAACAACCAAGCTAGGTTGGCAAGGGTGGCCAACTTGGATGGATTGGTTGGGAAGGGACAAATGTCAAAGTTGGGGTTCCTATAGGGAGGGAATCTTTGTGCTTATGGGGTTTCCTTGGTTGGGGACTCTCTTGGGACCTTCCCTCTCATCCCTCTCTTCTATCCCAACCTTTCTCTTGCTCCTCTAAATTCCTTGTGAGATTCTTGAACTTTGATTGAACCTTTGAGATTGAGTTAAGTTCTCCTCCTACAGCTTACCCCCTAATGCGTCGAAAGCCATAGCGTCGCGAATACTTCATCAATCAACGTGATTCAAATTGGGAACGGTAGCTGAGATTAAGAGCTACAACATATCCAAGTTTCGCGACATTCCAACGGCTAGTTTTTCGTCGACGTCGTTTCTTGTAAAGACGACTTTTCTGTCCAGAATTTCGGATTTATATTTTGAGTAATTCTAGCTCCTAAGTTCACCTAGACTCCGTCCTTAATCCTAACACAGGGTAGCGCAAAGCGGCGGGGGGAATGCATTGAGCTGGGCCTTAGTGCTAGCGGCGCGGTAGCTAGTCTCAAGGGCGCGGAGATGAGTGGCAAGGTCAGCGACAGTGGGAAAGGACGCAAGATCAGGGAACAGCATGGAGAGGATCAGGCGGCCAGCAGAGGTTGTGGCGGGCGTGGAATAGCGTGCAACGACTGCATCTAAGAATTCCTTGGCATTCGCTACAGTGGTATAGCGGCAGGGCTCAAATTTGAAGGGTGTTTCACCCTGATTACCCTTGCCAGCGGCCGCTTTTTCAGGATTACCCTGATTTTGTAAGGCCAATTTTTCTCTGACCCTTTCTCAGAAAGTGTAAGGAATATTTTACCCTGTTGTAGCAAGAGTGTTCGTCTTATTACCCTGACCAATCAGGGTGCGCCAAAAAACACCCTGAAACAGATAACTCCCAACCCTCGAAATATGCCAACTGTCGAATCTGCCACGCAGGCAGGCAGCCCCGCCCACCTACACCGAATCCCGCGGCACTTCGCACCAACAGATTTTCGTTTTGGCCGCTCCCTCCTCCAGTGTCTCTGTTCCCTGCCTTCGTCTCTCTCGCTCGTTCCCAGCCTTGTTAGTCTCTCGTTGCTCCCGTACTCTCTCGCTGCTCCAGTAGTCTCTCGCTGCTCCCGTAGTCTCTCTCTGCTCCCGTAGTCTCTCTCTGCTCCCGTAGTCTCTCGCTGCTCCCGTAATCTCTCGCTGCTCCCTTAGTCTCTCGCTGCTCCCTTAGTCTCTCGCTGCTCTCTTACCATAGTCTCTCGCTGCTCCCTTAGTATCTCGCTGCTCCCTCAAGGCGTATTCCTGAGGTAGCACCAGAAACAGATTCGAATTCAGACTTGCATGGTAAAGTAAGGTGCAAGAGTGAAATGAGGTTTGGTTCGGTTCGGATTTGCGCGGCTTTGATTCTAATTTTGTTTCTGATGCTAACTCATGAATACGCCCTTAGTCTCTCGCTGCGCATGCGAGTTAAAACTAAGGGCGTAAGGGCGTATTCATGAGCGAAATGAGTCCAAACTCACGAATATGCCCTTAGTCTCCCGCTGCTCTGTTAGTCTCTCGCTCCTCCCCCTGCGCATCACCATGTCCTTGCCCCTGCGTTTCCTCCCCTTCAGCACCTCCAGCAGCAGCTTCATCCGCGGAAGGAAGGAACACTGTAGCTGTTACTGCCCTCGCCGCTGTTGCTGTATCTCTGCAGTGGTGCAATGCTGACGGAGGTAGCTGAAGTAGGAGAGGCTATTGATTCTTTGCTGTAGTGATCCTGCTTGTATGCTTGCTAGTAAGAAGTTGAAATTGTAGTAGCTGTTAACCGCGCAGTGGACAGGGTGATGGCATTAGTACCCTGACTCAAACAGGGTATTGACTAGTTTTTACGAATTCACCCTGATTTTCAAAGGGTGCTGAAAATTCCACCCTAGGAGGCAGGGTATTTCTGTTGCGGTACCCTGATTCCCAAGGGTGCCTCTAAACCAATTTTGAGCCCTGTATAGCGGGGACGCTTAGACAAGGAGAGGGTGTGACTAATAGCAAGCTGCGCTACGGCGTCGCACGACTCGCAGACAGCACAAGCAAGCGCAGCAGCGGAAAAGGCCTCACGCTCATCAGGGGTGGGGGCATCAGGGAGGGCAGCAGACGCGGCGGGATGGGGAAGTAGACCATCGACATGAATAGCCAGAGAGTACCCGTTCTGGCGCTGACCTGTCAGGTGACGGCAGAGGTCGACGAGCCTGGCCTCAAAGTCGATCGCCTGACCCTCCGCGTCCAGGCGGAGCATAGCATCCACCAAGCTGTACACAGTGTGTCAACATATATATTTGTATATGTTTATAGGCTAGCTAGGAGCATATTATAGAGAGTACAATACTTAGAACAAAACTGCCCTGCATGCCGTATTCTAGTCAATTCGTTACCTTGAGACCCCCTGCCCTTCCTCTCCCTCAGCCATCAGGAGACTGCACCCTCTGCAGCAGCTTCCAGCTGCAGTTTTACTCTGTACCAAGCTTATGCTTCCACGCCTTAAAACGTACACGCTTTCAAACTTCCACACTTTCAAACTTCCAAGTTTAGGGCCGCCAAGCTTTCAATCTCCGTACCAGATTTTCTCTCTACCAGGCTTACACTTCCATGCTTTCAAGCTTCCAAGTAAAGCATGATCCATGAACAGGAACCTCCATCCACCACGCAACCAACATGAACATCTCCATCAAAATACTGTAGTACAGTACACACACAAGGAGATGTTTCCAATGCACTAGGCTGCCACCTCTGCTGCCACCTCTGATGCATCCTGCCCCCGGACCCCCGCCTCGCCCCCCTTGGCCGGTGTGCCCTGTTTGGCCTTCTTCCTGGTGGCAGCTGCCTCCCTTCTCCCGCTTGAGCCCCTTCATCTTCATCAGAGCCGTGGACCCCACCTCCTGCTTGCGGCACAGCGAGTCGTCGTCAGCTCACTCTCTTTAGCCTCCCACGTTTTTCACTCACATCCACCCCAACACTCGCACCAAAAACAGCCTCAGCATCTCCTGTCCTACTCTGCCGTTCCTACATCTTGCGCACCAACCTCCCCCCCCTCGTCCCCCTTGGCCGGTGCATCCTGTTTGGCCTTCTTCCTGGTGGCAGCCGCCTCCCTTCTCTCCCGCTTGAGCCCCTTCATCTTCATCAAAGCCATGGACCCCACCTCCTGCTTCGGCATGTAGATGCGCCCCACCTTGCCCTTTATTATATCTGACTTGACGTTCTTGATCTGCAAAGAAAGGTGCAAGGGAGCACTAGTTTTTATGCGTTGAAAACAACTCCTGCTTTGGCACGAAGATGCACCCCACCTTGCCCGTTATGATGTCTGACTTGAAATTTTTTATCTGCGGGAGAAGGGAATGAGGGAAAAAGGGGGTTTGAGACACCTTGGAAAAACCCTCCTGCTTTGGCATGTAGATCCGCCCCTCCTTGCCCTTGATGTTTTCCGACTTGGTGTTCTCGATCTGCAGGAGGGAAGAAACCAGACAGGGGGCAGCAAGACATGTAACGAGCAGCCCCTGTTTTCGCATCTAGACTAGACGCGCCCCAGCTTTCAGTTGATATTTCCGCCGGCAACGCAAACCAAGAGTGCACTTCACGCGATTTCTCCGTCCCATCCCCCGATAGCCTTCCCCTCCCTCCCCCATTCCACAATCCCCACACACCTTCTCGTGCCTCAGTTTCACTGCCCTCATGGCCTCCTTCCCCTTGCACTCTTCACCTTCATCTCTCCCATCCCCTCCCCTCTACCCACTTCCCTTCCCATCCCCTTCCCCCCTTTTCCCCTCCCTATTCCCCCATCGACACCCACCTTCTTCTCCTGCCAGAGCTTCACTGCGCTCATGGCCTCCTTCCTTCCCCCAGCACCTCTCCAGTGCACCCTCCACATAATCAGTGCACTCCTTCCTCACCATCCCAATTCTTTTCCCCTACCCCCACCCCGTCGCCTCTCGCTGCTCATCTTCTTCTCCTGCCCATGCTTCACTGCCCTCATGGCGTCCTTCCCTTTGGACTCTCCACTTTTTCTTCAATTCTCCCATCCCCACTATCCCCGCTATCCCCACTATCCCCACTATCCCCGCTATCCCCACTATCCCCACTATCCCCACTATCCCCACTATCCCCACTATCCCCACTATCCCCACTATCCCCGCTATCCCCTTCCCCTCACTCTCCCCCATCGCCACTCACCTTCTTCGCCTGCCCCAGATTCACTGCCCTCATGGCCTCCTTCCTCAGCCCCTCTCCGCCTTCCACTCCTCTCACAATCAAAGGCTCCTTCTTTCACTACTTCCCCACTCTCCCCCTCTCCCCCCCGCTCCCCCCCCCCCCTCCCCCCCCCCCCTCGCTGCGCACCTTCTTCTCTTGGCCGAGCTTCACTGCCCTCATGGCCTCCTTCCTCAGCTCCTCCCCGGGCAATCTCGTCCGTCGGATCTCAAAGTCGATGGACGGGCCGATGGGCACCAGCACCACTCGCGGCACCTTGGTTCCCGATCGCTTGAGGCGGATGGCGCAGTGGCGAAACAGGACCTGAAGGGAGAGGGGGAAAGAGAGAGGAGGGGGAGAGAGAGGGGGGGAGAAGGGGGGGGGGGAGAGAGGGGGGGAGAGAGGGGGGGAGAGAGAAGGGGGGGGAGAGTGGGAATGAGAGTCACACTAAGGGCACCGGCACCACTTGCAGCACCTTGGTTCCCCATCGCTTGAGGCGGATGGCGCCGTGGCGAAACAGGACCTGAAGGTGCAGGGAGGGGCAGATGCAGGGAAGGGCAGATGCAGGGAAGGGCATATGCAGGGAGGAGACAGATGCAGGGAAGGGCAGATGCAGGGAGGAGACAGATGCAGGGAGGAGACAGATGCAGGGAGGAGACAGATGCAGGGAGGAGACAGATGCAGGGAGGAGACAGATGCAGGGAGGAGACAGATGCGGGGAGGAGACAGATGCAGGGAGGAGACAGATGCAGGGAGGAGACAGATGCAGGGAGGAGACAGATGCAGGGAGGAGACAGATGCGGGGAGGAGACAGATGCAGGGAGGAGACAGATGCGGGGAGGAGACATTTAAAAGGAGGATGCACCTAGAGCCAACTCAAAAGTCACAAATGCAATGGCAAGATCTTGAGGAATACAAAGAAACAAGGAAACATGACCGGCGCGGAAACAAGAAAATACGACCGGAGCGGAAACAAGAAAAGGGCTGGGAACATGTGTGGAGTAGGCGCACCGCACTGCATGATTTGGCCAAAGAGCATTCAGTGCACGCAGGGAAAGAAGCGGGTCGGCTCTACATGCCTTGTTTCGTTGTGAGGGTTCATAAGAGGGTTCATAAGAGGGTTCATAAGAGGGTTCATAAGAGGGTTCATTAGAGGGTTCATAAGAGGGTTCATAAGAGGGTTCATTAGAGGGTTCATAAGAGGGTTCATAAGAGGGTTCATTAGAGGGTTCATTACCTTGCCATTCTGTGCAGCGCACACAAAGACTCGGTCTAGACCTGCCAGATCAACTGTTGCAGCCACCTGCGGAGGCAGAGGGAGGGAGCACAAGTGTCCTGGGTGCACCGTCCGGAAAGGAGTGCGGCCCTCACAAGGACTCTCAAAATATCTAGACTGCATCCAGATCCACTGTTGCACCCACCTGCGGAGGCAGAGGAATGGAGAGCAAGTGTCCCGGGTAGAAGGAAAGGGAGCATGATGGCAAGCGAATGCGCCGGGGTGGAGGGGAGGGAGGGGGAGGGAGTGTGGCGTTCTCAAGGATTCTAAACACATCTGAACTGCAGCCAGATCGACTGTTGCAGGCACCTGGAGAGGCAGAGAGAGATCACACATGATTGAATCCCCTGAACGGGTGACAGCAGAGATGTGAATGCAAATCATGCACGGGCAGAGGAGCGACTACACAGTGGAACAAAAGTTCCGTTTTCATATCCTGCAATCTTGAGATAGCGTAACGTGAGAGAGTGCCCGAGACAGGGACCAAGGCACCAATCCAACTAAAGAAGTCCGGCAAGAGGCTCTTGAGCTGCACTGCACCCCAGCAAGGCTTGAGAGACCCCCCTCCCCTCCCCTCCCCTCCCACACCTGAAGTCCCTCACACGTCTCCCGCCCGCCCCTCACGCACAACTCACCTTTCACCGGAAAAAGTCCAGCAAGAGGCTCTTGAGCGGCGCTGCTGCTGGGTTGACTTTTCCGTTGCCTCACCAAGCATCCCCGCAAGCAGCTCACCTCTCCAGCTACAAGCAAGGGCTCAAAGCTCACCTCTCCCCGGAAAAAGTCCAGCAAGAGGCTCTTGAGCTGTGCTGCTGCTGGGTCGCTGTCAAACTCGGTGCCAATGAAGCAGAAGCACGGCTTTGACCCGACCTGCGAGGCAGAAGGGGGAGAGGATAGAAGGGGAAGGGTTGGGTGTGGGGGGGAGGGGAGGGGAAGAATGAGGGGGGAGCGGGTCGCTGTCAAACTCCGTGCCAATGAAGCAGAAGCACGACTTTGACCCGACCTGAGGGGGTTAAAAGTGAGGGGGAAAAACGAAGCGGGTGGGGGGAGACAGAGGGAGAAGGGAAGAGAGGAAGAAAGGGGGAGCGAGTTGCTAGGAAACTCGGTTCCATAGAGGCAGAAGCATGGCTTGAACCCAACCTGGCTAATCTTCCTTTGACCCACAGATTGTCTCAAACGCTTTGCTGTATTGCTGTAATTTGAAATCCCCTTCCCCTCCCCCTCCCCCTCCCCCACCTCCTCTCATGTGCCCCTCCTCTCATGTGCCCCTCCTCTCATGTGCCCCTCCTCTCATGTGCCCCTCCTCTCATGTGCCCCTCCTCTCATGTGCCCCTCCTCATGTGCCCCTCCTCTCATGTGCCCCTCCTCTCATGTGCCCCTCCTCTCATGTGCCCCTCCTCTCATGTGCCCCTCCTCTCATGTGCCCTCCTCTCATGTGCCCCTCCTCTCATGTGCCCCTCCTCTCATGTGCCCCTCCTCTCATGTGCCGCCCCTCCTCTCATGTGCCCCTCCTCTCATGTGCCCCTCCTCTCATGTGCCCCTTCTCTCATGTGACGTGGCGAGTGGGAGTCCCCCACATCCAGCAACACTCAGAGCCTAGTCAAAGAAAGCCGTAATTCGTTAGAGGCTTAAAGCCCGCATCCCAAATTACAAGCCGCGGCCTTCAAGCGTTTGAAAAGGACAGGGGCAAGCGTGACCATGCCATTCGGACAGGGGCAAGCGTGACCATGCCATTCGGACAGGGGCAAGCGTGACCATGCCATTGGGACAGGGGCAAGCGTGACCATGCCATTGAGACTGGGGGATTCTCTCAAGTCCAGTGCATTGAGAAACTGGGGACTTTGAGGTTTGGTGCTGTTAGAGCCGTTCAAAAGACCAATATCTGAATCTAACGGTCCAAATTCCACGCATTTTCATCCCACACCACTCACAGCTCGCGCAACAGCCTCAATCGTCCGGTCAAAACTGACTTTGATCGGGCGGGCGAAAGTCCAAGCGATTTCCCCCAATCTTTGTTTGACTTGTGCTTCCCAGGCAATTCACTCCATGATCTCAGTCGCAAAGCTTCATGCCTTGGCGGATGCTCTTATGGGCTTCGCCTAACACTCTGCCGAGTTCATACACGGTATGCATGAGCCGTTTGGGCAGTGGGCTTTAAGGAGCTTCTAAATCCCCAAAGCCAGCAGAAACCCTCACCGCCCCTCCAAGCCCACCTGTGGCGACAGCTTCCCCCCTCCTTTGAGCTGTTGGATGCTGACGTGGCGCGTGACCCCCACTTCCAGCATGTCGTACAGGTGGTAGTCATACATTCGCCCAATCACCAGGTTGTGAGGGCGCTTCTTGGAGTGCGAGGCGAACTGGGGGTTTGGAGGAACAAGGAAGGGGGCAAGATGGGTGAGGTTGAGGCACCACACGAGCCACTTCCAGCATGGCATAGAGGTGGTAGTCGTACATTCTCCCGACGATCACCAGGCTGTGCGGCCGCCTCTTGGAGTGCGAGGTGAACTGGAGGTGGGGGTTTCAGGAGGATACGAGGAGAGGAGGGCGGGGGGAGGGGAAAAAAGGTGTTGTGTTGAGGCAACTCGAGAGCCAGTTCCAGCATGCTGTACAGGTGGTAGTTGTACATGCAAACAATCACTAAGCTGTGGGGGCGGTTCTTAAAGCCCCCGTTCCAAATTGCAAGCCGCGGTGCTCTGCGTATGAAGGGGGCTGGGGCGAGGGTTGCGGGAGATGTTTTGCTGGGGGGTTTGGGGGCTGGTGGGGAAGGGGGTTGTCAAGTTCAGTGCGTGCTGCAATTTGGAACCTCGAAGTGTTCAGGTGCCACAACCGTTCATTTTCCAAGATCTAAATCTAACGGTCTAAACTAGTTTTTTGGGGAAAGGGGAAAGGGGGGGGGGGGGGGGGGGGGTTAGGGTTCAGGGTGTCTCATGACGCCAGGAGACGTCTTTCACTTTTCGAGGGTTCGGGGTTTAGAGCGTGTTTTCGAAATGTGCCAACTGCCGATCTGCTTTTGATGGTGCAAGCAACCAGCAAAACAGATATACTCAAGAAAGCCCAACACATTCTTATGAGAAAGCATAAACCCGAAACCCTCGCCATGAATAGATTGTTATCAAATTTAATTGACAGCTGCGCTAAGGAAACCTCTTCCCCCGATTAGAGAGCCCTTGCTATAGCATAACTTTAGCAAGCACCACTCACCACGAACAAAGAAAGGGTTGTCAGTTCTCTCAACACATCTAAAGGCGCCTCTCTTCTGGCTTCGAACGGCCGCAAGTGCTCTTTCGGGAAGAGAGGGTATTATAAGCCCGAAGCCCTAAAGAGGGCCCTATAGCAGGCAACACTTACCATGAACAAACTGCTGTCTGTTTTCTTTGAGAGCTGTTCCAAAGGCGCCTCCCCGCCCGCTTCGAACGGCCGCACGCGGTCGTTGGGGCGCGAGAGCTTCAGAGAGCCCCCGCTGAACCGCTTTAAATGATGCACGTCTGACAGCACACCGTTCAGCACCGCACTGGAACTAGTGCCGCGCAGCAGCAGCGCCTGGCGCACATTCTCTTTCTGTTGAACAGATGGAGAAGGGGGTTGGGGGTGGGTGGGTGGGGGGGGGTGGGGGGAGGGGAAGGGGGGAGGGGGAAAGAGAAGACAGGTTGTGTTGAGACGGTCGCAGTGAACAGTGGCAAACATAATCTGGTCATAAAAAAGCCGTTGTTTTTACGGAGCGTTTAGCCTTCGGCCTAAAAACGCGAGGAGTTTTAACAGTACTACGCAGCGTACTATTTTCGGCGCGCGAGTGTCTAGGACGAGCTTCCCCTTCCTCGTCGTGGCTCTCGACGCTTTAAACATGGCTGCACGATCTTAACGCGACCACCGGCTGTTCCCGTGACTGTCGGTGACTGCAGTGTTGCACTACGTTTAGGGTTGAAAATCAGGAAACCTCTAGAATTGAAACTTCAGAAACCTCGGCTACGTTTCAACGCGGCTATACTGACGGCACGCCGTGAATAGCGACGATATGTCTACTGAGGCGGCACCCGGGACAGGAATGTCGATTTGGAAAGAATAAACTAGAAGACTAAGAGGCGACGCTTCGACAGGTATAACGAGACGCGTTTTAGGAAGTGAAAGGGAGCGTTTAGGAGGTACGAGGGTGGAGGGGTTTGGCGAGGGTTGAGGTGTGGGTAAATGAAGCGATTGGCGGAATTTCGTTACACTTCGTGACAAACTCGGACGTACGAACCAAAACAAATATGAACATGATCTGCTCTAAGAGACACCCGAAGTTAGCTTTTTGGAGACAAAAATTGGTTGTGCTGCAGTTTTTACGCAATTCATATTGTCTGATGTATTTTTATATATTGGCACAGTTTCCAAATATCGAAGTGGCCTGGTAAATTTATCGCCTCTGTAGCGCGTATGAAGATTCAAACTTTCAAACAGCAGCGAAACAGCTGCGGTTCCGTCGTCCCCGTTTTGCTCGTATGCCGTGTTGGTTGCTTGGGTTGCGTCGCTACAAATCATCCGCAACCCCAGCAATTACTCACTGCACTCAATTGTTTAGCTCCAATCTCGTTTTCCCATAAGCAACTCCATGGTTCGCGACTTGATTTGTGGCTTTCTCTCCACACTTGCAAACACTGCACTCCAAGCGCAATACCTCTCTCAATCTAGTAAGACCGTGTCGCGCAGAATTTTTGAGGCGCATCATTACTCAGCGCAACACATCTCTCACTTGAGTTAGAGCGTGTCGCGCAGTCAGTCATGAGCGCCGTCACCATCACTCAGGTCAAGGTTCTCGACAACCCCGGCCCGTTCCTCTCTCCTCTCCGCCTCGAGATCTCCTATGACTGCATCCGGCCCCTGGAGGACGGTACGTGTAGCACTTCTCACTCCTCATTCTCCCTCTCACTGTAGTAGTCAGAGCATATATCGCGGTCATGCGCGCCGTCACCATCACTCAGGAGGTTCTCGACAACCCCCGCCCGTTCCTCTCTCCGCTGCGCCTCGAGATCTCCTATGACTGCATACGACCCCTGGAAGGTGGTACGTGTTTACGGGGATAACTTAGAGCGTCACGGTCAGCCATGAGCGCCGTCACCATCACTCAGGTCAAGGTCCTCGACAACCCTGGACCGTTTCTCTCTCCTCTCCGCCTCGAGATCTCCTATGACTGCATCCGGCCTTTGGAGGACGGTACTTGTATAAGGGAGCGGTGATTGCTGCTCGCCACGATCCCCGAAAGCCTCAGAACGAATTGGATGACTACAGACGACTTCGATATCGCAAGGCGATGGATCAGCGAACGACCCTGGCTACGACAAATGGTGCCAGAGGGCGTCTTATGTGTGCTCTCCCTACCTCTCTCGTCTCCCTAACTCCGATTCTGGCAGACCTGGAGCGGTAGTGCACGTGGGCTCGGCCAAGTATTCTGACTACGACCACTGGTGCTGGCGAGCGTCTGATATGTGCCAAACCTCTTTTTCCTTGCCTCTATTTCTTGCAGACTTGGAGTGGTCCATAGTGTACGTGGGATCAGCCAACGATCCTGACTACGACCAGGTGTTGGAGAGCGTTATGGTCGGCCCAGTCAATGTCGGCAGCTTCAGGTTCATCCTCGAAGTAAGCATCTCCATTACGCGCACTGTAGGGTAAATACTAAGTGTATTTTTCAGCTCTTTTGCAACAATCAGCAAAGGAATCATTGTGGTGGTGCCTGTCTGGAGTCACTGCAACAATTGACAATATTTGGTGAGGCGGTTTTCATGATTGGTTGAGTTTCCTGCCTGGCAATTTCTCGTCCGTGCCCGTTTCTCTTCCATATTCCACTGCTTACTGCGTTTCCACAGGCGGATCCACCTGAAGTGTCCAAAATTGCAGAGGGCGAGATCCTGGGGGTGACCGTTCTCCTGCTCACATGCGCCTACAGGGACCAGAAGTTCATCCAAGTCGGGTACTATGTCAATAACGAATACGTGGAGGAGGAATTGCAGCAGGAACCCCCTCCGAAGGTCGTGTTCGATAAGCTATCGCGAAACATCTGGGCCGAGAAGCCCAGAGTGACTAAGTTCGCAATCAACTGGGAGCCCGTGGGAGGGTCAGAGTATGCTGGAGAGCCCATGGTGGAAGATGCAGTGCAAGGGATCGGGTACGGGGGAGCAGGGGATGTGGGAATGGGGTATGTGGGGGGAGAGGAGCATCGGGGCTTTGGTATGGGATCCGAACCAGCGCCTTGGGCCGCAACTGAAGCAGCACCTGCTGAAGCAGTGGCTACGGACGCAGTTGCTACGGAAGCAGTTGGTACTGAAGCAGTAATTACGGATGCGATTGTTACTGAGGCAGTTGCTGGTTCAGGTGATGCAGATGGAGCTGGAGATTTGGAAGGAGTGACAGATGCAGAGGCCACAGTAGCTGCTGGGGTGCCAAATGAGCATGCAGCTGTAGAGCGGACTGAGCTGGATGTGGGAAGGGAGCCACTATCAGATGCAGGCTTGGGAAGTGGTCCAGGACATGCTGCTGCTGCTGCTGCTGCTGCTGCTGCTGCTGCTGCAGTTGAAGACGATAGCGTTTGTGCATCGGTTATGCAGGATAGGGATGCAGAGGATCTGTTGCAAGCCAGCTTGAGAGTGCAAGAGGGCTGCTGATTTTTCAGGTTATCTGTTTCGCTGCTCACATTTGCCAGTCTTCTCTTGGCATACCTTTTCATTCCACATCTATGCACATCGTAACAAGCTTCCCTGTGTGCCTAGGACCAGCGCCGCCATAGCTAGACCTGTCAGAATGGCGCATGAAAAGTGACCAAGGGAAAATGTCGAGAGCACAAGAGTGGGGTAAACGTAGTCGACATACGTTCCGGTGGATCTCCAAGATGGCATCTATCCAGTGTGAGGCCCAGGGTACCAAGGTCGCCTCAGCGTAAGTGCGAGGGGTCGGGATGTCAAGGGCGTCTGGGTCACCCTCAGGGACTAGCAGCATGGAACAGAGATGGAGAGCAGCCTCAGACAGGAAAGCAAGCTCGTACTGCCTGTCCTCTAGGACGTCACTGCCAAGGGCAGGAGCACCCCCGACGGACAGAGGGCAGGCAGGGCCAGAGACCAGAGCTGTGGCGTAGTCAAGGCGGCGGGTAGAGGCGAAGTCAGCGGCAGCAGCGACAAGAGCGCCAAGACTTGAGACAGGAACAGACGGGCTAGTAACGAGGGAGGCTAGTTACCGAGGAACAAGAGGACGATCGGCACGAAGGCAGTCAGACAGAGGAGGCGGAGCGACAACGATCGACGACGGAGGAGGGAGGGGAGGAGGGAGGGAGGAGATGCGTGGAAATGGAGCAACATGGGGTGAGCACAGGACAAGAGAGACAGGGCTGTTGTGATATAATTGATACTTAGCATTTCTGTAAGTCGATAAGTGTTGTTATTGTCGAAGCATACTGTAGAAGATAAGTCCGTAGGATGACGTCAGCAAATAGCGCTCGTCATAGGACAGTCGTTTCAGTCACGCAAACAGTCGCACCTCTTCATTATCATCTAGGGTGCATAGCGCGATAGTGACAAACAGGTACATTAGCGAATAGGTACTTTTCGTAGAACTATAAATACTTGTTAGGTCTTCTTCATTGTTAACTTTGATTACTCACAAGTTCACGTACTCAGGTTATTCAACCTTGACTTCTATATTTTATAAGACTTCCGCTGTCTTACTAGTCTACCATTCCAGCAAAGATCCTGGACCAACACTTGAGGATTTGCCAAGTGTTCGTATTTATAAGTTTTATACTTAGTCTACTACAACACCAAACGATTTATTTCATGGTATGAGAGCTATCTGGAATTAAGACTACCGTCAACTATGACCTGTCCAACACCAGCACCATCTGCTGGATCAGTTACTGGGACTACTGGAGCACATGCCTCCACTACCGCCGCTGGTCTCTCAGCCTCTGGGCACTTTCCACCAGCCTATGCTAATATCGGTATGCAGAATCCGCCTTCTGTGAATACTCCAGGTGCTCCATCGACTGCACCTGCACAGCAACAACAACAGCCACAGACAACAGCACAGCAACAAGCGTCAGTACAACCACCAGTTTCAACGCAATCGATTTCATCTGCGTTCAGTGGCATGAGCCGATGCGTGGAGCTACAGCTCCAAGTACTGGTTCGTTCGCTTTCTCACCTTTCGTATAGCAGCCGCAGTCGCAGCAGTTTCAGCATCCTTTCTATACCTTCGGTCGTTCCCCTGCTCAGCAACAACAACAGTAGTATCAGCAACCACAGCAAGTACAGCAACAGCAACAGCAACAGCAACAATAACAGCAACAGCAACAGCAACAACAGCAACAGCCAGGCATTGTTTTTCAGCCTCCAAATTTACTGAACAATACTCAGATCAAGACAACCGTACCTTTTAATGGTGTTGACTTCTACTCCTGGAGCTTTGAGTTTGAACTTCTGGCGCAGTCCGCTGGGCTATGGCCGTTCTTCACTGGCGAATTTACGTACCCTGTCGTGGGAACACAACTGGAGCAGCAGAGTTTTTTATACGCCTCTCTCGGGGCGTATACAGTTCTTGTACGGAACTTGTCGCCGAAGGAGCAGCTCGGCGTTCGATCATTTCATTCAAGTTTCACACCAGCTGAAACTGCATGGAATCATCTGAAAGGGGTATACATGGCAAAGGATACGATAACAGTGAGTAAAATACTTTCGCAGCTGACAAGTGTGCAGATGATGACAAACGAAAACGTCATGGACTAAGTTAACCGTGTCCGTACACTACGAGATCAACTGGAAAAGAGCGGAGGATACTTCCCTCGTGAGATGTATCTCACGGTACTTCTGGCTGGTCTTGGACCCGAATGGCGACAGACGCGCGCCTTCCTTCGCATGAACCCCAACCTCTCCGAAGCTGAAATTTTGTCGTATCTTCAAGCGGAACAGCAAGATATTGACCTGCAAACACAACGAAATCAGAAAAAGGGGCTTCATTTAAGTTTTTACTCCAATCCATAACATCAGCATCGACACCCCCCAAAGTATCCGTTCTGCCATTATTGTAAGAAACCAGGTCATACTTACCAGAACTGTCGCAGCCGTCATCAAGCTCGTCGCCCCACTTCGCAGCCGTATCACCGAACACAACAGTTACCGAAGACACAACAGCCACAGCAGCAGTTAACGTCTCAGCAGCAGCAGATGCCGAAACCAACGCAGAATTCATCAACGTCGCAGCATCGCCCGCCGGTCTTCGCATCTGCCACATCAGGAAAAGGATTTTTTGGTTGTGTTACAACAGTTGGTATTTCAGAAACAGATTTCGAGACACGACTTGAAGAAACCACAAGTGCTGAAGGCATTCCTTTGCCTCAAGTTTACGCTAACCTCGCTCGAATCATTTCAGGTCCGAATACCTGGTATCTTGACAGTTGCTGCGGATGGCACATGTGCTCAGCACAAACAAGCTTCATTAATAATCAGCGTCCACTTCGTCGTCCGATACCTGTAACAGTCGCAAACGGACAAACTATTATGGCACGAGCAGTTGGAAGTGTCAGGCTCGAATCTATCGACACGGGATACTCACTTCATGTTACTAATGTTCTGATCGTCGCCGGTCTTGGCTTCAATCTTTTTTCCACGGCTCAACTCATGGCACACAAAATATGCACACAGGGCAATTGTGACACGATGGATCAGGAGCTCTGGCACAGTTCAACGAATACTTATCTTGGTCGTGCCGCCACTCAACATGGCGTGTCCGTTCTTCAATTCGCAGCTCAAGGAACTTCTGGCGATTCTGAACGGGTGCTTGCACTTGGTCCCTGGGATCACCCAGAAGAAACAGATTATCAACACGTGGACATTAACTTTCGAGCAACTACTGTACCAACAGCTTCTCGAGCTGCAGCCGCCGTACTTACCGCGTTGGATACCTGGGAGTTTAATACCGCCGATGAAAGCGCCAACGCTTGGCGAACCTTTTATAATACCCGTGCAGCCTTCCAAGGAACTCCAGCACCACTTTGGGGAGAGATAAGTGGTCTTGCAGCTGATGAACCTGACGTTGTTGAAGAAGCCGAACAGGAAGAAGTAGCTGAGCAGCCGAGTCCAACAGTAGCTGTCGCCGAAATACCTGCCACGACATCAACAGAAGAAGTGTCAAAAGTTATACTCGCAACTGCAGCAGCACCTTTAAATGTCACGTTACCTCTTAACCGTTTCGTCGACGGAGAAATTGACAAGTCACCAGCACTTTCTCCTTTTATACTTTCTTCGTTTTATACTAACTACGATTTTTACCTGCGATCATAAGGAAACAAAGCCACAGAAGATATATGGCATCAGCGGTTAGGACATCCATCACAAGGGATCCTTAATCACTCAATCCGAGCAGCAGTTCTTGATAAAAACAGTTTACTTTTACCTGATGGCACGGAGATGAAGCCGTAGTCTCGTCCGACGGTTTGCACCACTTGTCCCGTTGCCAATCTTACGCACGATCCATTTCCCAGTCACTTTCCTGGCTCAACACGTTATAAACTGATGCAGAAAGTCTACAGCGACATACTCAACTTCTCTGAACCAGGACCTAGAGACGAGAAGTATGTGATAACCTTCATCGAAGCATCTACACGCTATGTCTGGACAGCAAACTTACCTGTGCAGCATCTCGCTCACTCCGTCTTCGTCGCGTGGCTCGCTGTCGCTGAACGAGAGTCAGGCGTGAAACTGCAAGAATTTCAGAGTGATGGTGCAGGGGAGTACACCAGCAACACCTTCACAGAGCACCTTCAGACCCTCGACATCAAACGGAAGCAGTCACTGCCACATGCACACCAACAGATGGGGGTAGCAGAAAGAATGAACAGAACTCTGCAGGAGAAGATGCGTGCTCTGCTGACACAGGCAGCTCTTCCACCGCATTTTTGGCCGTATGCGATGGACCACGCCGTGCTGTTACACAATCTTCTTTCTTCAATGTCCCTGCCCGAGTTCTCTTCTCCACACCTGCAGTGGACACGTACATTGGGAAGCACGAAACTTTTACGAGTTTTCGGGTGTGTTGTACAGTTTCGTCCTCCAACCGCAGCACTCGGAAAATGTTCCGAACGAGCAAAATGGGGGGTACATCTCGGCATCGAAAAACAGTATCACGCGTGGAAGATTTTGGATCTCCGGTCCCATCAAATCGTTCCATCACGTGATTGTCTTTTCTATGAAAGACTCACCTTGCCCGTTTTTCGTGCCCACCAGGCAGCAGCTGCCAACCCTGCCAGGCTGTTCGAAGGCTCGCGTGCATTTGCAACTGACGAAGCCGAAGCTGATGTTCAAGACGAGGATGTTTCTGAAGCTTCCGAAGCTGCCGCAACAGACATCCCCGAACCTGTTACCTCGACTGGCATACCTGAATTCATTCCTCGTGCAGATGCTGACCCGGATGACGTTCGCGAAGTTCATCTCTGTTACGAACGTGATCGCCAACAGCAGCCGATGCCCGTCGTCTCTGACGAAGCAGTTCGTGTTACACCTGACGAAATTGGGGGGGAAGAAGGACCAGAAGAAAATTTCGCAGGTGCAAACGAAGAACGTCCGCGCTTTACAGAAACATGATTGCAGATACTGGGGTTCGCAGTCACAGTACAGTACAACGACAGTAAAATACCTGAACAAAAAACCGTTCGACAAGCTCTTACGAGTCCTCACCGAGAGAAATGGCGCGAAGCCATGGACAAGGAGCTAGCAGCACTCAAGAATCGCGGCACATGGGATTTAATACCGACTACAGAAGTAAAAGGAAAGAAGGTACTTACCGGAAAATGGGTCTTTCGCGTCAAGACTAATGCAGATGGGTCGTTTGAGAAATTAAAGGCGCGATGGGTCGTCCGCGGGTTCGAACAGACTTACGGCATCGACTACGAGTTAACATTTGCTCCTGTCGGCCGACATACAAGCGTACGGATTCTACTGTGTGTCGCCGCCTGCCGTAATCTTCGACTTCAACAAATCGACGTATCGAATGCGTTTCTCTACGCGCCTGTCGACGCACTTATCCTGGTAGAGTACCCGCATTCCTATACTACTAACCCACCGAGCATTTGCCGTCTCCGAAAATCCCTATACGGCATTAAACAGGCACCACGGCTCTGGCAGCAATATCTCCACTCACAACTGATCGCTGCCGGTTTTCGTCAACTACCGCATGACCAGGGAATGTATCTATTGACCGATGGCAACAACTATATTCTACTCGTCGCCTACGTCGATGACATCCTTTTCATCTATCAACAGCAGCTAGGCTGCTTACTCTTCGCCGCTGTCACTTGTCGTCCCGATCTAGCCTACGCGGCCAGTCAGCTCGCTCAGTTCCTATGCCGTCCTAAGGAGGAGCATCAACTTGATCTTCTTCGCGCGCTTCAGTATTTCATCTCGACACCCGACGTCGGTCTAGTCTACAAGTCATCGATTGTAAAATGCTCTACCTACATGGTTTTGTCGACGCCGATCACGCTGCTGATTCTACTAATCGACGGTCACGCACTGGATTTATCTATCGACTTGAACCTGTCGGACCTATCTCTTGGAATTCGACGAAGCAAGAGTTGATTGCCCTCTCCTCTGCTGAAGCTGAGTTTATTGCTGTCTGCACAGCAACACGCGAAGGACTTTACTTACAGGAACTATTGGAAGAAGCGAAGTTGACAACAACTACCCAGTTTACCCTATAGTGCGACAATCAAAGTGCAATTCGCATTGCACATCAACCTGGTTTCGTCAGCAGGACGAAGCATATTTCGCTTCGTTATTTTTTCGTCAAAGATGAAATCGAAAAGGGGAGGATGCGATAAGTCTACTGTTCGACCAACGAAATGGCTGCCGATTTTCTCACGAAGAAGCTGACACGACAGTAGTTTCAGTACTGTAACAAGCTCTGCGGAATCTTCAAGAAGTGACACTATCGAACTTCCAGAAATGAAGGGGAGTGTTGTGATATAATTGATACTTAGCATTTCTGTAAGTCGATAAGTGTAGTTAGTATCGAAGCATACTGTAGAAGATAAGTCCGTAGGATGACGTCAGCAAATAGCGCTCGTCATAGGACAGTCGTTTCAGTCACACGAACAATCGCACCTCTTCATTATCATCTAGGGCGCATAGCGCGATAGTGACAAACAGGTACATTAGCGAATAGGTACTTTTCGTAGAACTATAAATACTTGTTAGGTCTACTTCATTGTTAACTTTGATTACTCACAAGTTCACGTGCTCAGGTTATTCAACCTTGACTTCTATATTTTACAAGACTTCCACTGTCTTACTAGTCTACCATTCCAGCAAAGATCCTGGACCAACACTTGAGGATTTGCCAAGTGTTCGTGTTTATAAGTTTTATACTTAGTCTACTACAACACCAAACGATTTATTTCAAGGACGAGCACGAGAGGGACGGCGAGACCAGAAGTGGGATGGAGGCGTCTGGTCAGTAGACACAGGAGGGGACGCAAGAGGGGAACAAGGGGGGAAACGAGCCAGGGACGAGTCCAGCAGAGGAAACACAAGGCCGTAGACAAGCAGAGGAGGCGGCGGCGAGAAAGGCGCGGGCGGGTGGTTAGGCGGGGGCGGGTGGTTAGGCCGAGTAGGCGAAGGGCGGACACTACCGGTGACTTCTGCTGCTGCTGCTTTACGCCGACACCAGGACTGCCAGCTGCACCATGGCTAACTCCGTAATGCTCCACTCCAGCACCCCCAGAACAAGAACCCTCTCCAGCACCGGTGCCACCCCCGAGAACTAGCACCCCGAAAACTAGCACCCTCGAGAACAAGTCACGACAGGAACCCCAGGACTAGCACCCCGAGAACCAGCACCCCTAAAACGAGAACCCTCTCTAGCACCTGTGCCACCCCAAGGACCGCAGGGACAAGCCACAACAGGAACCCCAAGACTAGCACCCTCCTCAATGCCCGCACCCCCGAGTCCACGGACGGCTGCTGCTGCGGTGGCGACGGCAGTGGCTGCTGCTGTGGCTGCGACGACGGTTGCGGTTGCTGCTGCGGCGGCGACGGCGGCGGCTGCTGCGCTGGTGGAGGAGGAGATACCAGGGGAGCCACAGGTGGCAAGAACTGCGCCGCGGGGCCACCAGAGTCAGCCGACTCCTCGATCGGGAAAACTGACGGGAGGGGAGTGACGTGAGACACTCCAGGCGGAGCAGGACGGGGAGGGAGGGGAGCAGGGGCTACCGGGGGAGTGGGAACCACAAACAAGGGCGGGGAAACCGGGAGACCTAGGTGGGGAAAGCGGTGGTAAAAGAAAACAGACTCGTCGATAAAAGCGGTGAAATGAGCGATGAGACGGCGGGTGGTAAAGTGCCAGTTAGACGAGTCAAGGGGATGCTCCTCCCCTACGACCCAAGGGATTAGAAAGTCAAGCACGTCGGCCTTCCGCTCTAAGGGAAACACCGTGGTGTAGCGCGTGTAGTTGGTTTTTTAATGGACGTGACCGCTCGTCGAACCTGTCGATTTCCATCGGGTCGGCGAACATGGTGTGAGCCGAGCGGTCGCCCTGTCGCGTACTGCCGACATGCGCCCGTCGTGTTCCGGCGTTGATCACATCAAACCGCTCTGCTGCCGAAACGACGTCACTATTGCTCGCGCAGTTTGTCGCTGCTACCTGTCGTTTGACTTCGGTCTTCAGCCCGGCGAGATACGACTGTACTTTTTCCCCTTCGGTCAGGTCAGGAATGCGGTTATAAAATTCCTCCATCTGTTGCGTGTATTGCGCTACACTCCCGAACTGTCAATGGCGATGAATTTTTTCCCGGGCAAGGAAACCCGAATTAATCAGCTCGAAGCGTTTCAGCAGGTCGGTGCGGAACTGCTGCCACGTGGCTTCGCCGTGGATGAAGGTGTTATAACCGCCGATCCACTCGAGTGCTGGTTCTCGCATCTGTGTCGCCGCGAGTCATACGCATTGACCGTTCCAGACTAACGAGCTCCATCCGACAGCTACGAAGTAGATCTCCATGCCGGCGATCCATCTACGGGCGTTGGAATTTCGATCGCTCGGATCGAACGGCTCAGGTGGGCGCGGTTTCGGAGCCTCAAGAAACTACTGCGACTGCTGCGTCGTCACTGTTGTCATGTCGTGCTGTGCGCCGGCGAGTCGAGTTACTCGCTCGAACTCGTTTCGCCAAGCTTCGCGATCGACTCGCATCTCCTCCTGAAGGGCGGCGATGCTCGCGAAGAGCTGCTAGGTAACCTCGATGTTGTCAAAGTTCGCCATACTGTTCAAAACACGCACAGGGGGGTGGATTCGAAAAACGCGGAGCTGGTGCTTACCTCAATCGGCGCCGAATTATTTGCCCCCAGCGATTTTTCGAAGCAGGTTTTCCCGCTGCTCCTGCTTAGCTTAGCACGGCTGAGTGAGAAAAGCTCTTATTACCAAGTGTCTCAGGATCGAATGTGTCGAGGAAAAGTTGCACTATCGATTGATACAAGGCGCTTTTATACTTCCAAGGTACATCAGGTAACCAGGTTTATCCTATCCAAAGGGAATAGACCCTTCTAGAAATAGAATCACCCTGCGTATAGCCACGCGAGGCTATTGGCTTTAGGGGATTATGGCAGGAATACGCTAGATATAGCGCGCCAGTACATCCCGAGCTAGGTCGGTGATATAATCATAATAACATGAGAAACCAAAGGATAGGAGAAATAGGAAACCAAATGAGATGAGAGAAATAGAGGAAGGAAATAGAAAGGAGATATAGAAAGGGAAATTGGTGTAACGGGGTCGTACTCTCACACTCGGGCTCTCTTACAGGCCTGCACATCCCCTCATTCTCCAGGAACCTAGTTGGTGTCGGCTGTCTTTAGGACCTCAGCGCCACCACTACGTTCCCTGGACACAAGCGGTATGCAGTCTGTATGGAAGCCGCCACTGGTGCCCCTCTCATCACATTCCCCCAAGACCCCGTTACTGGCCTATTCACACTAGACACCGCGTTCCCCCCTGTGGGAGCATCCCCCCATGTCGTCGCGTTCTCCCAGGTTGCTGCAATTTGCTCCTATCAGTCGCTCCCCCACCCGTTGCTACTATTGCACCACTGCCTAGATCACCCTGCAATCGCGCGTCTGCGTCACATATCCCATTACGGTCTTTTCTTCGGTCTCCTTGCATCGCTCCCTGCCCTACCTCCCTCACTTGTGCTGCCATGCACGCCCTGTGCCAAGGGCCGACTGCGCCGTGCTCCTCACTCCTCGCTTCCCCCTACCACTGCGCCACTCCACACCCTGCATCTGGACGTTTGGGGCCCAGCCCCTGTCCATGGGCCACGTTGAGAGCACTACTTTCTAGTGCTTGTCGACGACTACACGCGCGAGACCACGGCGTTTTCCCTGGAGCGTAAGGCCGACGTGCCTGACGTTCTTATCCCATGGGTCGTAGCTGCGCTAGTCCACTGCGGCCTCCCTGTTCTGCGTCTTCACTCCGACCGTAGCGGCCAGTTTGCCTCCGGTCGGCTTGGCCAGTTCTGTCGTGCAGAGGGCATCACCCAGTCATACACCCTGCCGAACTCCCGCAGCAGAATGGGGTTGCTGAGCAACGCATCGGTTTGGTCATGGAGGTGGCTCGTAACTCCATGATCCATGCCAGTGCACCCCATTTTCCATGGCCGTTCGTTGTTCGCTACGCAGCTCACCAGCTTAACCTATGGCCGCACTCCCAACAGCGGCAGGGTTCGCTGACTCTTCCGTGGACTGGGTTTCCAGCGTCTGCCTTCCACGTCTGGGGTTGCCCTGCTCACGTTTGTGCCTCTAGCACGAACAAGCTCACTACACGCACCGGCCCCTGTGTCTTCCTTGGTTTCCCTCTTGATGCGTCTGACTGACACTTCCACCACCTGCCGTCTCACCGTGTCTTTCACTCTTGTGACGTCACTTTTGACGAGTCTGTCTCCTACACCTGCTTCCCCACTCCCCTGGTAGCCCCTGCTCCTCTTCCTCCCCGTCCTGCTCTGTCTGGTGTGTCTCACGTCACTCCCCTCCAGTCGGTTGTTCCATTGGAGAGTCGGCTGACTCCGGGGGCTCTGCGACTTCGACTTCGCCACCTGTCTTTGCTCTGGTGGCTCCTCCTCCTCCTCCGCCGCCACCACAGCAGCCGCCGTCGCTGCTGCAGCCGCAGCAGTTGCCATCGCTGCCGCAGCCGCAGCAGCCGTCGCCGTCGTCTCAGCCGCAGCAGCAGCCGCCATCGCCGCAGCAGCCGCCGCAGGGGTCAGTGAGCTCGGGGGGTGCGGGATTTGAGGAGGGCGCTAGTCCTGGGGGTACTGTCGTGGCTTGTCCTGACGGTCCTGGGGGTTGCATCGGTGCTCGAAAGGGTGCTGGTTCTGGAGGTGCTAGTCCTGGGGGGAGTGCCGTGGCTTGTCCCGGCAGCCCTGGGGGTTGCAACGATGCTGGAGAGGGATCTCGTTCTGGGGTGCTGTCGTGGAGGATCCCAAAGGTAGCCCTGGTACAGCTAAAGGTTCTGGTGTCAGTGTGGAGCAGCAGCAGCAGTTGCTGCCTGTGTCCGCCGTTCACGGTCTTCCCTCCCCTGAACGCCCACCTACGCCTCACGCACCTGTCTATGGCCTTGTGTTTCCTCCGCCGGACTTGTCTTTGGCTTGTTTTCCCCCGCGTTCTCCTCCTGTGCCTCCTCCTGTGTCTCCTGACCCCACACCTCCGTCCCACTTCTGGTCTTGCCGTCCCTCTTCTGCTCGTCCTGTCTCTCCTGTCCAGCGCTCTCACCCTATGTTGCTTCGTTCCCATGCTTCTCGCCTTTCCCTCCTCCCGTCGCCTCCTCCGTCGTCGCTGGCTGTCGCTCCTCCTCCCATGTCTGACTTCCTCCGTGCCGCTAGTCCTCTTGTTCCTCGGGTCCTCGCCTCTCTTGGTACCAACCCATCTGTTTATCTCTAGTCTTGACGCGCTTGTCGTTGCAGTCACGGAATTTGCCGCTACTCGCCGCCTTGACTACACCACCGCTCTGGTCTCTGACCGTGCCCGTCCTCCGTCTATCGGGGATGCTCCTCCCCTTGGTAGTGACGTCCTGGAGGACCGGCAGTACGAGCTTGCTTTCCTGTCCAAGGCCGCGCCTCATCTCTGCTCCATGCTGCTAGTCTCTGAGGGTGACCTAGACGCCTTTGACATCCCGACCCCTCGCACTTACGCTGAGGCGACCTCGGGACCCTGGGCCTGCCATGGACGCGGAGATGGCATCTTGGAGATCCACCAGCACTTAAGTCGATGCAGTTCCCCTGCCTGGGGTGAACGTAGTCGATGGCCGGTGGCTCTTCAAGGTGAAGCGCCCTCCTGGAGAGCCGCCAGTGTTCAAGGCGTGCTACGTTGCTAGAGGCTTCAGTCAGTGCGAGGGTGTTGACTTCTTTCAGACCTTAACCACTCTTTGGGCTTTGCTACACATAGCACCACACCGTGACTACGAGCTCACTCTCTTGACTTCTCAACAGCGTTTCTTCAGGGCAGTCTGCACGAGCACATCTACCTGTGTCTTCCACCGGTCTTCACCGGCACCTTCTCTCTAGGGACCCTGTGGCTCCTCTGGCGCCCGGTTTACGGCCTGCGGCAGGTGCGCCGTGAGTGGGACGACACTCTTCATGCTACGTTAGCTCACTTGCAGTTCTTCCCGTCGTCTGCAGAACCTTCGCTCTTCTTTCGTTCAGGTCAGACTCCATTCTACATCCTTTTCTGCCTAGACGACGTGGTCTTTGCTACTGAAGACAGAGACGCACTGACCTCCGTGAAGGCCGAGCTGCTGAGAAGACACACCTGCACTGACCTAAGAGAGCTGCGCCGCTACCTTGGCCTGCAGAACTCCAGGGAGAGAGCAGTGCGCACCATCACTCTCACACAGTCACACTTTCTGCGCCAGGTCCTTCAGAGGTTCGATCTTCAGTTCTCCTCCTCACACCCCACACCTCTGCCACTAGATCACACGCTCTCAGCTCCAGTCCCTGAGAAGTCAGTAGAGCCTAGTGGTCCGTACGCAGATCTGGTGGGTTGCCTCATGTACCTGATGACTTCCACTTGTCCATATCTCGCATACCCTCTCAGCATCCTCGCTCGCTTTGTGGCCAGAGACAGACACCGACCACAGCACTTGTCGGCCGCTAAGAGGGTTTTGCATTATCTAGCAACTACATCGGGCATGGGGCTAGTGCTAGGAGGACATAGGCCAGTGGTCCTTACAGGGCACACAGACGCTTTGTGGGCAGAATACATTGAGATGCTCAGGTCTTCCCAGGGCTACTGCTTTAGCCTTGGTGCAGGTGCCATCTCGTGGAGGTCCACTTGATTGTCATCTGGTGCCCAGTCTAGCTGTGAGGCTGAGATCTACGCCGGTGCTATAGCGGCATAGGAGCTCCGCTGGCTGACTTTCTTGCTCACAGACTTAGGTGAGTGGCTCTGCCCCGGTCCTAGTACCCTGACAACAGGACCATGATCCTCCTATGTCAGGAGCCTCGACTGGAGGGCAGAGCGAAGCACATCCAGATGCGGTACTTCCTCCTGCACGAGCTGTAGCAGCGCCACTAGGACCGCGTAGTACGCTTGGCCTCTGGTGCCAACACAACTGATATCTTTACGAAGGCTCTTGCGCCTTAATATTATCAACGACACTGTGTACAGCTTGGTCTAGTTCCTGTAGCTTCTCACTTGCTAGGACCTTGATTGTGTACTCTATTTTATATTACCTTGACTGGCCTTGTGGCTCCTATTCCAATGGCTGGACGAGTAATGCCGTCCTGGGTTACTATTGTTTAGTTTGTTTTCTTGCTCACTGGTCTTCGGACCCTTGCCTCAGAGGTTGGACTAGTAGTGTCACCCTGAGCTGCGTGTTTCTTGCCTGGCACTACCCCTCATCTAGCCTAGGGGGTGTGTCAAACATATATGTATATGTTACTATAGGCTAGATAGGTGCGTACTCTTAGAGATTACAACCCCTTAGTCAAACCACCCTGTATCTCACATTCTAGCTAACAATTCTATTCCGAGATCCGGCCCATCGACATACCCACCGGTCCTTAATTCTCCCGCCGGAAGCCCTCTGTGCATCAGCAATTCGCCTCTATCCCGAGCTGCCCTTGTTCTGTTTGGTGTCCATTTGTTGCTTCTGCCATGGAAAATAATAAACAAAAGAATCAAGAAAACGGGTGAGAAAGGAAATGCCAGCAGCTAATTACAATGTTTTTTTATGAAGACGTGTAATGTGCGCAGGGTGCACCAGTTCCAGGGGCCGGTGCGATTCGTTTGGCGTGTTGGGCACCACTATTGACGCGGTCATGCGGGCGGCTGATGTACCGACCGTCGACACCGCCCGCGTGCCGGTAGGATTTCGCCAGCCGCGCGTGCCGCGTGGGTGGCTAGCGCGCCTGGCCAGCAATGCCGCATGTCGTCGTGCACAGAGCTAACACGACGAGCCGTTCTGCGTGACAAAATTATTCTAGAAGGAATGTCTGGAACGAGAGCGAATATGCGTCATAGTTTAATGTTGGCACAAGTATGGCTGCTAAGTTAGCACTGATGGCGAATTGGAACGAGGGTGTAGTTGGGCTAGAATGATGTAAGGCCTATTGAAAATTCGAAATGAAGACATGGGTGGAGGTCAAATGGCCTCCACTGCGTCTTATATACTCGGTGAAGAGCGTTTGGCGATTCGCTGTTGCCATTGCTTCAATACGAGCAACTTCAGTTTCACCATACGCATTTTTTAGAAAGTGTTATCAACAACATAAAAATATCCAGCTTGTTTTCGGGGGACAATTAGAGCCCCATTGGTAGACATTGCTATTTGTCGTTGCACTGGGATAGCCCTGTCGAACCTCCTCTCTCTAGGGAGGGTACTAGGTAGGCTTTCCCTAGGGAAGGTGGATGTGGAGCCTAACTCTCCTGAGGACATCCCATCTTTTGAAGAGAACCACTTGTTTAGGGTGGCTAGGATCTACAGTTGGTGGAACCACGAGTAAAAGTCAGCGGAAGACTTTACACATTGTATTGAAAATGTCCGAAATGACAAGGATAATAGTAATGGGTAATACTGGCATATTTATAGTCTAGGAAGTACCCGTTCGGAATGTACCTATTCGGAATGTACCTGTTCGTAGTGTATCGTGACTATTCGCGTGACTAGTGACTGTTTGTGTGAGTGAGAGTGGCTTGACCCTTCGGGTGACTATACGCGCGAACCTACTGTTCACGCGTTGACTCGCGACTGCTGACCTCATCACGCACGTCCTTCTATATGACCTTCCCTTTGTCAATTTCTTCCTTGACGAAGAAGTAACGGAGGGCGATATTTTTTGTCCTGTTGACGAAGCCCGGCTTGTTCGCAATCTTCATTGCGCTCTGGTTGTCGCAGAGTAACTTGAAGTTACGTGTCGTTGCAATTTTCGCCTCTTGAAGTAACTCTTGAAGATAGAGTCCTTCACGAGCTGCAGAGCTTGCTGCGATGAATTCTACTTCGACTGACGAAAGTGCAATTACCTCATGTTTTGTTGAGTTCCAAGGAATGACATCACCTGGTTCAAGTTTGAAGATGAACCCTGTACACGAACGCCTGTTGTCGAGGTCAGCAGCGTGATCCGCATCAACGTATCTAGTCTGTCAAAAATTCGCTGCAGAGTTTGTCGTGTAGCTGATGTCGATCGTAGGAGTAGAAATGAAATATTGGAGGGCTCGATAAAGATTGGCCATATTCTCCCCTTCAGGTTGGCACACGTATTGTGCGAGCTGACTCGTGATGTAGGCAAGATCTGGGCGACATGTAACGGCTTTAAATAGAAGACACCCTAGCTGTTGCTAGTATAGCTGATGCTTGGAGGCGGTAAGTGGGGCAGTATTGGGTGTGTGATCGGCTGGAAAATGACGAAATGGAGTGGTGAGGCCGATGGGAGCCATGGCAAACTTCTTCGCAAGTACAGTGGCGGATTAAATTGCCCGTATGTTTAACACTTTGAAACGTATCGCTATGCCACACATGTTTCGAAAATAGTAACACCCGTTTATTGCCATTCCGTTACAAGGTTTTCGAGTTCTGCTTCAACCGTTTCTTGCTTGGCGCGATTGTGACACAGCCTGAAAGTGGGGTTGAAATTTACTCCTCGACTATCGATGCGGACATTTCCAACCTAGCGGAAGAGTAGATCTATTTTCCCCCGTCACTCAGTGTGTACATCGTCACGCGCAACAGTTGTTGGCTTAGGAGTTAGTCCGGAAGCGAGCCTACGACCGCATCGCCATGAAGCCGTTAACTGAGCGGAAGCGCGCGCGAATCATAAGCATGTTGTGTGCGGGGCATTCGACTAGGAAAATAGGCAAAGTTCTTGGCATAGGCAAGAGCACCGTGCACGATTACGGTTTGAAAGTGGCTGCCGAGACTAGTCTCGAGGAGGTGCGACCTACGATGCCTTCGGCCGGCCGCCCCCGCTTAATCACTACCCGTCTCCAGCGCGGAATAATACGCGCGATTACAAGTGGCGAGGCGAAAAGCTCAGTAGAAGCGGCAAATATGTTGTTGGAGAAGCACGGTCTCGCCGTAGACTCGAAGACGGTCCGGAACTCATTACGATCCGCAGGGCTGATCGCCGTGCATCAGCCCAAGAAACCCAGGCTCTCACCGAAAAACATCCGAGATCGTCTCGACTTCGCGCGGTCGCATGCCGACTGGACGTTGGAGGACTGGAAGCGGGTGATTTGGTATGACGAGACAAAGATAAACCGCTACTGCTCCGACGAACGTGCGTACGCCTGGATTCGTGAGGGCACTAGCCCTCGGAGCCATGAAGTCCAACAGACAATTAAGCATGGGGGCGGTTCTGTGATGGTGTGAGGTTGCATGACGTATGAGGGGGCGGGGTTCATGTGCAAGATAGATGGCAGGATGGATGGGCCGCTGTATCGCAGCATCTTGCAAGATGAGCTCAAACAGACCATCGATTTTTTCAAGCTTTCCCCCTCAGAGGTCATTTTCCAGCACGACAATGATCCCAAGCACAGGTCTCGTCTGGTCCAAGACTGGCTTGGGGAGCAAGAGTACGCGGTGCTGGAATGGCCGTCGTGCTCCCCGGACCTTAACCCGATTGAGCACCTGTGGGCACACGTGAAAAGGCAGCTGGGGAAGTACGAAAAGCCGCCAAGGGGAATGCTGGAGCTGTGGGAGAGGGTGCAGGAGGAATGGGACAAGATACTGGCAAAGGTGTGTGCAAACCTGATCGACAGCCTGCCGAGGAGGATCAAGGCAGTGATTCGGGCAAAGGGACGCTGGACTAGGTACTAGTTTCCGTAGAATCTAATATGCTACCTGAATTCGGTACAAATTGTCCGGATGTTATCCTATGCTATGCTTAGGTGTTTAAGGACCATGAGTGGTACTACTTTGGTGTTTGGCAACTCGAGTGAGTGCTCTAACTGATCTTCTCAGCATGTATGTACACCATACATTAAGGCTTAGTGTTTACGCCGCTGCATTCATCAAAATGCCAAAAAAGGCTGAACATGTGGACAATTTAATCCGCCACTGTATTTCTGCGTACTTGCTTGTCGAAAGGTAGATGGCTTTTAGGTCACAGTCGACATTTAGCCCAAGAAATTGGTTGACGTTTGGAGAAATAGTCACTTCAAGAATCGTATGGATTCTTTCCTCCATGCGTGCCAGAAGACTGTTGCACGAGCCGGTGTACAGTAAGTCATCCACGTAGGCAACTAAAAGAATGTAATGCCTCCAAAACTCAAATTTGTACATTCCAGGGTCGTGGGGCAGCTGCACGAAGTCGAGTTAAATCAGAACCTTGTGAAGATGCTACTGCCACAGGCGAGGAGCATGTTTGATGCCGTAGAGTGATTGAAGTAACTTGCATGTATCGATTCCTTCGCCGAAAGTGTGAGGGAGTTCGACAAATATATTTGCATATAAGAACTCATTTTTAATGTCCAGTTAGCGAAGTGGCTGATGGCGGCTGGCAGCAATGGCGAGACGAATTCGAACTGAGGTATGGCGGCTGATCGGAGCAAAAGTCTGGTTGTATTCGATGCCATGGGTTTGTTCGAAACCTCGAATGACCCATCTCCCCTTGAATCTATCTCCTTCGCGTGCTGCATTTGTCTTTATGCGAAAGACCCCACTTGCCCGAAAGAAGATTCTTGTCGAGTGTTGCTTAACGTGGAACGAGTTTCCATGTTTTCCGCTTCTCGAGAGCTGCTGCCTCTGCATCCATAGCTGCTCCCCACTTGCCAGCATCAGAGCTGGAGAGGGCCTGCTTGACTGTTTCCAGCTCGATCCCAGCCGTTGGTTGCTGAACTGCAACAGCTGAGTGGGTCGAGTCCATCGAACCACAGCTGGAGATTGCACAGCTGAGGCGGTTTGTCGACGGGTCAACGAAAGCCCCTACTGTGTCGGATGCATCGCAGTATGCGCATTTCAGCTCTGCCCAACTGCTGACATTCATGGTGATCGTGCGCTGCTGCTCACCCGATGTGAAGATGGCGTTGAAGGCGAGTCGTCTGCGAGTGGATGCGGGCTACCAAGCGTGGTGTTTCATTATGAAGACTTACAAGGCTACTGACGATCTCTACATCAGTCAGTTGGAGCAGAGTCTGGCAAGTCTGGAGATGGCAGAGTACGAGACCGCTACCGCTTACTGCACTCGTGGGTAGAAGTTGTTGGCTAATCTACGAATGACTGGAGTGCGGTACTCGATGGCTTCCTACGTGATGCACGTCGTCAAGGTCTGCCGGCGCAGTACAGCTATCTATGGCGCATGATCAAATTTCCGGATGTGCGGAAAACCCTCGACGAAAACACTCTGACGAGCTACATCGTTGAGGAAGAATCTACGCTTGCGATCGAGCAGTGGAAGGAGTCTCCTCTGCCACAATCCAATTGGGCGTCGACGGGACAACCACCTCTGCAGCAGCAAAGGCAATGGGCTTCTTCTACGAATGACTCCGCCGTGGAGCAGAAGGACGGCCGCAATGACAAGAAGTAATTGGCCAAGAAGAACAAGGAAAAACCCTGCTTTGTTTGCGGTGAAATCGGTCACTTCGCTGATCAGTGCCCAGATCGCAAAGGCAAGAGGAATGATGATCATTCGCAGAAGCGGGAAAGTAATCCGCCCTCTGGCGCGCAGAGTGGTGGCTCTTCTACGAGCTCTGGTTCTGCTGATCGAAAAGGACCCTCGTGTGCAATGGTTGAGCCGATCGTACAGCAGAAGACGGACAATCTACCCATCTTGTTGAGGATGGCGAAGACTTCCAGGGGATCGCAGCTGCAGTAGAAGCCAACCCTGAATTCATTCTGCGGGATAGTGGATGTTCGCACCACCTCATGGGAGATGAGAAGGCCTTCGTCGAAATGCGCAAGGACGGCGAAATCCAGCAAGTGCACGGACTTACTGTAACGGCGCCATCCAAGCTGTTCGAGGATGAGGAACCATCGCTCTACTTGGCCAGGCTAGCAAGAGGATTTTGGTTCCAGATGTACTTGGAATCCAAGCCAATTTGCTTTCTGCCAGCAGCTGAAGGACTGCGGAGTGACGCTGAAGGACACTGGCAAGGAAACTATCATGCTCTCTTTCGACGGCGTTCTGCTCGGGGGAGCTCGATACAAAGGCCGGGTTCTCAGCACCAATCTGCAGCCATGGCCGCGGAAGAAGCCTGCGGTAGAGGCGATTGCTCTGCGCACATTGGCGACTGACGCGCGCTCCTTTACGGACGTGTGGCATGCTCGTCTAGCCCATGCTGGGGTCAAGATGATTCGACGGACTGCGGAGCATGGAGCAGTCATGGGCTTGGACATTGAGAAGACGCCGAGCACTGATCAGCCGTGTGTCCCTTGCGTCGGTGGCAAACTCGCTCGGCATAGCTTTCCAGCAGAGGGGAGTGACGAGAAGAAAGTGCTGGGAGTAGTGCATGTCGATCTCTGCTGGCCCTTCCGAGTTCCTGCTAAGGATGGCAGCCACTACTTTCTTCTGTTCAAAGACCGCAAGTCACGCTACATCTGGGTCTACCTGCTCGCGCAGAAGAGTGACGCATTGCTCATTTTTCGGAAGTGTCTTCCAAGGGCAGAACGACAACGTGAGGCGACGCTGAAGGCTCTGTGCTCCGATCATGGAGGCGAATTTATGGGCAGACAATTCGTCGAATTTCTTGAAGAGCGGGAATTGAGCACGATCTTACATGTCCTTACATGCCGCAACAGAATGGGATGGCGAAGCGCGGAATGCGAAATGTCGTCGAGGGCGTGTGGACTCTGCTTGGCATCTTGCTGCTCTGCAAGCGGTCTGGGTGCGGAACCGCCTCGAGCATTCTTCTCTGCCATTGGGCATCACGCCGTACGAGATGCTCTTCGGCGAAAAGCCTGATCTGAGAATGGCCCGAGTCTGGGGGTGTATGCTGCAGTTTCTTATTCAGCAGAACAAGCGTGGAGGGAATCTGACATCTAAGGCTCGATGGGCTCTCCACCTAGGGGTGTCGCAGCAGAGCAAGGGATGGCTGGTGCTTGATCTGGCGACCAATCGATTGGTCACCATGGTGGAAGCAATCTTCTACGAGACGCTGTCGCTCGACAAGTGGAAAGCCACGCAGCAGACTCCCACCAAGGTCGTTGGCCCTTCTATCATCGACAAGGCGGTGTCATGGTTGGATCTGGTTGGAGAAGAGGGTGAGGAGGATGAGGAGGCTGTTCGAATTGTGCCATCTGTGCCGATTTCGACCACTGGACCAACTCTGCCGCCGACAGTGCCTTCCATAGTCGAAGTCCGTCCTCTGCAGATCCTATTGCGGATGCTTCTGCCGATTCTCCGACGGTCGAAGAGCCCGATGCACCCTCTGCATGGCAAGCTCCCATTCTCCCTGTGCGTCGTCCAATGGTGAGGAGGGGAGTGAGGAGCCTCTTGGTGTCATCCTCAATGAACGACACATGGCAGCGCGGCAGACGAGTCTCGCAGACGACCCAATTACAGAGGAGCTGTCATCCTCTACCAAGGAGCACTCGGCCGACGAAACGCATCTGGAGGTTGAACCCCTGCGGTGATCGACGCGCTCTAACAAAGGTGTTCCACCGGTTCGTTATCGTGCAACGTTGATGGCATTCTCGATGAACGCCCTTGATGGCAGAGCTGGAGACGTAACACTGCCGGAGCTGGACTCTGCAGAGGATCGTGCGGCAGATCCGTAACGTCGTTGGGACATTTCGAAGATACCTGTCCCAGTCGCTCTGAAGAGTTGGAAGGGCCCTGCGGTTAAGGCAGAGATGGACAAGGAGATGCAGACTCTGTGGGACCAAGGAGCTTGGGACTTGGTTTTTCCACTGCCTGACGTCAATGTGATTGGAAATCGGTGGGTTCTCGCTACCAAGTATCTCCTTGTTGATATGTTAGAGTGAGAGAAGGGACGTCTCGTTGTACAAGGGTTACACAGCTGCCCAATCTCGACTACGACTTGACGTATGCTCCAGACGGCAGCTATGTAACTGCTCTTCTGCAATGCTCATAGCTGTAGCATTTGATTGGGAGCTGATGCAACTCGACTTGACGAACGCTTTTCTTAATGCACCCATCGACCGTCCTCTCTACATGAAGCAGCCGAAGTACTATGATGACGGCAGCGGCAGAGTTTGTCTGCTCAAGAAGAGTCTCTACAGACTTAAGCAGAGTCCAAAGCTGTGGTACAAGGAACTCGACGGAGTTCTGCAGATCGGGGGTTGGTCGAAGAGTCAAGTCGACGAAGCCTTCTACTTCCACGAAGATGAGCATGGTGACAAGTGCTACTGTACTTGCTCGTCTACGTCGACGATCTGCTGGCTGCAAGTTGGAGCAAGGCGCATTTGGCAAAGTTGAAGACTCCGCTTGAGAAGGCGATCAAGCTTCTAGTGATAAATCCTGTGGAGAAGTACTTGGGTTTAGAGCTGATCCGGGACAGAGCTGCTCGGAAGATCTGGCTCCACCAGAGAGGCTACATCGACAAGTTGCAGAGGCGTTTTCTGCCAAAAGGGCCTCCTCGACGAAGCCCGAAAATGCCGATTTCTATCGATGCGTTCAAGGAGCTGACGTTCGACAATGCAGAGTTGCAGGGGCGTACAGATTGCCAGAGAGTGGGATCTCTGCAGTTCGCCGCCTGCACGACACGTCCGAACATCGCTTTCGCCTGCAGCAAGCTCGCGTCTGGGCAGATTGTTCGAAGTGATAACACTGGAAGGAGCTATCAACGAAGTATGTGGACACGAGCCCTGCAGAAAGGCTCGTCGATGAAGAGCAGTTTTTTTTACAGGGCGTGGCTCTGCGGGAAGTGGCAAAGGAGTAGTTTTCGTTGGTGGCAAAAAAGCGGTTCTGTCGGAGTGGCAGAACAAGAGTGCTTTTTCTGCATATGGCTTCTACATCAACAGGTGCTTTTGTAGAAACGATCTCGACACAGTAGAGAGTGTACATGACCCTCTACCGAATCGGCACCGGGACCATTCGTAGTCAGTGGTACAATTAACTCTTTCTTGCCCCATGTGCGTTCAACCTCCATAGGTTCTTCAATTATAGCAGATGCTGGTTCTTGGTTTTCCTAACCCTAATTTCCATCTCCAGATGCCCATGTAGCTTGACCGGTTTTTGCTGCTCCCGATGATGCTGCTGCTGATGCTGCTACTGTTATTTCTGCTGCAGATTCGTCTATGGAGTTGGTGCGAGAAGGCTGAGGCATGTACATAAGACATTGAGACCACGATGGTCTTGGCATTGAAAATCCGTTTCCCAATGATGATGACAAGGAGCAAGTGAGACGTTCTTCTAACTGTCACCAGATGCTTTCACGGGTGAAAAACGTAGAACTAAAACGCCGCCTTTAATTTCTTTGATGCCGACTAAACTACTTTTGTCCTCCTTCTTGTCGCCCAGGCACAACTCCGTGAGCATTGTGTTGGCGGTGCTGACGAAACAGATGCAGCTTTCCATCAGCTGCGCTTGTGATAGTAGGTTGAAGCGGAGTCCCGTGGCGACGAGAACCTTGTTAAGGGGAAGCGAAACTTCTGTGCCGTCGGACTTTTGCATCACATCTCCAATTCTGGTTGCTTCAATAACCTGATTATTAGCCACAGTGATGTTGTACTTCACTCCTTTTGCCAGGTCTCGCCAGTTGAGGAGATAGCGACTTGAAGACACCATGTGGTGACCGCAACAGCTGTAAAAAAAACAAGTGTTAACATGCTCGGTGTACGCACGCTTGACGATGTGGGCGTAGTGCTGCATGTTCAACCATCGAGGAAACCAGTTTGGCTGCTCTGGTTCCTCTTCATTAACGACTCCTGGTTCTAGAGTTTCTGAACGAGGAGGAAGACGTGCAGGTAAGTTAGCTGGTCCTTCTTCCATATCACTGTTGTTGTCATTGTCTCGTCGGCTCCAGTAGCGAATACCACTACACTAGTGTGGTCCAATCATGTAATGAATAATTGCTTTGGCTTTTGCATGTTGAGTTGAAGAAGCTTAAGCCAGCGAGATAGTCTTAACAAGGGTGGCTTCACTCGACTTCTCCCGATTCCTGTTCTTCAGTTTCTGACACTCTTCAATATAATGACCTGTTCCTTTGCAGAACTTGCAGAAGCCCTTTCTTCATTTTCTTGTCTACTCCCATTGACTTGATGCACCTCTTGTCTGCTCCCCTTGACTTGGTTCACCTGTATAGAAGCTTAACCCACTCTTGGCTTTGCCTCCTTTTGTGCAATACAGATCCAAATCCTGCTGCTCTCCCATCAGAGTAGCGTAAAGAGAAGTTTTTGATATGTTCCCTTGGGAACAAAGAAGGGACTTGCACTGCCTTCATTCAGGTCCTAGTCCAGCCAGAAGAATAGTGGCAAAGAGCTCATTGCTGAGTTTTCCTCCGCAATTGCCAAGCTAGTCCCAAAGATTTTTGCATCTGTTGATGTAACTGCCAGCCTTTTCTCCCAGAAGCATTTGCATTGCTGTAAGTTGAATTAACAGCTTGCTCTGTGAAACGGAATCTTGTGCTTGATACAACCTTCGCAGGCAATCCCAGGTGTAGAAGGCTGGAGCGAGTGAAGGTGTGAAGCACCGAACTCCCAACGGCTTTGAAGGTGAGATTGCGCAACAGTAGTGTTTAGGCCAGGAGCGAATACTTGAAATAACGCGCTTGTTCCTCAGTCGATCATGTCTCTCGATAACGGATTGTAATGTTGAAATATCCCCAGATACCCGAAGATTGCTCTAGGAGTTCGAATTCAAATCCCCAAGTATAGAAGTCGCGGCCATCAAAGTAAGTTGAGGTCTTCAGCTTGGAGATAGTTAGGAAATCCGCTTGATTTTCATCAGCTTCTGCAGCAAATGGTCTTTCTTGTGCCATTTGATGTTGTTGTTGCTGTGGTTGTTGTTGTTGCTGTGGTTGAGCAAGTCACCCATGAAAGGCAGAAGACCCAGCAGATTCATCTCCAGAGGTTGAAGGCCCAGCGGCAACAGCAGCTCTTGCATAACTAGAGCTATCAAGGCTCATAGAAGCTGTAGGATGCGCTGGAGCTTGTTGTTATTGCTGAGTAGACAAGGAAGCAAAGTCAGATAGATCGTCAGTAGGAATACCAAAAGTAGGAGAATTCGTAGTTGAATTTCCTGTCTTAGCAGCTGATATAATTATAGATCTTGAACTTAAGCTTAAAGGCATAATCGAAATCAGCTTGTATCGGTTCCAGTAACTCTACTTGCTCACAATACCATGTTGAAGTGAATCACGAGTAAAAAGTCAGCGGAAGACTTTATACCTTGTATTGAAAATGTCCGAAATGACAAGGATGATAATAATGAGTAATACATGCATATTTATAGTCTAGGAAGTACATGTTCGGGATATACCTGTTCCTAGAGTATCGCGACTATTCCCCTGACTAGTGACTGTTCTTGTGACTGAGAGTGGCGTGACCCTTCGGGTGACTATATGCGCGAACCTACTGTTTACGTGTTGACTCACTACTGTTGACATCATCATGCGCGTCCTTCCATCTGAGGTATCGCGTTACTAGTAGCGTCTATGTGTAAGGAATTATCATTCCTTACTGCGCTGAACTACAGCGCGTACACCCAAAGACCTCGAACTCGCAGGTTCGGCCATTATTGTTGGCCCAAACCTCCCCAAGTCACGTTCCGACACCCTCCACACCCAACCAAACCATTCACGTCCCGAGGTCCTCGCCCTAGCTCGTTCTAGCACGTCCGTGCCCTATTTTAGTCAGTTCGCTCGTCACTTGTGGACACATTGTTTTTCGGAGGTTCTATTCCCATTATTGAGTGGGTGTTCCATTCCCACTCATAACAACTGGTATTCAGAGCACTTTCTTAGGCTAGTCGCTTCCGCCTGCCCGAGATTTTTTTTTCGGGGGGGGGGAAGGAGGGATGGCTGGAGGGCCTGAGGCTGCACAGCGGTTGTCCAGGAGCTAGATATGATTAGCTCCTACAACTACGATAACGTGTGCGCCTCTACGCCACTCGGTCCCTTCCTTTGGACGGTCTGGATTGATTGTGCCCCGCCCTCCACCCGGGAACGGACAGCTGTGTCTATCGCGAGTTTTTGCCACGTAAGTTTAGTGGCGTTTATTTCACCTGTTTGGAGCGGCAACTGGCGTCGTCGTTACGCGGCGAAGGAATTTTTGAGACGTCTCGCGCGGACTTCGTCAGCAGCTCGCGAAAATTGCGAGGCTCGCCTCATGGGAAAACGACAGTTGTGGACCTCGCCAGGCGCACGAGGAATGTGCGTCAGGAATTATCCTGACGAGGAGAGACGACACGTGCCAGCTACCTGAATTATGCGGGAGTGGTGTGTTGTCCCGTCCGGACTGGAGCGGATTGCTGCCAGGTGGGCGCGTCATCATAATTTCCGGCAGGAGCGACGCAGCGTGGGACGGCGCCTGCTGTTAAGTTCCAAAAAGTTCGCAGTCGGCCACCTTCATGCCAACTGTTTCTGCAGTACATTGGCGGCAGCTGTTCCTGGCACCCGATAAAATCGGCACCGACAATTGCGGATGTCGTGGACGATCTTCATGCCAAGCCGATTTCCCAGAAAACGACAGTGGCGCCTGCGTTTTTCTAGGGAAACAGCCTTGGAGACAGGCCAGCGCCCCAGGAAACAACGTCTTTGGTGCATCGTTTAGTGCCCGCGATTTTCGGGGGTTTCTACCGGTAAAACGTACGGAGATGCGACAGACCGGGTTGGACGAGAGGGGAACTTCGACACTTCAGGAAGAGCAGGGCAGCGTAGCGGAAATCTCAAGCTGAGTGCCCCCGTGTTGGGCTAAGCGGCGGTAGCAGAATGGCCACCTACCAGCCGAGACTTTCCAACAGCTCACATCTTCCACACCAGGTTCCAAGTTCGGGTTTAATACTACTCCGACGGTCTTGGACGAATAACGTGGACAGAGCTGCGGTTAACTCGTGCTGGTTAAAATGCGGGAGTACCGCGGGTTCAACAGTATGAAAAAAGATAAAGGTGGGAGTTGTGCGCTCGGCGCACGTGCGTTTCTGGTATGACCGACAAAAGTGGGGCGTTGGGTGAACGACGACCTGCCGAGATTGTCGGGGCAGCTGCGACAACACTGTTCCAGCTGGAGTTCGACACTATTTCCAAAGTTTTCGGAGTGCGGCGGAGCTTTCGGGAGTCGTCCATGGTTAATGGGGCTACTTGCCAAGGCATGAAAGCCTAGAACCTGTTTTGTTATTATGGTGGGCGCAATGATGGGTGAAAGTCGGCGCGCTGCTCAACGCCCGATGCCAGACGGGGAATTCTTCGGGAACCAGCGGCGCAGCTGTTAAACACCTGCAGTTGAGAAGTACCTGCGTAGCGGTGAAGCGGTGTTGTGGGAGAAGCTAAGTTCAGGGGCATGTCGTGCAGTCTACCCGACGAACTGGGTCGCACTTCATGTTCCAGCTGAGCATCGTGTCTCCGACGTTTACGAGTTTTTCGAAGCAGTGTTGCCGCTGGTTTCAAGGCAGCGGTCCCTGGGTTTCCGATAAAACCACGTGGCGCGGCTCTGTATTAACCGCCGATGTGGTACCCGATATCTTCCGGGGTACGAACGGCATCGCCCGACATTTTCGGACTGCTTTGCTTTCATAGGGGGAAACGAGAGTGGCGGCTGTTTTGGCCCTTGCCGAAAATTTCGGGGTGTACGGACAACAAAGGCTGATGCAGCTGGCGTCATTTGACCTTGGGGTCGGCTCGAGGTGTTCACTAGAGTGTTCTAATACAGGTTACCTTCCTTCGCCATCGTCGTCAACCTCTCGCCAACACCAGCTACCACCTCAATCCTCAATTCGCTTCTTTTCGCTCGCCTGTGTAAACACGACCGCCCGCGCAATTCGCCATCCGCCGAAGCAGTATCCAATCAAGAAGATTTGGAAGCGGGACTGTTGAAGCTGTGTTGGGGCCAGCTTGCCAACAGTGTTTTGACTGTGTGCGGAAAATTTTCAGCTCGTTGGAGTCTTCTGGAGTAGTTGTCGCTGATTTTCAGGACCTCCGAAGCGGTTGCCCTGCAGCAGAATTTTCCTTTGGAGCAGTTTGGTCGTTCTACCGGTTGGAGTTTTTCAAGCATCCTCGCAGTAGAGTTGCTGGATTTTCAAGCCATGGTGTGGGTTTACTTTGACTACCCTGGAGTTTTCCTTGGCTCGTTGGGAGTTGTTTCTTCTTGGAGGGGGGGAGAAGTGCAGCTGTGCTGCAAACTTTTGATGACCCCTCCGGCATGTTCTATTATCCATCTCCGCCTGACAGGCGTTTCAGTTACGCTTTCTCGTCGAAGTTAATCTATTCGTTGACGGAGTTCGCTGACTTCCACAGCCACGAATGCGCGCGTGTGCTTGTATGTGTCAGGAACGACCTTGCAACTTGATGAACGGTTCCTTCACGTCTCGACAAACCATCGGCCACGTCATCCCTCATGTCATCATTTCATCAACCACGCGCCATCATCAACAGCCAGATTGACTGTGTACTGTCTCAAAAGGAGTTTTTGCCGGTACCCGTTCGATCAGCTGAAGAATTCGACAATCTTCAACGACCAAGATTAAAAACGATCGTTTCGACGTTTTCTGGCCATTGATCACATTTCGAGTTGAAGACCTCGCCAGGACGGCGTAATCATTACGCTCGACATTGTGCTGAAGACCTACAGTCACATCGGGGATTACTTTTCATGATTCGACCTTCGATATACGGAAGGCCTTATCTAGAAGGTGGGAGAGTGTAAGGAATTAACATTCCTTACTGCGCTGAACTACAGCGCGTACACCCGAAGACCTCGAACTCGCAGGTTCGGCCATTATTGTCGGCCTAACCCCCCCCGAGTCGCGTTTTGACACCCTCGACACCCAACCAAACCATTCACATCCCGAGGTCCTCGCCCTAGCTCGTTCTAGCACGTCCATGCCCTATTTTAGCCAGTTCGCTTGTCACGTGTGAACACATTGCTTTTCGGAGGTTCTATTCTCATTATTGAGAGGCTGTTCCATTCCCACTCATAACACTATGTGCAATATCAGGAATGCATAAATGGTAACTCTGTCGAGTATACCTTAACACCTTCTTGTCCCAGTGGTTAGGACTGGTGACTTTATGTCACTATTTGTGTATACATTCTGTTTTCAATCCCCCTAAGAGCGTGTTTCTACGAGCCTCATATTAGAATCGCCCTTACCAGACTTAGCGTTCGCTTGAGTGACAAAAAATCCAAGCGTTTAACAGTTTTACCAGGGCCTTAGATTCGTTTTGGGACACGCTGATCGCTCAGTTTTTGTCTGTAAAATAGGACCAAAACATGCTGTTTAAATGCATGCCCGGTATTTGTTACAGGTTTCTGATTACAGTCTTGGTCGATTACAGTCAAGTTGGCGTGATTGACGGGGAGGGTGGGGGGGGGGGAAATCCTGAAATCACGGGTGGGGGGGTTGGGGCTTGGAATCCGCTATTACACGTAGTATAAGGGTCGGTCCCCAATACGATGCTGCAAAAACAAGCCTCAGTACACTAGACATGCT
This sequence comes from Closterium sp. NIES-67, assembly GCA_027943415.1. Taxonomy (NCBI): domain Eukaryota; kingdom Viridiplantae; phylum Streptophyta; class Zygnematophyceae; order Desmidiales; family Closteriaceae; genus Closterium; species Closterium sp. NIES-67. The sequence continues at coordinate 63,304 of BQMB01000474.1, read as the reverse complement.
GATCGATCAGAGTTCACTATCAAACATATTTGTATGTCTTATAGGCTAGATAGGCACGTACTCTTAGAGGGTACAACCCCTTAGACAAAACCACCATATTTCCCTCATTCTAGTCAATCTTTCTATGCTAACATGGTATCACGCTAGGTTAGCATTGTTAAATTATATACTTTATACATATATAATTGTAGACTTGGTAGGTGTTACTGGATCCTACTAAAGAGGGTACAACCCTCCTTCTTGTATCACTCTCTCTTCTAGTCCAACCCCTCTTCTCTCTCGTCAATTTCTCCCACCTAAAACCTCAAGCCATTTCCATGGCTCCTCTCCTAAACTAGTTTCTTATCACGGTACCAGAGCGGGTCCTTCTGCTCGGGCCTGCGCATCACACTTCCGCAACACTTGCTCCTCCCTCCTGTCCTTTCCGCGCTGCCGCCATGGCCATGTCGTGCTGCAGTAAAGGCGATGTCCTGCTGCCGTGGTGGCGTCGACGCGCCAGCACACGGACGGCACGGATGGCAGCGGCCAGCACCTAGTCTTAGCGCTGGCCAGCACGCCCGCATGCAGCCAGCGCATCAGAGGGGGCGGCACGCTCCTTGGATCCGCTGCTGAAGCCCCGCCCCCTTCCTCTGCGTCCTCTCTTCCTCGCCGCAGCTGACGGCTGACTCGCGCGGCCCTTCCCACCGTCGCGGAGTCAGGCCACGCCGTCGAGTTCTGCGAGCTCCGCCGCCGCCGCCGCTGTCGTCGAAGCCGCCGCCGCCACAGCTGATGTTGCTAGCCTCGCCGCCGCCACTGTCGTCGCTGCCACCGTTGCTGCCATTGCAGCCACTGCAGCCACTGCCCTCGTTGTCGACGTCGCCGCCTCGCATGCCGAGGGGTTGACCATGCTGGAGAAGCTGTCGCTGCTGCTGAGTATGGGGGTGCTAGGCTTAAAGGGTGTGTGGCTTAGTGTGCTGTGTGCGTGGTGTGCTTTCGGCTACCAAGCCTAGGGTGTGTGTTAAATTATATATTATATATATATATAATTGTAGGCTTGGTGGGTGTTACTGGATCCTACTGTAGAGGGTACAACCCTCCTTCTTGTATCCCTCTCTCTTCTAGTCCAAACTCTCTTCTCTCTCGTCAATTTCTCCCACCTAAAACCTCACGCCATTTCTATGGCTCCTCTCAACCTAGGTCCTTAACAAGAATCCTGCCCTCCCACGCTTCCGCCATAGTCCTAGGCCTAGACCTAGCTGCCTGTTGCTAGCCGCCCGTAGCTAGCCGCCCGTCTCCAGCTGCCCGTTGCTAGCCGCCCGTAGTTAGCCGCTCGTCTCCAGCCGCCCATTGCTAGCCGCTCGCCGCTAGCTGCCCGTAGCTGCCCATCGCATAGCGCCCGCTGGCCCCTCGATCGCCAGCCCCGCACCTGCTGACCCCGAGCTCGCCAGCCCCGTGCTTGCTGTCCCGGCACCCGCTGGCCCCGCATTCGCCAGCCCCGTTCCCGCCAGCCCAGTGCCCATCGGCCCCGTGCTCGCTAGCCCCGCGCCCACTGGTTCCGTGCCTTCTGACCCCGCACCCGCTCGCCAGCGCTCGCTGGCCCCGCTTTCGCGAGCCCCGTGCCCGCCAGTCCCGTGCCCGCCAGCCCCATGCCGGCCAGCCCCGTGCTAGCTGGCCCCGTGTTCGCCAGCTCCGCGCCCGCCAGCCGTATCATCGTGCCGTCACGTAGCTGAAATCGTGGGATGGCGGACGCTGTGCTCCGCCTGGACGCGGAGGGGCGGGCGATCGACTTTGAGGCGTGGCTCGTCGACCTTCGCTGTCACCTGACAGGTCAGTGCCAGGACGGCTACTCCCTAGCTATTCATGTCGATGGCATGCATCCCCGCCCCGCTGCGCCTGCTGCCCTCCCTGATGCCCCCACGACTGCTGAGCATGAGGCCTTTTCTGCTACGGCGCTTGCTCGCGCTGTCTGGGAGTCGCGCGACGTCGTCGCGCAGCTTGCTATTTTTCACGCTCTCCCCCCACTTGAGAGTCCATGCTTTACCACCTTAGCGAACGCCAAGGAATTCTTAGATGCAGTTATTGCGCGCTATTCGACACCCGCCTCAGCCTGCGCTGGCCACCTGATCCTCCCCATACTGTTCCCTGATCTTGTGTCCTTCCCCACTGTCGCTGATCTTGCCACTCACCTCCACGCACTTGAGGCTAGCTACCGCGCTGCTCGCACTGAGGCTCAGCTCACTCCTTTCCGCCACCGCTTTGCGTTACCCTTTACCTCATTGCCATGTGCCTTACAGACCGCCTAGCCACTGCCCGCGACCACTTCCTTAGTAAGCACCCCGGTGACCTCACCCTTACCGCCTTTGTCACCGCCCTGTCTGCGATAGAAACCCGCCAGTGCACTATCGCTCAGTCTAGCGGTACTGCGGCAGCCCCTATCTTTTAGGGCTGTGCTCCCACCCAATGCACTTACTTTGATGTTTCTGCCGCTATCGCTGAGACTACCCCTGCTGCTGAGACCACCGCTGCGGCCTCAGCGCAGCCGCGTAAGGGTAGGGGCCGTCGACCCAAGGGGAGGAGTGGAAGAGGGAAGGGTGGTGGGGGTGGTGGGGGTGGTGGAGGTGGCGGCAGGGATGGTGGTTCAAATGAGGGGACTGGGGCTGGTGCCCCGGAGCAGCAGCAACAGCGGCAGCTTCAGCAGCAGCAGCGGCAGCTTCAGCAGCAGCCGCCGCCGCAGCAGTTGCAGAAGGAGCAGCAGTCGCCGTGGGGACTCTCGCCGCCGTGGTGGACTGGCGGCGCAGGTGATGGTGGACATGATGGTGGGGGGCGCTGTTCGGTGTCGGGTGGCGGCTCTAGTGTGGTCACCTGCCAGTACCAGCTTCAGTCCGGCCCTCGCCACAGAACCGTTTGCGACCGTCCCGGTCCCACCGCCGCCCGCTCCTACTGCCGCCTCGACAACCTCTTCCGCCTCCGCTTCAGGCCCAAGTTGGTAAGCCCTGGTGCGCCACCGTGTGCCTGTCTTTGAGCTTGAAATGGATCAGATTAGGACAGCTATGTCTGTCATGTATGCAGATGACTCTAGTGTGACTCGACCCCATTACCCGGTGTTGCTTAGCGTACGTCTGTGTCAAGCATAGGACAACCTGCCTTGTTTATCCTAGGCTCCATACTAGCCCCTCCATCGGCTGCCGCTACTACTTCGTTCTCTTTCATGCTCGACTCTGGAGCGTCTGCCTACTTTTTCCGCGACCACACTGCGCTCACGCCGCTTGCCGCCCCTGCCGCTGTTGCACTTGCCGACCCCTCCTCAGGTACAGTAGTTGCCCATAGCTCCACCACCCTTCCCTTTTCGGTGGTCCCCTCGGATTCTCTTACAGGCCTACACATCCTCTCGTTCTCCAGAAACCTAGTTGGTGTCGGCTGTCTTCAAGACCTCGACGTCACCACTACGTTCCCCGGACAAGAGCGGTACACGGTCTGTACTGAGGCCGCCACTTGTGCCCCTCTGACCACGTTCCTCCGGGACCCTATGTCTGGCTTGTTTACGCTTGACACTGCGTCTCCCCCGGTGAGGGCATCCCCCCAGGTTTCTGCGTCGACCTAGGTTGCTGCGACTTGCTCGTATGAGTCGCTCACTCACCGGTCGCTTCTGTGGGACCATCGCCTAGGTCACCCCGCACTCCCGCGTCTACGTCACATGTCCCATCACGGTCTTCTCTTCGGTCTCTTTGCTTCGCTCCCTACCCTTCCTCCCTCGCCTGTGCCACTGAGCACGCCTTGCGTCGAGGGCCGGCTGCGCCATGCTCCTCACTCCACCTTGCCTTCCCTACCACTGCACCACTCCAGACCTTGCACCTGGACGTTTGGGGTCCAGGCCCCGTCCCTGGGCACTATCAAGAGCGCTACTTTCTACTGCTTGTCAACGACTACACGTGCTACACCACGGTGTTTCCCCTAGAGCGGAAGGGCGAAGTGCCTGATGTTCTTATCCCGTGGGTTGTAGATGCTCGAGTCCACCACGGCCTCCCGGTGATGCATCGTCACTCTGACGTGGCGGCGAGTTCGCCTCCGGTCTGCTTGGCTTGTTGTGTCGTGCGGAGGGCATCACCCAGTCGTACACCCTGCTGGACTCCCCGCAGCAAAATGGGGTTACTGAGCGACGCATCGGATTGGTCGTGGAGATGGCTCGTACCTCCATGATCCATGCCGGTGTACTCCATTTTCTGTGGCTGTTTGCTGTTCGCTACGCTGCTCACTAGCTTAACCTAAGGCCGCACTCCCAGTGGCCGCAGGCTTCGCCAACCCTTCTCTGAACAGGGTTCCCTGGTGACGCGTCTGCGTTTTACATATGGGGCTGCTTTGCTTACGCTCATGCCTCTTGTACGGACAAGCTCATTGCCCGCACTGTACCCTGTGTGTTCCTTGGTTTCCCCCTTGACGCGTCTGATTGGTGCTTTTACCACCCATCGTCTCATTGCTTCTTTCACTCGCGTGACGTCACTCTTGAAGAGTCCGTCTCCTTCTACCTCCGCCTTCCCCACTGAGGTCTCCTAGTGTCCCCACCCCTTTTTCTGGTACCCACTCCACCGGTTGCCCCTGCTCCTCTCCCTCCCCATCCTGCCTTGTCAGGTCTGTCTCACATCACTCCCCACCTGTCGGCTGTCCCGGTCGAGGAGCCGGCTAACTGTGGTGGCCCCACGGCGCCATTCTTGCCGCTTGGCTCCGCTCCGGTGTCTCCTCCTCTGCCGTCGCAGCATCCGCTGCCGTCGCCGCTGCAGCACCTGCTGCCGTCGCCGCCGCAGCAGCAACCGCCGCTGTCGCTGCCACAGTAGCAGCTGTCGCAGGGGTCCGCGAGCTCTAGGGGTGTGGGCATTGAGGAGGGTGCTAGTCCAAAGGTTCTTGTTGTGGCTTGTCCCGGGGGTCCTGGGGGTGGCACCAGTACTGGAGAGGGTTCTCGTTCTGGGGGTGCTGGTTCTGGGTGTGTTAGTCCTGGGGTTACTGTTGTGGCTCATCCTGGCGGTCCTGGGGGTGGCATTGATGTTGGAGAAGGTTCTCGCTCTGGGGGTGTTCGTGTGGAGTGTCCCGGAGGTAGCCGTGGTGTAGATGGAGGTTCTGGTTTTAGCGCGGAGCAACAACAGCAGAAGCAGTCTCCGCCAGTGTCCGCCCTTCGCCTCCTCGGTCTTCCCTCCCCTGACCACCCGCCTGCGCCTCCCCTGCCGCCGCCTCCCCTGCCTGTCTACGGCCCTGTCTTTCCTCCGCAAGACTTGTCTCCGCATCGTCTCCCCCCTCGTTCTCCTCCACTGTCTCCTCTCGTGTCTCTTGACCCGACGCCTTCGTCCCACTTCTGGTCCTGTCGTCCCTCTCGCACTCGTCATGTCTCCCCTGTTCAGTGGTCTCACCCTATGTTGTTTCGTTCCCACGTGTCTCGTCCTCACCTCCTCCCGTCGCAACGTCCGTCGTCGCTTGTTGTCGCTCTGCCTCCTTGGTCTGACTACCTTCGTGCTGGTAGTCCTCTTGTTCCTCGGGTCCTTGTCTCTCTCGTTACCGACCCATCTGTTCTTGTCTCGAGTCTTCACGGACTTGTCGCTTAAGTCGCTGGTTTTGCCTCTACCCGCCGCCTTGACTACGCCACCGCTCTGGTCTCTGACCCTGTCTGTCCTCCGCCCGTCGGGGGTGCTCGTGCTCTTGGTAGTGATGTCCTGGAGGACTAGCAGTACGAGCTTGCTTTCCTTTCAAAGGCCACGCCTCATCTCTGCTCCATGTTGCTAGTCCCTGAGGGGGACCCAGACGCCTTTGACATCCCGGCCTCTCGCACTTACGCTGAGGCTACCTCGGGACTCTGGGCCTCTCAGTGGATAGCTGCCATGGACGCTGAGATGGCATCTTGGAGATCCACCATCGCCTACGTCGATGCATTTCCCCCACCTGGGGTGAACGTAGTCGATGGGCGGTGGCTCTTCAAGGTGAAGCGCCCTCCTAGAGAGCCACCGATGTTCAAGGCATGCTACATTGCCAGAGGCTTCAGTCAGCACATGGGTGTTGACTTCTTCTAGACCTTTGCCCCGACCCCGAAGATGACTACTCTTCGAGCGCTGTTGTACGTAGCAGCACAGCATGACTACGATCTGCACTCTCTCGACTTCTCCACAGCATTTCTTCAGGGCACTCTGTATGAGCAGGTCTACTAGCGTCGCCCGCCAGGCTTCACCGGCACCTTCACCCCATGGACCCAATGGCTCCTCCGCCCGGTTTACGGCCTCCGGCAGGCATCGTGTGAGTGGCACCACACGCTTCGTGCTACGTTAGCTGACGCACAGTTCTTCCCGTCGTCTGCAGACCCCTCGCTCTTCGTTCGTGTTGGCCAGACCCCGTTCTATATCCTTGTCTACATAGATGACCTCGTGTTTGCTACTGCAGACAGAGACGCACTGGCCTCTGTGAAGGCCTAGCTGCTGAAGAGACATACCTGCACTGACCTAGGAGAGGTGCGCCGCTACCTTGGCCTACAGATCTCCAGGGACAGAGCAGCGCGCACCATAACCCTTACTCAGTCACACTTGGTGCGCCAGGTCCTTCAGAGGTTCGGCCTTCAGTTCTCCTCTGCACAGCCCACCCTTCTGCTTGTAGACCACACGCTCTCTGCTCCAGTTCCTGAGGAGTCAGTAGAGCCTAGTGGCCCTTGCACAGAGCTGGTGGGTTGCCTCATGTACCTGATGACTTGCATCCGCCCAGATCTCGCATACCCTCTCCGCATCTTGGCTCGCTTTGTGGCCACAGGCAGACACCGACCTCAGCACTGGTCTGCCGCTAAGAGGGTTTTGCGTTATCTAGCAAGTACATCGGGCATGGGCCTAGTGCTAGGAGAACACAGGCTAGTGGTACTTACAGGGCCCACAGACGCTTCGTGGGCAGACGATGCTGAGACACTCAAGTCCTCGAATCGAGGGCAGAGCGAAGCACATCCAGCTACGGTACTTCCTCCTGCGCGAGCTAGAGCAGCGCCGCCAGGCCCGAGTAGTACACTTGGCCTCCGGTGCCAACACTGCTGATATCTTTACGAAGGCGCTTGCGCCTAAAGTTCATCAGCGGCACAGTGTACAGCTTGGTCTAGTTCCTGTAGCTTCTCACTTGCTAGGACCTTGATGTATACTTCCTCTTATATTATCTTGACTGGCCTTGTGGCTTTTGTTTCAGTGGTTGGACTAGTAGTGCCACCCTAGGTTACTCTTAGTTTGTACTCTTGCTGACTGGTCTTCGGACCCTTGCCTCAGAGGTTGGACTAGTAGTACCAGCATGAGATGTTTGTCTCTTGCCAGGCACTAACTCTCATCTAGCCTAGGGGGTGTGTCAAACATATTTGTATATGTCTTATAGGCTAGATAGGTGCATACACTCAAAGGGTACAACTCCTTAGACAAAACCACCATGTTTTCCTCATCCTAGTCAGTCTTTGTACGCTAGCATTCACTTCTAAAAGAAGGCCAAATTTTCAGGCCCGTGTTAAAAGAACCTGTCTCATCAGGGTCACCCCCCAAAAAAACCCTGGTTTTGCCATGAATCAGGGTAAAAAGCATGCAATATGAGGCCCGCATTAAACCACTTCGCCTCAAGCTTGCACTGCACAGTGACGAGCGGGTGGCACTCTGATAAGAGGGTCATAGGCATGCCCCCAAATTGGTTTTGGGGGTGGTTGATTCATCATACTTGCTTGTCATCCCTTGGTATGGCCATCTGAGTTGCCCTTCAAAAAGTCTGAAAAATCAGAGTAACAAGAGATTTTTGTCTGATTATTCAGAGTTACCGTTAATGTTTATGCTGATTATAAAACTGGTGTTCTGTATGTCTGTTTTCTCCTCCCCTTTTCTAATCCAAGGGCTTTCTCTTCTTGCGTGCTTTTGCTATCTGTGTGCTGGCGACAGCACACAGAATTTCGCGTCACCCTCGACCTGGCCCCGCGCGAGCGCAAATGGGGCGGGTGGAAAGGAATTGGGGGGCGGGCAAAGTAAAATTGCAGGGAGGGAGGGAAATCACGCCATCCAAGTGGCTATTTCGTGAAGGGCCAATGGGTGCCCTCGCATACACAACCCACAGCAAACATCGGTAATTTTTTTCAAGGGCCAATCGGCCCCTCACACCCGCACCCTGCACAAAGTGGGAGGTGATTTTGGTGAAGGGCTAGTCAGCTCCCTCACACAGCCCCCATTACGCATTGGCCTTTGATTTTGGTGAAGGGCTGGTAACCGCCCTCACAAAGCCCCCCGCAAGCATCGTGCTCTGATTTTGGCTAAGGGCCAATCAGCGTCCCTCACAGGTAAATCACGCACCTCCGTTATTACACAAATTAGAGTCATCCCCTCATACAAAGTTGAAGCATCAGAGTACACTAGTAGAAAAAGTCTGGAAAATCAGCGTAGGTACATAAATCTTCTCTGAAAAAATAGAGTCAAGTACAAAAAAGAGTCTTCCCAATCTGAATACACCCCCAAAAAAAGTTTGGAAAAAGTGTGAATCAGAGTAAAAAGTCTACAATTTGAGGGCCTGGTCGTAGGAACACGCTCTTAGTATAAATACGTACAGGTCAAATGGTATTCTCAATTCCTTTTTGAATAAATGAACCCCATAGCAGGGCCTCGGATTGCAGGCTTTTTACCCTGATTCAGGGTAAAATCAGGGCTTTTTTGGGGGGTGACCATGATGAGACAGGATTTTTTGAAGGCAAAGGCCTGAAATTTCAGGGTTTTTTTAAGAGTGAACTCTGATCGATCAGCGTGCCTAGTGTAGTGTGGCATGTTTTTCCAGTGTCATATCGGAGCCGTACCCTGATGCTTCTAATAACGGATTCCCAGCCCCAACTCCCCCACCCCGTGATTTCCGTGAATCCCCCCCCACCCTCCCTGTCAATCACTCCGACTTGAGTGTGACCGACCAGATTCCAACCCCGCTGGCGAATATTCTGCCATTCTTCATCTAGCACATAGTGCTCGGCGGGGTCTCATTGGATGTTCGAAAGTAGCCAGCCACTGCTGTCTCCAGCACAGCGTAGCTGCAGGGTTTGGATTGGCTCATCGCCAAATTACAGCCACAGCAGCCAATAGACCTGGTATAATGTTAGACAGTTGGCCCACCAGCACGGCAGTAAACCGCTACCCACCCGCTTCGTGAACCGCATCCATGCATATAGAACTCTGTTGCGAGCCGCGTGCCCTCCACAAATCTCAAGAGACCCCATCATCTTCATCTATCTCTTCAATCGATGTTGTGCTGCCACACCTGCTACCTCGTTCAAGTCGAGTGCTTCCACCCCCCGTTATTCCATTTCTCCTCCACGGTTGTGACTGGTTTTCTTACCGTTGCCATCGCGCGATGGCAGCACCTAGCGACGGTGATCCAGAAGGCAAGGATGGTAGCATTCCTCGTGCAAACCTGTGTAGGGGCTCGACTTGCTCCTCTCGACACTGTCTAGCCTCACCCACATCCCTATTAGAGCCGATGATGTGCCTAGAGAATAGGAACTTGCAAGAAAGGAAGTAGCCGACTCAGTTTCCGATGTAGTCGTTCTTCCTGAGCAGAGTCTTAGGCCCGGTCCGTCAGCACCAGCCGCCGTCGAGCGCCCTACTACCGCGAAGACTACTCCCAAGCGCCTTGGTCGCTACCGCCAGGCCAACTTACCGTTTGCGAAGCCGAATCCGGGAACTGTCAAGCCGCCGGCGTCGATACCTGCTGATGACGATGAAGAGCCGTCTGAAGACGATACACCTGCAACCTCCAGGAAGTCTCTGAGTCCTTTCGAGCTTTACGCTGAGGCTCTTTCCCGTTACAAGTCGAGGTGGCAGGAGCAATTTCCCTGGCTCGTTTTGTGTAAAACTAACGATAGGCGCCCTTCTTTAAGTGTACCATCTGTCTGGAGCATGCAGGGCTCTTTGGAAGGACTGGTCATCATGGGCCAAGAATCACAAACGCACAAACACAAGCGTTCAACATGCATGCTGGTACCGGAAAGCACCGCCTCGCATTCGGGAAGCAAAACGTTCTGCTGCATGACGCTACTACCCAGACGTGAATCGATCAGAACCCGCACGCCACGGATTTGGAGAGGGAGCGAGTGACCGCGCTTCTCGATCTACTGTACACCTGCTGCAAGACCAACGAACCCATGGACACATGGGTCACGATCACCAACCACCTTGCCTCGCAGAAGTTCAAGAACTTCCCCGAGGGCGGATACAGGACGTACATGAACTCGTAAGCCCTAAATCCCTTTAGATTCATAAGCTTTTATTCTTACCTTCGATCCTTATAAACCACTAACGAGGAGATTTATTATGTTCTTAAACCCAGGTACGGTTTCGGGGAGTTCACGCAATCCACTGCGACCTAGCTGCACACCACCCAGCTGGAGCACCTCCTGCGAAGCCCGTTCATCTGACTTAGCCTCGACGAGAGCACGGACCGTTGCAGAGGAAAGCACATGATAGTCTTCTGCACTTTCATCCAGGACCTCCGCGTTGTCACCGAATACCTGGCGCTACTCAGCGTTGACAAGGCGGATGCCTCTTCTCTGCTCGCTCTGCTGCTCTCCCTCCTACAGGCAATCGGTGATCTCTGCCGCATCTCGGGAATCAGCACAAACGGGGCGGCGGTGATGATGGGCTCGAAAGCCGGCCTGGTGACTCGAATCCATATGCAGTGAGCTCTCTTCCATGTGCAGAGAGGCGCTGGCAACTAAGGCGGCGGTGGAGGATATGCCGTTCTTCAAGATCATCGATGATGTCATCAAGGAGCTGGCCGAGTTCCTTGGTCGCTCTGGATCGTGGCACCAGCGCTTCCTCGACCTCCAAGACGTCTTCCTCTCGACGTGCTTGGAGCTGCAAGGTATACACCAAGTCAGATGGCTCTCACGCGGTGAGGCCATCCGACGGCTAGTGAAGGTCTTGCCAGTCATCGTCGTCATGCTGTCCGAGTTTGCCGACGACCGTCTTGACAAGCTTATCACGAGCTACAGGTTTTGGTTTGTGCTCATGTTTCTTGCTGATGTTCTTGAGCAGATAACATTCTCAACAAGACTTTCCAGACCCACGAGGTAAGTTTCGTCATATGGTGCTCCTAAACCGCTACTTACGCACCATTGTTGTCTTACCTGTATTCTCAAACCCCTTCCCGCAGCTGGACATGTCAACGATCCACGCGTCGGTCTCCCAAGTGACGTCCCTCCTCGAAAGCCGCTACGTCGACTGCAGCGACAACTTCAACGGGGGCCCGAAAGACCTGCTCACGGCCTTCCTCACCCGTCATGGTCCTGGTGGTACGTGCAACTTCCCTGTTGAGGGCGTCGACTCCGATGGGCGCCCGAGTCGATTCAGCTTCGACCTGCTTGAGGAGCCATTGGATGGCTACCCGGGTGAGGGCAAGCACGACGATTGTGTCGTGGCATGCATGGCGCTGGCTGAAGGCATGGTGCAGAACCTGGACGAGCGGCTGGGGGACTTGAAGCAGCTGGGGGTTCGATGTTGTTTTGTGCGGACCAGTGGCCGAAGGGGTGGGAACGTGCTCTACGGAAGGCACAATGTCTGGAGTGGTTCGGGAAGATGGTCGACCTCTACCATGCAGGGGAAGCTGAAGAGATTCTTCCAGGTATCTCACCTATCCTTAACTCCGAGGCTTGCACGATTTGTTGATGTGGTCCGCTCTACCCTATTTTACTAATACTCCCCTCGTTCTCCCTCCTACCCTTCCCCTGCTGGCAGGCATCAACAAGCGAGTGGCTGTGCTGGAGATCCCCCATTTCTGCCCTGTCCTTGCCGCCCTGCCAAAGAGTGACAAGGGATTCTACACCGACTTGACAACCATGCTGAAGTCTCCAGACTGGGAGGATAGCTTCCCCAATCTCGTCAAGCTGTGGTGCGCTACGGCAGTTCTTCCCTTGAGCACAGTGGAATGTGAACGACGGTTTTCCCGCCAGAATGTGATTAAGAGCTGGCTGCGGGGCAGCATAAAAGACTCACGCCTTGGAGATTTGATGTGTATGAGCCTGCTAGACTGCGACCCAGACTGGGATGCTGTCATTGACATCTGGAGAGCCTACAAGAAGAAGAAGCCTACTACACTGCCCCACAGACCAGAGCCCAGAAGAGCAGGAAGGGGAAAGAGAAGGAGGACGATTCCCTTGTAGACCATGACAGCGTGCAGGCAGAGGAGGATGCTTAAGTAGGTCCTAGTATGCCCATGCTAGATTGTAAACCCTTGTCTTTAGAAAAGATAGTGATAATGGGCATGTAGTTTAACAGTGTGTTTTTTGTAGGTAACTCTGTTTATTCAGCGCAAAATCTTTACAACACCCTGATTGATCAGCGTAAGTTTCTTTGCGAGGCCTGAAAAAACAGTGAGGCAAAGGGGGGGGACCCTGAGCAATCAGCGTGCCCCAAAACGAATCTGAGGCCCTACCCCATACCCATTTCATAACCTGGTTTCTCAGAAAGTACATAGGGTGCAATGTTGGGGGGGTTATTGTTAAATTACATATGTTAGTAAATAATTGTAGGCTTGGTAGTCGTACTGTACTTTACTGTAGAGGGTACAACAGCCCTCCTTGTATCCCTCTCTCTTCTATTCTGATTCCCTTTTCTCTCCCCAACTTCTCGTCCCCTAGCTAAACCTCTCGCCATTTTCCATGGCTCCTCCTACTCCTAGCTAGACCACTTCTTCAATTCTAACATGCTATCAGAGCAGGAGGTCCTCCCTGCTGGACCGCCTCCTCATGCTTCCGCCACGTACTCCTCCCCCTCGTTCGCTTGCGCGGCCATGGCGGCCGCGTTGTGCTGCAGTGGCGGCGCCGTGATGCCGCTGGCCGCGTAGTGCCACTGTCGTCTCGACGCGCTGCCGTGGTGTTGGGCCGTCGTGCTGCCGTCGCAGCGTCGATGTCCCGCCGCGGCGTCGACGCCGCTCTGTGACGGCGTTGTCGGGCTGCAGCCGGCCGCGCGACGCCTGTGGTGCCACTAAACCGGCCGCCCGCATGCCAGCCTGTGACGCCCCCCTCCTTCCCCAGTGTCCTCTTCCTTTCCGCAGACGACGGCTGACTCCCGCCGGCCATCCCACCGTCGCGGGGCCGGTCCACGTCACCGAGAGGTGCGGGCGCCGCCGCTGCCGCCGCTGTTGTCGAAGCCGCCACCGCCGCCGCTGTCGCCGCTTGCGTCGGGGCCACGCAGCCGCACGCCGCCGCCGCCGCCGCTGTCGACACTGCCGCCGCTGCTGCCGCAGCCCCTGCGGTCGACGTCGCCGCCTCACGCGCCGAGGGGTTGACCGAGCTAGTGTCGCTGTCACTGTGGCTGGAATGGGGGTGCTAGGTTAGGGGGTGTGGGTGTGTGTGGGCTTGTGTCTACCAAACCAAGGGGGTGTGCTAAATTATATATGTTAGTATATAATTCTAGGCTTCGTAGTCTTGCTGAACTTTACTGTAGAGGGTACAACACCCCTCCTTGTATCCCTCTCTCTTCTATTCTGATTCCCTTTTCTCTCCCCAACTTCTCGACCCCTAGCTAAACGTCTTGCCATTTTTCATGGCTCCTCCTACTCCTAGCTAGACCACTTCTTCAATTCTAACAGTTATGGTTATGATTACTCAGAGTAGAGTAGGGCTCTCGCTCAAGCCTAGCAGAATCTGCGCCAAGCAGGCCGCCCCTCCACAACAATCCAGGGCCGCTAAAGCCCCTCCAGCTTTTCCTTACTGAAAGGAGCCTCCCACACAACCAGCTTGGTCACCTGCTTCCCAACCACTATGGGCTGCAACCAATCAGGCTGCGTGCTTGTCTCGCTCAGATTCAATTCTTTGAGCTTGGGCAGTTTGCCAAGTCGTTGCACACATGCCTTATCGACGAGGTACCTGCACCGCTGCAGGTTCAGGCACTCCAGGCAGTTCAGACTTTCGACGTGCATGGCGCTCCGTCTAGTGATCCTAGCACCAGAATTGTTGATTTCTGTGGTAGACAGGTCCAAGGACACCAGTAGAGGAGCCACTCCACCCAACCTTGACAGGAGTGAGTCGCTCAATCTGCAGCCGGCCAAGCTGAGGTCGGTCAGATGAGTCAACCCTATCAAGCACCCATGATCAAAATCTTTGAGGCACCTGTTGGTGATATGAAGAGTCGTGAGCAATGAGAGCTTGCGCACGGCGCTTGCAGCTAGCCTGCTGCACTCTGCTGCATGCACCACAAGATGCTCCAACCCCTGCAGCTCTCCCACTCCCTCCCACACTCTGCCATCTGTTGGTGCAACCCTATGGCTTGCACTCGGCTTGTCGTCCTTGTTTGTGTGTGTGCATGCATGGCATGGAATGATTTGTGAGTCTATGTCATTGCTATCCAGTCCTTGTGTGTGTGTTTGAATGGTGTATCACAATGTGGTTTGTGTCGGTCAAGACATTAGCGAGTTTTTACAACTCGCATGTCAAGTCGTCGTTTGTGTGTCGCATGTGTTTTCTATTTTGTCGAGTGTGAAGTGTCCATCGCGTCGCAGGTGTGTGCAGCAAGCCCCCATCAACTCAAGAATAATTTATCTTGCAGATCCAAGACCAAGAGCTCAAGATTTCAAGCCCAAGGGACACGGATAAATATTAAATAGTGAAAATAGTAACGCTACTTCATGTAGTGTTACATTTCACTTGGTGTAGCCCCTTGGAGGGTTGGTTTCAAGACTCTTCATGGTTGGGGACTCTGTGGTGGTGTACCACCAATCTGGACCTCGGCTCTTGGGGTATGTAGAGGCTGGGAACCATCTCCCTCTCAAAAACTCTTCTTGCTAAGTTTTGTACTTCCAAGACTATAGTGGCTGCTATACCTCCTGCCAGTCAAACCGCCATAGCGTCGTCAAATCTTCATGGAATTTCATGATTCAACTTGCTGCTGATAGACGACAGCAACGCGCTTCAGATCCAACTTACAAATCACAGTTTGATTCAGTGACCAGATCGTTATCAATATTTGAAACCGCCTGATGGAAATCCGACTGTGCTCTCTATCTCTCATTATAGGCACATCTAAGCCTATTGTGATTAGAACACCATCCACGAGATACCCACGAGAATATCCTCGGATGCTGCATGGATATTGAACGCGATAATAACCGGACATTTTTGGCAGACAATCCTTAGAAGTATACAGCGGCACGGTAGAGCCGTCCATGTTTCTGGGTGCCACCTGCAGCCACCTCAGCTTCGTCAGCCTCTTGAGATGCTGCCATCCGTGGAGGACAGTCACTCCCTTGCTGCACGTTCAGGAGAAGGCCTCAAGGCGGTGCAGCCACCCGACCTCATGCAGGTTCTCATCCCCCACCCCGCTTATGTGCAGCTCCCTCAGGTTCCCCGAAAGCTCAGCTCCCTCGGGACTGTCACCGGTGTCCCTGAAGTCTAAGAGGTAGGGTTCACAGCCATCCAGGACCAGTCGGTGGAGGCGAGTGAAGGCCTTGAGCAGCGGCAGGTAGCCTGGAGTGACCAATGTCCCCAGGAAGTTGAGTGAGGTGAGGGAGGGTAGCTGGAGAAGGGGGTGGAGAGCATGGGCTGGGATGGGGGAGATGCCGGAGAGGGTGAGGGAGGAGAGGGAGGAGAGGAGGCCGGGGCAGTGGGCGGGAGCGAGGGCAAGAACGTAGTAGAGGCTGCAGTCATGGGTGGGATGCGCCTTAATATAGCCGTAATCGTCGCTGAACTTGAAACCTAGGTCTTCGAGGGTGATCTCGCTTGCAGAGGGGTCTTTGGAAGTGAGGAATTCGACAACCGCGTCGATCTCTTTCCTCGCAATATTGGCTTCAGCTGGAGGGAGAGTAGGCATGAGCAAAACCGGGTAGTTACCCGACCCGACCCGGTTTTGCTATACCCGACCTCGGGTCGGGTATTTTCGGGTCGGGTCCGAGTCGGGTAATATGCCAAGGACCCTTACCCGGACCCGGTTTTTTTAGGCGGGTATTTTAATACCCGCCTGGCGGGTCCGGGTATACCTGACCCGGCATAGCTTAAAGGCGGGTATTTTAATACCCGCCCTTTCAAGAAGGCCTAAAGCAGGTTTTTTTTTTACAAATTATGGTTTTTTTTGTTCGTCTAACTGTCTCCTAGGGTTGAGACAGCAATATGGGCTTGGAAAAAAAAGGTTACACGCATTTAAGGGGGTTTGTTGTCACCACCACGCTACACCTTACTTGTGATGCTTGCTCGGGTTTGGTATTCATTGGATGTAGATATACCTACTATGAATAAAGTGCACACAGTTCACTCTACGTATGTTCACAATCACTTGACAAGCATGATGCCATGTCTGCATGGCCCTAGAGCTCAATGCTGGGTCCGGGCATGGCACAATCAAGGACACGAATGTAGGTCACAGGAAAAACTGTTCATAGGGCCTAATCCTGTACCCACGCCTCACAACCCCTCGTCGTCACCCTCAAGGCACAGCCCCCCCATGGCCTGATCCAACGTCGCCAGTGGGAGGCTGCCGTCGGCGCGCTGTGCCATCCATGACTTGAGAGTCATGGATGCACGCACCTGAACAGTGCTCAGGCGGTGACGCTGCCAGGTGACCACGTTCCGCCCCTGACTGAACACCCGCTCGCTTGGTGCCGAGGTTGCAGGGATGGCAAGGTAATCTCGTGCCATTGCCTGCAACCGAGTACGACGAGCGCGTGCGCCACCATTGCAGCGGACACCCGTCCATGTCCAAGCGCGCCTCCTGCAGGTACCTCTGAACCTCGTCCGGCGCGGCCACTCCCGTTCTCGCCTCAACCTCTGCCATTGCCGAGCCGAGCATGTCAAACAAGCGCCCCCCACCTCGGGCCCTGGCAACACCCCCCCCCCCCCCCCCCCCCCCCGTCCCCCGCTCCCCCTGTGCTCGTCCCCTCCTGGCCCCCGTCCACCGCACGCCTGCTCTGCTCATCCAGGTAAGACTGCAAGCGCGCCCTGGCCCATGTCACCACCTGCTCCAATGTGACGTCGCGCACCGCCCTACGCCCCCCAACGGCCTCTCCCGCTAGCGACCAGGCGAAACGGAAGGGCCGCGTCTGCGAACAGCTCGACAAGAGCATGGCGCAGACGCTCCTGCGTGACGCGACGACCGAAGAACTGAGGGATCTGCCGTTGACCCGCCTCGGCACCCGCAACCGAACCGCCCGAGCCCGCACCAGGGAGATCGGGGTATGCGTCAGCGTGCTCCCACGGGTCTGGTCCGCCTGGAACCCCCGGGTACCCCTTCGCCGGAAACTCCAACCCCGGCTTCTTGTTGGGATCAGTGAATAGGCGATACCAGATCTGTAGGTGAGGCATGTGGAACGAGCGCATGTGCTTCCACGCCGAACCAGTGCTTCTCTCACCCCAACCAATCGGCACCTCGCATACCTTGCAGCATCGCGCCCCATCCTCCCCCTCTGGCTGAAAGAACATCCCCTGCATAAGCCCAGGGACAGTACCCCAGTAACCGACTGTCACCTGAGAGCTGTCGCTCGCTCGCGACTGCTTATGCTGTCCACCCGTGCCCCCTCCCCCCCCACGTGGGATGACAGGCCGCCCCGGTGCAGGCGTACCACACTCCGCATGACCCCCCTCCCCCACGCCCTCAGCATCCCCAAAGCGTGCTGCATCCCCACCACCGACCTCCAGCTCCCCCGCACTATTAGTGCCACTGCCGGCACCAATCGCCCCTGCCCTCCCCCCACCAGGTCCACCACGGCCGCGACCTCTTCCCCTCCCTCTCCCCCTTCCCCTGCCCTCCCCCTCGCCCTCCCCTTCCCCTCCCCTTCCCCTCCCCCTCCCCTTGTCCGGTCCATCTCCTGACAGCTCGTCCTCCTCTTCCTCCGCATTGGGATGCCACTCCTGGTCACCCTCGCCCCCCCCCCCCCCGTCCACCACCCTGCCCACCGTTCCCCCCCCATGGGTTGCCCCATGCTCCCCCCCTCCTGCATTGCCCGCCTCCACCTCTTCCAGGAAGTCATCGTCCTCTCCCCCCTCATCCGCACGGACACCGCTCGCCAAGGCAAAACTCTGGCGGCCGCTAGGGAGAGGGAGGCCTGTCAGAGATGCTCCAGGCATGGCACCGCTCTGGAGCCCGCCACCCTCAACCCTCCCGCCCCCGAAAGGGACGGGACGCCCGTCACGGTCATAGAACTGCATGATGGGACAGTTCCGAACCCTAAACTATGCGCTACGGCAAGGATTTCGAGTGGGCGAATAGTTCATGTAACTCTAGATCTCCAAAACCCTAACTCCCACGCGAAACCAAGTTCTCGCCTCCGTTTTGTGTTACCTAAACCCTAAGTAATGCTGGGAGAACACGTTTTAGGATGCGGGGAGTGTTTAGACTAATGCGGGTGCTGTAATAAGGTGGCGCGTCTATGGTAGGGATTGTACGAAAGTAGATCTGGAAAGTTGGGGAGGAATTTTCGACCAAATGGTCGAGATTTCCAACCCCCCGCAATTTAGGTCGCGCTGCTGCCGACGGGTAGCAGCGCGACCCGATATCGGGTCGGGTATACCCGACCCGTCTTCGGGTATTTACCCGAACTCGGGTATGTTATACCCGACCCGGCGGGTACCCGCTACCCGCCTCGTCGGGTAGAATTTCGGGTAGCGGGTATCGATTATCCGCCGGGGTAACCCGGACCCGACCCGCCGGGTATTTTACAAGATTTCAAATACCCGACCCGCCCTAAAAGCGGGTCCGGGTACCGGGTACCCGACCCGGTCGGGTAGTTTGCTCAACCCTAAGGGAGAGGCCGCAGCAGGGATTCGATAACCTCCTGCACCGTTTCTCTGTGCCTCCCTTCCGTGCCCGCCCCTCTAGTCCCTTGGCCCCCTTGCTCTGCACTCACAAGCAGCTCACTTCCAGCCGCTACATCTGCCACCCTTTCAATCCCTCTCTCCCCACCACGTGCTCCCCCGGATGCGCTCTCCCCGCCCCCCCTTTCAGCATCCCCCTCGCCCATGCTTTCCCCATTCTCTTCGCCTGGGTCTGTTCCCTGGCTGTTGCCATCAGCAGTGGGAGCGACTCCTTGACTGACTGCTGCTCCAAGTGGCTGGGATTGTTTCTGGGGAAGAGAAGGTGGGCGTGTGATGGAGATGAGGGAGGGAAAGGATGGTGCGCGAATGGGGCGAAAGGGAAAGAAACAGGAATTTCCATATTAGGAAGCGAAAACAACAACTGGTAAAAGGCATGAGAGAAGAGAGGATGAGAAGAAGAGGAAGGAGCAATACTGGACAGGAATCAAGAAAGAATGCAACAACAGGTGCTAGGGCAGCTCGGCTATAGGGTCAAACTTTGAGCTTGGAACACAGGAGGGCGGCACCAATCAGATGGAAGGGGAGAAAGATGCTCCAAGATGAAAATAAGGGAGAGACAAGCGGGTGTCACATGCTGCTGCTTACCCCCTGTTCATCTCCCACATGCTCCACTCCATCTTCCACTGCATTTGCTCCCCCAATCCCCTGTACTCCCCTCCTTGCTTCTCTTGCCTTTTCCAGAACGGCCTCTGCATGCAGATCTAGGGCCCCGAGGTCCTGCCATGCAAGAACAGGATGAAGGAGGGGTCAGTGAGGCAACGAGGGCGTGGGGCTGGCAGTCACTTGCTACCCCTCTGCTCTGACGGCGGATGCATGGGCGGAGAGGGATGCTGGATGCTGCCAGGCGTGAAACAGGAAGGAAAGGGGGAAGGGATGGCCGGATTTTGTGAGGGGAGGGGTTGGCTGGGTTAAACGAGGGGAAGCGGTGCATAAATTTGCGGAGGGAGTGGCTGACACATACAAGGGGAAAGGGCGTGAGGAAAGGGCGTGGCAAATGTAGGGCCAGATGGCCACAGCGAAGAGGAGAGAGGGAAGAGCGGGAGCTAGGGAGTCAGGGAACGAGACAGAGGGGAGAAAGGGAAAACGCAAGAAGGGGAGAGAGGGACAGGGGTGGAGGGGGGGAGTGAGTAAAAAAACAAGGAATGACAAATGAGAGAGGGACAGGCATGAGCGGGTTATGGCAGGCATGGAGATTGCGATGGACATGAGGCATGCGACGATAAGAGGCACGGCAGAAATGGAAGGCATGGATACACCTCCACCATGCTGGGTGCAGCAGAGCCATCCGCCGTGCGTTCCAGCAGCAGCCTCTCCCAGGATGGAAAAAACGGCAGCATCTGCCACTTGGCTCGGATTTTCCCAGCTGCTTCCGACAACTT
The DNA here is from genome assembly GCA_027943415.1 of Closterium sp. NIES-67. Classification (NCBI taxonomy): domain Eukaryota; kingdom Viridiplantae; phylum Streptophyta; class Zygnematophyceae; order Desmidiales; family Closteriaceae; genus Closterium; species Closterium sp. NIES-67. The sequence goes on along the minus strand of BQMB01000474.1, from coordinate 43,141 downwards.
TCGAACCTTCTCCTCAATGCTCTCCCCAAACTTGCTCACTGCCCTCTCGCACTCCTTCACCGCTCCTTTGAGCTCATCTTCCCTCCCCTTCGCACCCTCCAAAATCTCTCAGCATTTGTACTTCTCTCTTGTACCGCACCTCCTTGCCTTTCCTCCTCTCCTCCGCCAGTCTCACTCGCTCCTCCGTCTCCCTAAGCCTCTCCCTCAACTCACCCATCAGCCTCTCACTCTTCTGCACTTCACCAGTCAATTCTCCTTCCCTCCTCTTTGCATTATCAGTAGCCTCTATAGCTTTCTCCTCAGCCCTTATTCTCTTTGCTGCTTCCTCCATCACCCTTTCCTCCATATTTCTAAGTAGATCCCTCAACTCACCAGTAAATCTTTCACTCTCCTTTTTCTTTGCCATGGCCGACTCTTCCCTCCCGCGCTCTCCTCCATCCTCCTAAGCCTTTCCACAATGCCGGCCGTCTTCTTTCAGCCTCTTCCTTCGCCCTTTTCAGCTCCGCTTCCTGCCTCCACACCCTCTCTGTAAGCTCAATAAGTTGCCTCTCCACCTCTCTCACTTTCCTTTCCTCTTCCTCTCTCACTCTCCCCTCCATCTGCCCAGGCCTCTCCTCCAGCCTCCCACGCATAGCCACCTCGGCATCTGCTTCATGATCACCTCCCACCCTTTTTCGAGTCGCCTCATTGTGTGCCTCAAAGTCTCCTGCCACCGCATCACTATCCACCTCGCCTTCCTCTCTCTCCACACCCACTCCACCGTGCATGCCTGCCACCTCGCCTCCAGGCATCCTTGCAGGACCAGCCATGTCATCACCTACTGCCTCATCGTTTGGCACGTCACCACGTGCCACCTCACCACATGCCACCTCACCTGCCACCTCACCACGTGCCACCTCACCTGCCACCTCTCGTTCCTCTACCTTCACAGCTACTGCATGGCCCACACCCGCGCCTCTCCTCTTGTACACCTTACAAGCACACCCTTCGTCAACAGGATTATAGCGGCTTTTCTTACCGTAACTATGATTCTCATTCCCAAAACCACCACCCACTTCCTCGCATTCTTCCTTCACTCGCACACCAGCTCCCCCCCCTTCTCTCCCCTCGTTCGCGTTTCCCCGCTTCTCCACACGCACGCGCGCGGCTCCCTCTTCCTGCGCCCCTCCCCCTTCCTGCGCCCCTCCCCCTTCCTGCGCCCCTCCCCCTTCCTGCGCCCCTCCCCCTTCCTACGCCCCTCCCCCTTCCTGTGCCCCTCCCCCTTCCTGCGCAACTCCCGTTCCCTGACTTCTCTCACGCCCATCTCGCCCTTGCGGCTGTTTCGGCGTCGCTTGTTGAGCATTCTCTTCTTCCCCTCTTCTCGTGCCCGCATTGCCCGCCGTCACACCTCGACCTACATTAATGGGAGCCCCCTCAGGGAAATCGAGATCCAAAACAGGCGAAACGACGGTCCAAGTACTATTCCAGCGAAGCGAAGGATTGCGTGTACACGGCAGAGATGAGGGGGAATAAGTGGAGCTGGAACGAACTGGCAGGGGGTTGGCCAAGGAATGGGCGACTCGCTCGTAGCAGTGCGGGTTTGCAAGGTTGCGCGGGGGAGAGCGGGGGATGGTAGGAAACCCTAATTTGCGCAGGTGGGGCGTGCTTGCGAAAGCAGGGAGCGCATACCTTTTCAAACGGGTCTGAAATTTTGAAGTAATGGCTAACTGGGAACATCGAGAGTTCTGAAAATTCTGGTGGTTTTATAATGGGATAATTGGGGCAAATACACCCGCATTGGGCTGACACGCGCGCTTGATACGCAGTAAGAACGCGCTCTGAGAGAGCGACCTCACCCAGTTTCCTGCTCCACTGACTTTGAACTTCGGCCTTCCTACCTTCAGTACCCCATAGTCGTCTTCGCGCTCTGCCGCTTTGCCTACTTCTCGTGAAACTTGAATATGATGAGCTTGGCTTTCGTTGAATGACTCCCACATATACAGGCTCTGTCGACTGATCGGATCTCGGCGAGTGCGTGGTTCCGACAAAGGGCTCAGCTGGATCAGCGTTCGGGTCAATCAAACCCCCCGACTTCTGCTATTCTTCTCTACTGGATGCTCGCCTTGTTTCGAGGTTTCGCCGTTTCTCCCCGCGAGCATTGACTCACCCGCGCACTCAGCAACCTCTAAGTAGCGCCGCGCTTAGCACTGGCCGTAGCACCTTGCATCCGCCCGGCCCGGCATGGCGCAGCGCAGCACGGCCGGCGTGACGTTTTCGTTGATCGACGAGGACCACACCATCGGCAACTCCGTGCGCTTCATTCTCAATCAAGAGTAGGTGTCCATTTCCCAAAAACGTTAGACTCGCTGAACTATAGGGAATCCTTCGACCCACACCAGCGCGAATTCCGTGCGCTTCATGCTCAACCAGGAGTGCGTGTCGCCTGTTTCTACTGACGTGCTTCTAGAGAGGTGCTTCTAGAGGCGTGCTTCTAGAGACGTGCTTCTAGAGACGTGCTTCTAGAGGCGTGCTTCTAGAGACGTGCTTCTAGACGCGTGCTTCTAGAGACGTGCTTCTAGAGACGTGCTTCTAGAGACGTGCTTCTAGCGAAGTGTCAAGGACGTGTCGCCTGCTTCTACAAGTATAGCCTGTTTCTAAACGTGACGCCTGCGTCTGGACGCGTCGGCCACTCCCAGAGACCTGTAGCCTGCTTCTGCGAGCTTAGTGAAGTTCGTAAACCCGCTGAAAACTTTAGGAAAAGCCTTTGGCCCCAAACCCTAGGGACAACCCTAACCCCAAACCCTTGGGACAACCCTAACCCCAAACCCTAGGGACAACCCTGACCCCAAACCCTAGGGACAACCCTAACCCCGAACCCTAGGGACAACCCTGACCCCAAACCCTAGGGACAACCCTAACCCCGAACCCTAGGGACAACCCTAACCCCGAACCCTAGGGACAACCCTAACCCCGAACCCTAGGGACAACCCTGACCCCGAACCCTAGGGGAAGCCCTCAACCCTGAACTTTTTTTTTCAAGTTTCTTCTTGCTAAGTCTTTTGCGTTTTCGAGATTGCCTCCATGGTGCCTCATTATCGCTGCGCGTCCCCTCTGTTGCTCATTCACGGACCTGCAGTTCCTGATCTGAGTGCCCCGTCCTCACACTTGTCTTGGGCATGCCACGTCATCGTCTCCCCCCCCCCTCTTCTCCCCCTCCTCCCTCCTTCCCACCCCCCAACTCCTCTCCTCCCTTTTCCACCCTCCCTCTCTGCATCCTCTATCCATCCCCGTTACAAGCAGCCCTCGTGTGAGCTTTTGCGGCTACTCCGTGCCACACCCGTCAGAGCACAAAGTGAACATCCGAGTGCAAACCACAGGTGAGGGGAGAGGGTAAAGTTTCAAGAGCGCATGTCACGGTAGGACCTATCATCCAGAAACTTCAAGGTCGCTACTCTCCGGGGATCACCGCACACTCTTGTTTAAGTTTTTGTGAAGGGAAGTTGGGGACCCACCCATGAGTGCATATGCATGTGCTTGTGACATGCCTATGTTCTCATCTACATTCAGAATTCTTAATATGCCTATCACTCCACGCACATGCCTATGCCCCCACTCACATGCCTATGGACCCAAGGTTCAAAATTACGGTTTTCGAAAAATACAGACTGTAAATTACGACCGTTTTTTCGGGCAGTTTCGGAAAAAAACGGCGTAATTTAAATAGAGCACTTGAATATATTTTTTTCGAGGGAGATTGGCTCCTAAGCGGCTCCAACGTAAACTGAATGCTTAATAGTGCACCATGGCACCTACAAACACGACCTGCAGACAGGCATGACCCCTATTTGCACCTAATCCCTACACTTGCACATGCTACCTTCTCCTCATCCTACTCCTACTCTACGCCTTCTCCTCCTCCCCCTCATTCTCCTCATCCTCCTCCTCCTCCTCCTCCTCCTCCTCGTCCTCATCCGCCCTGCCCATCTCTGCGACGCTGTCTAAATACGCCGGAAACAGGTCGGAGGTGTTTTAAGTCAGCGATGTCAAGGAAATCTGAAGTTGCTATGCGGTAGAGTAAACTGGCTTAGATTTCAGCTAGAAAAACGCTCCAAACTAAGTCCTGTGGCAGCTTACAAAACGTCCTACGTATTTGTATCTCACGACTTCGAATTTGGGTTGAGAAAGGCTTCGAAGAGAACCCAAATCCATTGGGTTCTGTTTTCGAAACGCGCTTCGGCAGGGGGGTTTCGCAAAATGCGCGAAACCACCCTACTGGGCGCGAAAGGAACCAACGGGTTTCGCGAAGGGGGGGTTCTTTCGTAACGGTCCAGGGAAATTCGGTAAAATGCGCGACTCGGGGTTCGAGTGACTTCGCGCTTCGGGAAAACGTTGACTTATGAACATTCGGGGGTGCGCGTGTACCCCCATCCCCAAAATCCTGATACGGAATTCGACATTCTGAATGTACACCACTGGTTCAAAAAAACGGCCGTAAAAAACGGCCGTTTTTTTTAACCAACCCAAAAAAGGTGATTTCGAACCGTAATATTCGTATTATATGGCCGTAAATAACGAAACCGTATAATACGGACTAAAAATATAAAAAAACGCCGTAATTTTGAACCTTGTATGGACCCACTCACATGTCTATTCTTTCACTCCGATGCTCTTACCAACCTATGCCCTTGCCTGACCAGGTGAGCCTGCAAGGGAGGTGCTGAAAGACGGGCTGTTGGAGCTGGCTGGGTTCTGTGAGCACGTGAGCCGCACTTTTGAAGCTGCGTTTGATAAGTTCGAGAGAAGACGGCGAGGGGAAGCGGTGGAGGAAGAAGAGGAAGAGGAGGAAGAGGAGGGAGACGGAGAAGAAGGGGGAGAAGGGGGAGATGAGGACATGCAAGATGCATCTTGAAAATGAAACTGCATTGCTGGCACGAGCTGTGTCTGGTGGTAATGCTCTATGGGATGGTTTACTAATAAACAGTCTCATGGGTGTGTCGCATCTGTGAGGTACGGTAACAGGAGTAGATATCTGCGAATGTGCGTACCGGTATGTATCGATCACAAATGCGAAGCAGCTAAGTGTTGGTTGCATGAAGGGAGGATGTTGTGAGGATGTTATTCAGTGATTTTTTTTTCACAAATGTGCTTCCTTTTGTTACTTGAATTCGGGCCCTCGGTCTCAACAAATATACTGTGTATTGTCAAAACATATCTTACCGTAATATGTTATTGTAGATTGTATAGGTTTGTGCCTTAGAGGGTACTACACTACCCTATATTCTCTTGTACTCTCACATTCTAGTAGTTCATTCTAGCATTCTAACATGGTATCATGAGTAGGTTAGGTCCCGCTCGCCCACCAGCGCTTCCGCCATAGGTCCCAGCCGCCCGTTCCCCCTAGCCGGCCCTTTCCCCCCAGCCGGCCCGTTCCCCCTAGCCGACCCGCCCCTAGTCGGCCGCCGGCCCGCACCTGTCCCGTAGCCGGCCCGTGCCCGCCCCGTAGGTGGCTCGCGCCCGCCTCGTAGCTGGCCCCGCGTCCGTCCCGTAGCTGTGCCCGTCCCGTAGCCGGCCCGCGCCCGTGCCCGTCGCCGGCCCGCACCCGACCCGTAGCCAGCCCGCGTTCGCCTCGTAGCCGGCCCGCGCCTGTCCCATAGCCGGCCCCTACCCGCGCCTGTAGCCGGCCCGTCCCGTAGCCGGCCCCGTCCTGTGCCCGTCCCGTCGCCGGCCCTCGCCCTTACCCGTACCCGGCCCGTCCAGTAGCCGGCCTCGTCCCGCGCTCCTAGCCAGCCTGTCCAGCAGCCGGCCCGCGCCCGTAGCCGGCCCGTTCCGCGCCCCTCCCCGGCCCGTTCCGTGCCCGCGCCCGTAGCCGGCCCTTCGCCTGCCCCATTCCGGCCCGCGCCCGTCTCGTAGCCGGCCAGCGCCCGTCCTAGCCAGCCCGCGCCTGTCCCGTAGCCGGCCCGCGCCTGTCCCGTAGCCGGCCCGCGCCTGTCCCGTAGCCGGCCCGCGCCCGTCCAGTAGCCGGCCCCCGCCCGTTACGTCACCTGCCCGTGCCCGCCCCGACACCGGCCCACGCCCATCCCGTAGCTGGCTTGCGCCCGGCCCGCACCCGGCCCGTAGTTGGCCCTGCACCCGTCCCGTCGCTGGTCCGCGCCTGCCCCGTAGCCCGGCTCCGTCGCCCAGCTGCCCCTGACGTGCAACCGGCCCCTGCACAGTGCTGCACCGCGCTTAACCGCTTTGCACCGCGCTGCACCGCACTGTACCGCTCTGCACCGCGCTGCACCGCACTGTACCACACTGCACCGCAGTGTACTGTACTACATCGCACTGTACCGCACTGTACCACACTGTACCATACTGTACTGCACTGCACCGCACTGTACCGCACTGCACCATACTGCACTGCACTGTACCGCGTTGTTCAGCACTGCGCTGCCGCTGCATCGCTCTTGATGGCGGACTCGGTGCTACGCTTTGACGCGGAGGGTCAGCCAATCGAGTTCAACACGTGGCTCGTCGACCTCCGCCGTCAGCTCACTGGTCAGCGGCAGGACGGCCACTCCCTAGTTGTCCACCTCGACGGTACGCTCCCCTGCCCTGACCCCCCTGCTGCACTGCCTGCTAACTCCACGTCTGCTGATCGTGAGTCCGCTGCTACTGCAGCCCTTGCTCGTGCAGTTTGGCTGTCGCGTGACGCGGTTGCGCAGCTCGCGATCAGTCATGCCATTCCCCTGTCTGAGCGTCCCCGCTTTAGGTCTTTCACGATTGCGCATACATTCCTAGAGGCAGTTATTGCGCGCTATTCCACCCAGCCCGCTCCTTCCGTCGGTCGCCTGGTCCTGCCGCTGCTTTTCCCTGATCTCGCATCTTTCCCCACTGTCGCTGACCTAGCCGCCCACCTGCGCACGCTAGACTCGACCTAGCGCTCTGCCTGCACTGAGGCCCAGCTCCGCGTGTTCCAGCCCCCCTTCTGTGCTACCCTCTACCTGCTTGCCACCCGCCTCCCTGACCGCCTTGCTACTGCCCGCGATCGTTTTCTTAGTCTCCACCCCACCGACCTCACCCTCACTGACTTTGTCGACACCCTGTCTGCCATAGAGACCCGCCAGCGCTCTATCGCCCAGTCCAACGGTAGTGTGCCAGTCTCTATCTTTCAGGGCTATGCGCCCGCTCAATGCACTTTCTCTGGCGGCTCTACTGCCGTGGCTGAGACGGCCGCTGCAGCGTAGTTCCGTCCGGGAAACGGCCACCGCCCCAAGGCGGGGGGCAGCGATGGTAGTGGAGGGGGTGGGGGTGGAGGAGGTGGTGGAGCCGGGTCGCCCGCAGGGAGTGTTGATGAGGGCGCTGGGTCTAGCACCGCCGAGCAGCAGCCTCAGCCGCAGCAGCAGGTTCTGCCGCAGGATCAGCAGCCGCTGCCGCAGTAGCCGCAGCAGCCACTGCAGCAGCAACAGCCACTGCAGCAGCAGCAGCTGCCGCGACAGCAGCAGCAGCAGCGGCGGGTTGGTCGTCTCCCGCCCGGGTGGCCCGACACTGGTGGCGGCGGTGGTCGCGGTGCTCGTGCGCGCGGCATGATGTCGGGTGGTTGTTCGGGCGACGGGCGCTGCCAGTACCAGCTCAAGACCGGTCCTCGCCGTTGCCTCATGTGCGATAAGATCGGTCACACCCCCACCTGCTGTTTCAGTCGCCTGGAGGACCTGTTTCGTCTCCGCTTCGGCCCGTCGCCCGACCTCCCCGACTGGCTCAGCTTGCTCCGTCAGGGTGTTCAGATCTTTGATATGGACATGGATGAGATTAAATCTGCGTTGTATGTGCTGTTTGTTGATGACTCTAGTGTGATTGGTTCAGCTTACCCCGGGTTGCCTTGTGTAGGTGTTCCTAGGTCAGACTCCCCTGCTGCGCCAGGCGTAGGATCCCCTGCTTTGTTTAGCTTAGGCTCCTCTGTCGCCCCTACGGCTCCTGCCGCCACTGCCGCGCTCTCCTTCACCCTCGACTCCGGCGCTTCCCGGTGCTTCTTCTGGGACCCCACTACTCTCACGCCGCTTGCAGCTCCCGCCACAGATTCCCTGGCTGAACCTTCCTCCGGCCCTGTCGTAGCTCGTAGCTCCACTACCCTTCCCTCTCCGGCAGCTCCTTCTGGCTCACTTATAGGCCTGCACATCCCCTTGTTCTCTAGGAACCTAGTTGATGTCGGTTGCCTTCAGGACCTTGGCGTCACCACTACGTTCCCTGGTCACGAGCATTACGCCATCTGTACCGAGGCCGCCACCGGTGCTCCCCTCACCACGTTCCCCCGGCACCCGGTGTCTGGCCTGTTCACGCTGGACACCGCCCCCCCCCCGGTTGGGCCGTCTCTCCAGGTACCTTAGTCTCCTCAGGTAGCTGCGTCTTGCTCGTGTCGGTCGCTCACTCACCCGACAGTGCTGTGGCACCACCGCCTGGGTCACCCTGCCCTCCCTCGTCTTCGTCATATGTCTCAGCACGGTCTTGTTCCAGGTCTCCCTGTGTCGTTCCCCGTGCTCCCCTCCTCACCCGCGCCGCCGTGCACCCCCTGTGTCGAGGGCCGACTCCGCCATGCCCCTCACTCCTCCTCGTTCCCCCCCACCACCGCACCCTTGCAGACCTTGCTTATGGACGTCTGGGACCATGCCCCCGTTCATGGGTTGCGTCGTGAGCATTACTTCCTCGTCCTTGTTGACGACTACACTCGTTACACCACCGTGTTTCCTCTGGAGCGGAAGGCTGACGTGCCTGACATTCTTATCCCGTGGCTTGTCTCTGCGCGTTGTGCACCGAGGTCTCCCTGTGTTGCGTCTCCACTCTGACCGCGATGGCGAGTTCGCCTCCGGTTGCCTTGCGTTTCTGTTGTGCGGAGGGCATCACCCAGACGTTCACATTGCCGGACTCACCGCAGCAAAATGGGGTCACTGAGCGACACATCGATTCCGTCATTGAGGTGGCTCGTACCTCCATGATCCATGCCAGTGCACCCCATTTTCTGTGGCCGTTCGCCGTTCGCTACGCCACTCACCAGCTTAACCTGTGGCCGCACCCTAGGCGGCCGCAGGTTTCGCCGACCCTCCTCTGGACTAGGTCTCCCGGTGACGCGTCTGCGTTCCACGTCTGGGGCTGCCTTCCTCACGTTCGTGCCTCTGGCACGGACAAGCTCACTACCCGCACCGCCCCCTGTGTCTTCCTTGGTTTCCCCCTCGACTCGTATGACTGGCACTCTACCACCCGCCTTCTCACCGGTTCCTTCACTCTCATGACGTCACCTTTGATGAGTCCATCTCCTTCTACCACCGTTTTCCCCACCGTGGTCCCCCGGTAACCCCCCCCCGTTCCTGGTTGCCCCTCCTTGCTCGTCCCTGCTTCCCCACCTCCCCGTCCTGCCCCGTCTGGTGTATCTCACGTCACCCCCCTCCAGTCTGTTGTCCCGGTCGAGGAGTCTGCTGACTCTAGTGGCCCCGCGGCACAGTCTTCGCCGCCTGCCCCCTCCCCATTGTCTCCTCCTCCGCTGTCACAGCCGCAGCCACCGTCGCAGCCGCAATCGCCGTTGTCGCCGCCGCAGCAGCCGTTTGTGCCCTTTGGGGGTGCTGGAGTTGAGGAGGGTGCTAGTCCTGGGGTTCCTGGTGTGGCGTGTCCCGGTGGGTCTGGTGGTGGTGCCGGTGCTGAGCGGGTCTATGGTTCTGGAGATGTTCCTTCTGGGGGTGCTGGAGTGGACTGTTCCGGAGGTAGCCGTGGAGCAGCTGGCGGTCCAGGTGCTGACGTCGTGCAGCCGCAGCAGCGGAGATCGCCGCTGGTGTCCGCCCTCCGGCTGCTCGGCCTTCCCTCCCCTGACCGCGCGTCTGCGCCTCTCCTACCGTCTCCTCCTCTTCCTGTCTATGGCCCTGTGTTCCCTCCTCCGGACTCGTCTCCGGCTCGGCTTCCCCCGCATTCCCCTCCTGTGTCTCCTCCTGTGTCTCCTGACCCGACGCCTCCGTCTCACGTCTGGTCTCGCCGTCCCTCTCATGCTCGTCCTACCTCCCCTGTTCCGCATTCTCACCCTATGTTGCTTTGTTCCCACACGTCTCGTCCTCCTCTCCTACAGTCGCCTCCCCCGTTCTCAATTGTTGTCACGCCTCCCCCACTGTCTGACTACCTTCGTGCCGCTCGTCCTCTTGTTCCCCGGGTCCTTGCCTCCCTCGTTACCAACCAGTCAGTTCCTGTTTCGCATCTTCACGCGCTTGTCGCTGCTGTGGACTTCGCCTCTACCCGCCGCCTTGACTACGCCACCGCTCTGGTCTCTGACCCTGCCTGTCCTCCGTCCATCGGGGGTGCTTCTGCCCTCGGCAGTGACGCCCTGGAGGAGCGGCAGTACGAGCTTGCTTTCCTGTCCAAGGCCGCTCCCCATCTCTGCTCCATGCTACTCATCCCTGAGGTTGACCCAGACGCCTTTGACATCTCAACCCCTCGCACCTACGCTGAGGCCACCTCGGGAACCTGGGCCTCAGAGTGGATAGCTGCCATGGAGCAAGAGATGGAATCTTCGAGATCCACCGGCACCTACATCGACGCAGTTCCCCCACACGGTGTGAACGTAGGCGATGGCCGCTGGCTCTTCAAGGTGAAGCGCCCCCCTGGAGAGCGGCCTGTGTTCAAGGCTAGTCGATGTTTGCTGGCTCTACGTGGCTAGAGGCTTCTGTCAGCGTGAGGGGATGGACTTCTTTAAGACCTTCGCCCCGACCCTGAAGATGACTACTCTTCGGGCACTCCTACACGTAGCAGCACAGCGTGACTACGAGCTCCACTTCCTCGACTTCTCCACGGCGTTTCTTCAGGGCAGCCTACACGAGCAGGTCTACCTGCGCCGCCCTCAGGGCTTCACTGGTACCTTCCCTCCTGGGACCCAGTGGCTCCTGTGGCGCCCAGTCTACGGCCTACGATAGGCGCCCCGTGAGTGGCAGACACGCTACGTGACACCCTAGCTGACTTGCAGTTCTTTCCGTCCTCTGCCAACCCCTCGCTATTCGTTCGGGCTGGCCAGACCCCGTTCTACATCCTTGTTTACGTAGATGACTTGGTCTTTGCGACTGCAGACAGCGACGCACTTGCCTTCGTGAAGGCGGAGCTGCTGAAGAGACACACCTGCACTGACCTAGGAGAGTTGCGCCACTACCTTGGCCTGCAGATCTCCAGGGACATAGCAGCGGGCACCATCACCCTCACATAGTCACACTTGGTGCGCCAGGTCCTTCAGCGGTTCGGTCTTCATTTCTCCTCTACACAGCCCACACCTCTGCCAGTAGACCACAGGCTCTCAGCTCCTGTCCCTGAGGAGTCAGTAGAGCCCAGTGGTCCTTACGCAGAGTTGGTGGGTTGCCTCATGTACCTGATGACCTGCACTCGCCCAGATCTCGCATACCCTCTCAGCATCCTGGCTCGCGTTGTAGCCACAGGCAGACACCGACCACAGCACTGGTCGGCCGCTAAGAGGGTTTTGCGTTATCTTGCGAGTACATCGGGCATGGGGCTGGTGCTTGGTGGACGCAGGCAAGTGGTCCTTACTGGGCACACAGACGCTTCTTGGGCAGGCGACGCTGAGACCCTCAGGTCCTCCCAGGGCTACTGCTTTAGCCTTGGTTCATGTGCTGTTTTGTGGAGAGCTACTCACTCCTCGTCTGTTGCCCAGTCCAGCTGTAAGGCTAAGATCTATGCCGGTGCCATGGCGGCACAGGAGCTCCGCTGGCAGACCTTCTTTGTCACAGGATCGAATGTCTCGAGGAAAGGTTGCACTATCGATGAATACAGGCGCTTTTCTACTTCCAGAGTACATCAGGTAACCAGGTTTATCCTATCCAAAGGGAATAGACCCTTCTAGAATATAGAATTACCCTCCGTATAGCCATGCGAGGCAATTGGCGTTAAGGGATTACGGCAGGATTATGCTAGATAGAGCGCGCTAGTACATCCCAAGCCTGGTCGGTAATGTAAGTATAATAGCAAGATAAACCAAAGGAGAATGGAAAATGGAGAATAGGAAACCAAATAAGATGAGATAACATGAGAGATGAAATAGAAAGGAAAGAGAAGAAGGGACAAGTGGTGTAACGGGGTCGTACTCTCACACTTCCCCCCCTCAAAGCTGGGTGGTAGAAGTAACAACCTGCTTGAAAAGGTAGTCATGCAGAGGACGACGGGCGTTACCCATGTCGGACTCAGGTACCCAGCTGTCCTTGGAAGGATCATAACCCTTCCAACGAATAAGAAGCTCCACGATGCCATTCCGACGACGGCTGTGTGCAAGCACGGACTCGACCTCGTACTCGGGTTCATTCTGGACGAGGATGGGCGGCGGTTGGCATCCGACGAAGATTGTGTTCGGATCCCGATAGGGCTTCAGAAGTTAGACATGGAAGGCGTTGTGAATCTTCCAGGTAGCTGGCAGGCGTAAGGGGAAGGTAACAGGAGTGACCTGTGCTTCAACGAGAAAAGGTCCGCAGAAGCGAGGTCGAAGTTTGGATGGGAGGTGGCTGATGTCCAGGTTGCGGGTGTCGAGAAGCACCTGGTCTCCCACCGTGATGGTGTGGTCGTTGCGATGGCGATCGGCTTGGCGCTTCTGCTGCTGCTGGATGTCAAGGAGGCACTTGTGGGTCCGATCCCAAAGCTGATGCATGGTCGTGATGTTGTCGTGTGCAGGTTAAACTGTTGCTGATGTTGTCGGTTTCTGTGGTGTGAGTGGGTGGCGTCTGTAGCAGAGGAAGAACGGCGTCTGTCCAGTAGCGGCATGTGTAGCGTTGTTGTAAGCGAACTCGAGTACGGGTAGGTGCAAGTCCCATTTGGAGATCTCGTCCTTGCAGGCTGCACAGAGGAGTTGCTCAACAATCTGGTTGAGGCGCTCGGTCTGTCCGTCTGTCTGCGGATGGTAAGCGGATGACATGGCGAGTTTGGTCCCGAGCAGAGACATTAGTTCCTTCCAGAACTTGCTAGTGAACTTGGGGTCTCGGTCGGAGATGAGTGTGGTTGGAATGCCATGTTGTGAGATGATGTAGCGAAGGAAGAGTTGTGCTGTCTCCTCGGTTCGGGCTGTCGTGTGTGTCGGGATGAAGTGTCCCATTTTTTAGAATTTGTCGATGACGACAAGAATCGCGTCATGACCATTGGTGGTAGGTGGTAACCCGGTGATGAAATCCAGGCTTACCACTTGCCATGGTTGTTCTGGGACAGGAAGAGGCTGCAGTAGTCGCGCCTTCTTCTGTTTGCTGCTCTTCATCCGTTGACACGTATCACAGGACGTGACGAATTTCTGAACATCGTCTGCCAAGTGGGGCCAGTAGTAGTGTTTTGCGATACCGGTCAGCGTCTTGTTGCTACCGAAGTGTACGACGTAGAGGACGTCGTGGTATTCTTCGAGTAGTAACTGGCGCAAAGGAGTGTAATTAGGTACCCAAATCTTCGTTGATCCTTTCCGTTACGCGATGTCGTTGTCCCACTGTAGTAGATGTCACTTTTCTTCCAAGGGTATTTCGGGGTCGATGGTGTACCCGTGTGTGAAGAGTCCCTTGAGTAGTGGATTCATCCCTTCAACTTGGATAGCGGCAACGTGTGCAGGCCGGCTAAGGGCGTCCGCTTTGTTTTTGTAGCCAGGCTTGTACACGATGTCGTAGTGGAAGTGTGTCTCGAGGAAGTCGATCCACCGGACCTGTCGCCTGGAGAGATTTGGTTGTGTCTTCAAATATTTCAGGCTGGAGTGGTCGGTGTAGACGGTCGTTCTTCGTCCTTCGAGATAACATCTCCATGCTTTGAAGGCGATGACAATAGCAAGAGCCTCTTTGTCATGTATCGGGTAGTATAGTTCTGCCCCGTGTAGTTTCTTGCTGAGGTAGGCGATTGGTTGCAGTCCATTCCCCTGGTCTTGCATCAAGACTGCTCCCACTACCTGGTCGCTGGCGTCAGCTTCGATGACGTAGTTGCGTTCGGGATCTGGCAAGATGAGTACTGGTGCGGACGTGAGTGCTTGTTTCAGCTGTTACACGACTTCCTGGTGCTTCGTCTCCCATTTGTAGGGCGTGTTCTTCTTCAGCAGATTCGTGAGTGGTGCCGTGATTTTTGCGTACTGTGGCACGAACCTGTTGTAATAATTAGCGAAGCCTAGGAACTGCTGCAACTCTTTCACGTTCTCGGGTGTCTTCCACATACGTACGGCTTCGATTTTCTTGGGGTCGACGTGAACTCCTTCAGCGCTCACCATGTGTCCTAGGAATTGGAACTTCTCCAGGGCGAATTCGCTCTTAGACAGTTTGACGTAGAATCGCTCGCGTCGAAGAATTTCGAAGACGCGTCGCAGGTGTTCGACGTGCTGCTTCATGTCGCGCGAGTAGATGAGGATGTCGTCCAGGTACACCACCACGCACTCGTCCAATAGTGGCCGTAGAATGTGGTTCATTTCGGCTTGGAATGTTGCCGGTGCGTTGGTGAGTCCAAACGGCATTACCAGATACTCGTACGATCCATACCGAGTTCGGAAAGCAGTTTTGTGGATAGAGTTGTCCGCCATCCGTATCTGCCAGTATCCGGACCGCAGATCCAGTTTGGAAAATATCATAGCTGCCCGAAGCTGGTCAAGCAGATCATCGATTCGTGGAATCGGGTACTTGTTCTTCATGGTCTGCTTGTTGAGTTCTCGGTAGTCGATGCACGTGCGTAGGCTTCCGTCCGGTTTCGGTGTGAAGAGTACTGGGGCACCGTATGGTGAAGTGGATGGTCGGATGAGTCCTTTGGCTAGGAGATACTTGATTTGTTTTTTCATGTCGGTCAGCTCTGTAGGGCTGAGCCGATATGGTGCTCGGAAGGTTGGCTTCGAACCCCGTTCCTCCACGATCCCGTGTTGATGCGTTCGGTATGGCGGTAGCTCGTTCGGAAGATCGTCAGGAAGAATGTCTTGGAACTCCTTCAACAATTCCTTGATCTTTCCTGGAGGTTCTGAGGTCTTCTCCCTGTCGTTTTTCACTTCTGTTGCTATCGCCAGGAACCCGGTGTCGGTTCGCTTCACGTCCTTCTCGAATCGTGCAAGTGTCTCCACTGGGATATCTCCTGTATCGTCCCAGTTGGGTAGTTGTACTCTCCTTCCGCAATGACTGGCGACTCCCATTTTTTTGCTTCTGATTGGTCGAAGGATTTCTGCCACTGTTGCGTGCCCGATACTCAGCGCGTGCGGCTTTCATTTTGTTGTAGTCGAAGATTCGATGGCCCGGCACCCCGCAAAAATCACACGTGAAGTTGGTGTTTTTCGGACGTGGCCGCCCGTCGAACCTGTCGATTTCCATCGGGTCGGCGAACGTGGTGTGAGCCGAGCAGTCGCCCTGTCGCGTACTGCCGACGTGCGTCCGTCGTGCCCCGGCGTTGACCATATCAAAGCGTTTCGCGGCCGATACGACGTCACTGTAGCTCGCGTAGTTTGTCGCTGCCACTTGTCATATGACTTCGGTCTTCAGTCCGGCGAGGTAAGACTGTACTTTTTCCCCTTCGGTCAGGTTGGGAATTCGGTTATAAAATTCTTCCATCTGCTGCGTGTATTGCGCTACACTCCCGAACTGTCGATGTCGATGATTTTTTTCCCGGGCAAGGAAACCCGAATTTATCGGCTCGAAACGTTTGAGAAGGTCGGTGCGGAACTGCTGCCACGTGGCTTCACCGTGGAAAAACGTGCTGTTACCGCCGATCCACTCGAGTGCCGGCCCTCGCATCAGTGTCGCCGCGAGTCGTACGCGTTGACCGTCCCATACTAGCGAGCTCCATCCGACGGCTGCAAAGTAGATCTCCATGCCGGCGATCCATCTGCGGACGTCGGAGATTCGATCGCTCGAATTGAACGGCTCAGGTGGGCGCGGTTTCAGAGCCTCGAGAAACTGCTGCGTCGTCGCCGTTGTCGAGACGTGCTGCGCTCTGGCGAGTCGAGTTACTCGCTCGAACTCGGTTCGCCATGCCTCGCGGTCCGCTCGCATCTCCTCCTGAAGAGCGGCGATGCTCGCGAAGAGCTGCTGGGTAACCTCGGCGTTGTCGAAGGGGGGGGGGGGGGGTGGGTAATTCACAAAACGCGGAGCTGGTGCTTACCAGAATCGGCGCCGAATTTGTCGCCCCCGGCGGTTTTTCGAGGCAGGTTTTCCCGCTGCTGCTGCTTTGTTGAGTGCGGCCGAGTGAGAAAAGCTCTGATTACCAAGTGTTACAGGATCGAATGTCTCGAGGAAAGGTTGCACTATTGATGAATACAAGGCGCTTTTATACTTCCAGAGTACATCAGGTAACCAGGTTTATCCTATCCAAAGGGAATAAACCCTTCTAGAATATAGAATCACCCTGCGTATAGCCACGCGAGGCTATTGGCTTTGAGGGATTACGGCAGGATTACGCTAGATAGAGCGTGCTAGTACATCCCAAGTCTGGTCGGTGTTATAATTATAATAACAAGATAAACCAAAGGATAAGGGAAAATGGAGAATAGGAAACCAAATGAGATGAGATAAAAAGAGAGATGAAATAGAAAGGAAAGAGAAGAAGGGACAAGTGGTGTAACGGGGTCGTACTCTCACATTCTTGCTCACC
The DNA here is from genome assembly GCA_027943415.1 of Closterium sp. NIES-67. NCBI lineage: Eukaryota > Viridiplantae > Streptophyta > Zygnematophyceae > Desmidiales > Closteriaceae > Closterium > Closterium sp. NIES-67. The sequence continues at coordinate 26,587 of BQMB01000474.1, read as the reverse complement.
GACTTAGGTGAGCGGCCTAGCTCTGCCCCGGTCCTGTACGCTGACAACAAGGCCCTGATCTTTCTGTGTCAGGAGCCTCGAATTGAGGGCAGAGCGAAGCACATCCAGCTGCGGTACTTCCTCCTGCGTGAGCTACAGCAGCGCCACCAGGCCCGCGTAGTACACTTGGCCTCCGGTGCCAACACGGCTGATATCTTTACGAAGGCGCTTGCGCCTAAAGATCATCAGCGGCACTGTGTACAGCTTGGTTTTGTTCCTGTAGCCGCTCACTTGCTAGGGCCTTGATTGTGTACAGACCTTTATATATATATTACTCTGACTGGCCTTGTGGCCTCTCTCAGTGGCTGGACTAGTAGTGCCGCCCTGGTCTTGCTCTTGTCTTGGTTTGTAGTGGCACTGGCCTCAGTGAAGGCCAAGTTACTTAGGAGACACACTTGTACAGACTTGGGGGAGCTGAGGCGCTATTTGGGCTTGGAGATCTCTCGTGATCGTGCTGCTCACACGATCACACTCTCCCAGTCCCATATGGTGCAGCAGATCCTCCAGAAGTTCAGTCACCAGTTCTCCTCAGCATAGCCCACCCCTCTGCCTGTGGATCACAAGCTCTCTACTCCTGTTCCGGCGGAGCCGGTCGAGGCTGGTGGTCCATACGCAGAGCTGGTGGGGTGTCTTATGTACCAAATGACCTGCACTCGACCAGATATAGCGTACCCTCTGAGTCTCTTGGCTCGCTTTGTTGTGACAGGCAGGCACCGACCAGTCCACTGGTCAGCTACCAAGAGGTTACTGCGGTATCTGGCGAGTACATCAGGACTGGGGCTTGTGCTAGGAGGACGGGAGCCAGTGGTGCTCACTGGACACACAGACTCATCGTGGGCTGACGATGTGGAGTCGCTCAGGTCATCTCAGGGCTACTATTTTAGTCTTGGTGCTGGTGCAGTCTCTTGGAGGTCCACCAGGTCATCGTCTGTAGCTCAGTCTAGTTGTGAGGTGGAGATCTACGCTGGGGCTATGGCCGCTCAGGAGCTCTGCCGGCTGACGTTCTTGCTTACTGACTTAGGTAAGTAGCCTAGGTCTTCCCCGGTCCTATTTGCTGACAACAGGGCCATAATCCTTATGTGTCAGGAGGCTCGACTTGAGGGCAGAGCGAAGCACATCCAGCTACGGTACTTCCTGCTGCGTGAGTTGCAGCAGCGCGGCCATGCTCGAGTGGTACAGTTGGCCTTAGAGGCCAACACCGCTGATATCTTCACCAAGGCACTTGCGCCTCGTGACCATCAACGGTTCTGTACTCAACTTGGTCTTTTTTTTGTAACAGCACCACTCCTTGTATTCCGAGTCATACTATACATGCTTGTACTTGTTGTTCTATACCTACTTGTCTTGCTACACTTGTTGACCGGCCTTGTGGCCTCTTGTCTCAGTGGTCAGACTAGTAGTGCAGCCCTGAGTTGCCTTGTTGCCCTCACCAGAGGTCTGACTAGTAGTGCTGCCCTAGTGTACTATGCGCCCTGGTGTACTATGCCTTGTTATGAACTGCCGGTATCTAGGCTAGGGGGTGTGTGAACAAATATGTTAGTATAGATTAGCTAGGTCATATTTGTTTATAGCTTAGCTAGATTAGTTTTTAGTGAGTACAGCCCTATTTTTGTATCCCTCGACATTTTCCCTTAGCCACAACTTTCCCGCTACTCCAACACTCAGATTGCAGGCTATTTACCCTGATTTATGGTAAAATCAGGGGAAAAAATGGGCTGACCCTGATGGGGCAGGAATTTGTTGAGACACAACCCTGAAATTTCAGAGTTTTTTCATGAGTGAGCTCTGAACGTTCAGCGTTATTCGTGTAGTGGGCCCTGTTGCAGGGCTCTCGCTAGGCATTTTCCACTTTCTAGGCAATCAGACGGGGCCTTTGGGCCCGTTCGATCATCAGACGCCCGATCTTTCAGCTTCTGAATAATTTTAGTTTTTAGAGTAGATTTTCTAGGAAATCAGAAGTTTCAGCCTTGCATTTCTAACTAAAAGTATTTCACCTAATCATTACGTCAGAACGATCCTACCTACCTAGAATCACAATCTACATCGATAGTACCCGCACGTCTACGGCCTCATCATCGTTCTTCAGATGCTTCTTCTTCTTCCTGACCACCTTGTCTTTCTTCCTCTTCTGGCTGAGAGGTGGCTCAGGGGGGGGCATCACGGCATTCGTTGCCTGCCGCCGCTGCACTGGAGCACGGAAATGTGCCATGAAATCTTCCCACTTCATCAGGTACTCTAGCAACGAAATGCAAATCAGGTCGGCCAGTCGGGCATCGCACAAATTACCACGCAACCAAGACTTACAGTGACGGAACAAAGTGTCCGCATGTTGGCCATTTTTGTACGTAAAATGTATAAAAACATGAATATTAGGAGTGTAGAGTTATCCTGGTCATTTGAGGTTGGTAGACAAAGGGCCTAGCACATCTTTGCTGCAGCCATTTGCCCATTTAAGACTAGTAAAATAGAAGTTGTGAAAGCAGAATTATACAGGGTACATTCGGACACTTTGTTCCCAATTCAAACAAGGCATTGCAATGTCTTGAATTAGTAACGAGTCCATCTCCCCTTTGCCCTAACAACAGCCTTAATCCTCCTGGGCATGCTATCTATCAGTCCCCTACAGACATCAGCGGAGATACCCTCCCAAGTCTCCTGCACACGCTCCCAAGTCTCCTGCACACGCTCCCAAGTCTGCAGCATGCCTGTAGGGGGGCGTTCATACTTTGCAAGCTCACGTTTGAGGTGAGCCCAAAGGTGTTCAATGGGATTAAGGTCAGGGGAGGAAGAAGGCCACTGCAGGACTGCATATGGCTGCTCAGAGAGGAACTCCTGCACAAGTTTACTCTTGTGCTTTGGATCATTATCATGCTGGAAAATAACATCAGATGCGGTCAGCGAGTAATAATCGATCGTTTGAGAGAGCTCGTCCTGCAGGATCGAGCGGTACAGCTGCCCATCCATGCGCCCCTCTATTTTACACATGAACCCGGGCCCATCATAGGACATACAGCCCCATACCATTAAGGATCCGCCCCCATGCTTCACATACTGTTTTACCTGATGCCCTTGAAGGGTCGTGCCGTCGCGGATCCATGCATAGGTGCGGCCATCGCTGCAGAAGCGGTTGATTTTGGTCTCGTCAGACCAGATTACCCGCTTCCAGTCTTCGATCGTCCAATCCAGGTGGGCTCGTGCGAATTCCAATCCGTCCCGAATGTTCCGCGCTGAGAGTCGCGGTTTCTTCGGTTGCTGTACAGCGACGAGGCCGAACTGCTTCAGTGCGTTTCGAACCGTTCGAGGGCACACCTTGATGCCCAGCTCCGACTCGAGTTGCGTAGCCGCCTCTGCACTCGTTTTCGCGGCGCCAGAAGTCACGGCACGCACAAGCCCCCGTCGCATCCGCACGGAGAGCAGGCTTGGCCGACCGTTTTGAGGGGCGGTCGGTCTAACAGCCAGGCGACCGTCACGATGACATGCCAACTCAGCATATTTCTGGACAGTACTCTTGCCTAAGTCTAACATGCGAGCGATTTTACGAATGCTTAGACCCTGGCGCAATAGGGTCATAATTCTCTCTCTAATGCATGACTTGATAGGGCGCATCCTATTCTGATACTTGCTTAGGATCTAGTCGTGCTGTGGGCAAGATCTCAATGCCTATCCTATACCGAGGGTGAAATGCAAGGTCGAAATGGTTCTAGAGTCTCGGCAGGAAGTAAGTGTCCGCATGGACCACCGTGGCTTTTTTTGTGTACTTGTTATTGCTGATTCGATATTAGCAACTACCAATACATTTTTCACTACCCTAAACCACCCACATTTTATGTCACCAACATTTTGTGGTCAGCTACATACCCCCAACATGGTTAACAACAAGTTATATGATAACAAGCCCAACATTGAATACAGTTTATTCCGTCACTGTAATAATGTTCTGACGGCTGAAGCCGCGCTCGCACTCTAATATGCTGAGAGGCAGAATAGCAACAGCCACCCACAAGCGGACAAGGTTGGGGTAGGAGGTGCGCCAGTCTTCGGATCTGAGAATGTTCTTCAAGCAGTTGTGGAATGACGTATCCTTGTAATGACCGTGGAGCATGCGTGTGAATTGAGGCAACTCCCTTTCCGCCTTGCCCAAATCAACTTCTGAACAAGGGAGAGTAAATAACAACGAGTCATAATATAAGTCACAGCCTGACACCTCACAAGGGTGGGAGGGGGGGTGAGGGCTTCCAAGTGCATAGTTAATGTAAGGTTAAGTGGATACATCCTCACCCGGCAAGGCACACTGCGCAGTGTTGAAGAGGATCTTTAGTGAACCGAATCACTCGGCGCACAGAAGATCGCGCTTTGCGACGGAGTCGGGGTTCGCGTCAGGGAAGAACATTTTCGACCCACGAGACTGCTGAGGCTCTCCATCCGCGACTCCAAGTTGCGGATGATGGCCTGCACAAAAAGGGTGACAAGAGAGATGCATGACTCCATGTCTCCCTCGCTCTTTTGGACTGGCAGAGCCTTTTCGTGCAGCTTGAAGGTGTGAGCCGTCGGGTTGCCAGCGCCATCAATGCCCTCCACTGTCACCATCCGCTTGTTCTTCGGGCCATGCTCCTCCAAAAACTCGGTGAGTAGCCTGGAATCCTCGCCGAAGTTGACGCCATACTCCACGTAGCGAGAGCGGAGGATGTTGCATGTGTTCTCTATCAGCTGGGCCACCTTGGTGATGCCGACCTGTGGGAAGGGCATACGGTAAATTAGTTCAAGGGACAGCACAAAGTTTATTAGTTTTAGGGACAAGATATTAAAAATTGCACGTAGGGCAATCACTCGCCGCACGGCACTGGAACTTCTTGTTCAAGATGTTGAGCTCCTTGAGAACATCAGCTAGGAAAAACAGAAGGAAGTAATACTTAAAGCTGCTAACGACATGGTACATGCCATCATCAAACTCATACAACAGCAACACTGCAGCCGGAAAGACTTGTACGAGACGCTGAATGGCATCACCGCGAGACAACCAACGAATGTCTTTGATACCCTGCATTTCAAGTGCGGTGTCGTGGATGAAACTCTACAGCTCCTGGAATCTTGAGTGCATGACAATGGAGTGGCCAAGGATGTCCGCAAGGCTTCGGACGACTTTGTCGACGATCTCGAGGTCGAGACAATCGTTGGCAGCGTCCTTAACCGCGAGTGCTTCTCTGCATAGAGCAAATAATTAGGATTAGGGATGTTTCTGGATGCCAGGGTACCACTATACAACTGTATAATTCAACAAGCTCACCTGTGGGTGATGCAATGATAGGACACGAGATGCGGGACCCTGGTGCGAAGCTGAGCGACAAGGCCCCGATTCGCCCCCATTATGACGTTGGCTTCATCAGTACTGATGCCACTGATCTTGTTCAGGTCTACACCAGTGGCTTCAAGGTGGTCTAACAGCAGCGTCAGTAGACAGTTCGCATCACACCTCTCAACTTTTAGGTGCCCGAAAAACTCGGTCACCACCTTGGCGTTCTTCAAGAAGGTGAGGCACACAATCATGTGTTTACCCTGCCTCCTGTCGGTGCTCTCATTCAGCTGGATGCCCACGAACGGTGACTGTTGAATGTGCTTCATCTGCTATGCTCATAGGTGAACGACGAGTGCTTCTGTGATTTGCTTGAAGCCATACATGCAGTAGTAAAAAAACAATGGTTAGGGAGGTTTTTAACATTACAGTTCACCAAAACGAGAGCAGACCCCAACTTACTCAGATTGGTAAGACCCAGGGGATTTCTCGGGGATGTGAGGAGTGCGGAGATCATAGAGAAGCAAATCAGAGAAACAAACATGGCAATAGAAGCGTCAGTCTTGCAAATCCAAAGCACAAAAAGAATCATCTGCGTGAGCCGCGCTTCGGCTCCCTGGTTGTCGTTGAAGTCGACAATGCTCGGCTGCGCAGTGTTTAGCCCATCCAGCTGTTTCTGCCGATCCTCCGCAGCCTCATGCTTCTTGCTTTGGGAGCTTCACCATCGTCTGCTTCTGAATGTCGACACCTCCATTGACGTACTTGCCGTACTGCCACTTCGGAGGAGCGTGCGCCATGCACAATCAACACTTCATGCACGAACGTCCGTTGGGGCGTTGGTCGATGAGCAGCCAGGGGAATTTTTGCACCCACTGCTCTTCGGCATTCGCCTTCAGTTCAGCAAGAAGTGCATCGGGGTCGGGGATGCGACGAGAGCAGCTTCCCGTGCTCGGCTTCGGATCAGAAGCTGAAACAGACGTTCCTGCCTCTTGGGTCGCAGATGGCGTTGCATCAGCAGCAGGTCGGGAAGTCTCTAGCCTGATGTGAGGAACACGGGTACGCACGAATCGAATGGTGCTTTGCGTGTACCTTCCAGCCGGCCGTCTCGAAGGCAGCGCTGACATCGCGGCTACTGAGAGTGGAGGCGAGGGGATCCCCGCGGCAGCAGTGGGAGAGCGAGGAGAGGCAAGCGGAGTAGATGCGAGCAAAGGCTCATCATCAATCTCCAGGAGTAAGTCAGAGAAAGGTAGAGGCTCGGCTGGGGAACTAACAGCTGGCGCGGGCATGGCCTCTGGCGTCTCTCGCCTAGGCGGAGGCTGGCATAGAAAATCCAGCCCCCTCATTGGGGGTACTGTAGCGGGAATGGGCTGAGCTATGGCGGCGACGCCGTCATCGGTGGTGGCGCTGCTAGCCATCTAAAACTGATTGGCGTGGCAAACGAGTGAGATACACTACAGAGCAGATCTAGCCTGGGTGCGGTAACGATAGTGAAACGAGAGTATAGTGGCGGACAGGGGAGCTTGTCGAAGTGAACGATGAAGAAGAGGAAGATAGGGACCGGCGCAGTACCGCTAGACTGAGCGATAGTGCGATGGTGGGTCTCTATCGTGGACAGGGCTGTGACAAAGTCAGGGAGGGTGAGGTTGGCAGGGTGGAGATTAAGGAAGTCGTCGCGGGCAGTGGCGAGGCGGTCAGGAAGGCATGGGTAAGGAAATAGAGGGTGGTGCCAAGGGGGGGGGAGGCAGTACCGTGAGCTGAGCCTCAGTGCTAGTAGCGCGGTAGCTAGTCTTGAGTGCGCGCAGGTGAGTAGCGAGATCAGCGACAGTGGGGAAGGCGGAAAGATCAGGGAAGAGCAGGGGGAGAAGGAAACGGCCGCTTGAGGCAGAGGAGGGAGTTCAATAGGGGACGCTCGGATAGGGGGAGGGCGTGACTGATAGCAAGCTGCGCAACGGCGTCGAGTGACTCCCAGATAGAGCAGGCGAGCTCAGCAGCGGCAAAGGCCTCACGCTCAGCGGTTGTGGGGGCGTCTGTAAGGGCAGCAGGCGGGTGGGGGCAAGGGAGCTTACCGTCGACGTGGACGGTCAGGGACTGGCCGTCTTGGCGCTGACCCTTCAGCTGGTGGCGGAGGTTGGCAAGCCATGACTCAAAGTCGACGGCCCGACCCTCCGCGTCCAGGCAGAGCATAGTGTCCGCCATCACCACCGCATCGGCAGCACGGTGGCACGACAGCACGGTGACACGACGGCACGGCGATACGACAACACGGTGACACAACGGCACGGCGATACGACAACACGGTGACACAACGGCACGGCGGCACAGCGGCATGCCAGCAGGACGGCACAGCGGCACGGCTGCACAACGACACGGCGACTCCGCAGCACGGCGAGCTGGGACGGCGCAGCTTGGCAAGCAGAGTCCGGCGGCGGAGCGGTGGCGCGCAGGGTCGGTAGGAGTTGGGGCCGGCGGTAGCTGTGGCCGGCGTAAACTGGGGCGGGCTCGAAATGGGGCCGGCTCGAACTTGGGCCGGCAGGAGCTGGGGCCGGCGTGAACTGGGGCCAGCTCGAACTGGGGCCGCCGAGCTGGGGCCTACGAGCTAGGAGGCGGCGAGAGAGCGTGGGCTGGCGAGCGAGGGCCGGCGAGCGCGGTAGGGGCGGCGAGCTAGGGCCGGCAAGCGAGAACTGGCGCGCGAGGGCCGGCGAGCTTGGGCCGACGAGCTGGGGCCAACGTGCTGTAGCTCGCACGGCGAGCGAAGGGCCCGTGGGCGAGGAGCCAGCGGGCGAGGGCTCGCGCGGCTCGCGCAAGAGCCAGCGGCGAGCTTGGGGCCAGCGAGCGAGGACTTGCGCGATGCACGAAGGGGCCAGCGGCGAGCTAGGGGCCAGCAGGCTAGGGGTCGCGCGGCGCGCGACGCGCCAGCGACGAGCTAGGGGCCAACGGACACGATAGGGCGGGCGCTAATGTGGCGCGACGGAGCGGGGGGCCGTGGCGAGCAAGGGCCACGTGGCGGACGGGACCAACGCGGCGTGACGGGGCAGCCTGGCGCAGCTGACTAGGGCGGCGCAGCGTGGCAGACTAGGGCGGTGCTGTACGGCGAGGTAGGTCGAGGTAGGCTGCGGTAGGCTAGGGCGGAAGCGCGGGTGGGTGGGACCTACCTAGCGTGATACCATCCCAGAGTAGCAAAGTTAACTAAGCAAGGGCATACAAGGTGATATATGAGTTGTGGATTGTACTCCCTAGGAGCACGTACCAGTTAAGCCTATAACTAGACATACGTTACAAATGTATAAGTTGACAAATCCGCCACCGCACCCTCCTTATTCAACCGATTTTGGTCGATTGCGTGGATCGATACCAGTACTCGATAAGGGTCATAAGTGATGAGCGAGCAGATTCCATCAGTAGTAGGCCCGTTAACTACTGATGCTAAGCGTTTCCTTGTTCGCTGGAACTCCGCTGCCCCTTATTCCGCTTCTTCCACTCCTCTGGGCATTCTGACTTGCGGTGTCCCGGCCTGTTACACCCGAAACAGCGACCATTGAAGGCTGTAATTGCTAAGTTCGATGTTGTAACAGCGTGTACAGTGGCACGCTCGATCGGTCCCCGAATGCGATTTCCGTCATAGGAACCTGCCCTTGGTCTGTATAATGAATCCAACCGCTGTGCAACCCTCAGCGCCTCCATCAAATCTGTAATTTCCCAGACTTGTATTTCTCTGCGCATATCCGGTCGAAGTCCCCCGATTAATTTATCGAACTTCTCGTTCGGGTGAATGTAGCCGGCCTGGTCGCATAGATTCTTGAAGTCGCAAGTAAAGTCCTGAACTGATCCGAATTGGCGCTACGTGCGGATGTGGTCGCGCGCTTGACTGCTTGCAAGAACGTGTTCGAAGTGGCTACGACGCGCACCACGATTGCCATATGATGTACTCGTATACCTCGCAATAACTTCCAGCCCAGTGATTGGTCGTGCGAAAACGCCCGATTACGCGCGGCGTCGTATCCGGCTCCTGCGACTGAATTATCTGCTGCCACCAAACCATAGTTGGTCCACGTAGGAGCGACACAACTTGCCGGATATTCTGGGCGTTGTCGCTGACGAGGTTGCTGTCTTAAAAAACATTCATCTGAAAAATCTACTCGCTGACGGACAAATTGCAATGCTGGCTCGGATCAAACGTGAGTGGCCTTTGCGTCTTGAGAATTCCTGGTGCCATGCTGATGTTGGCAGTTTGCAGGCCGGTCGGCAAGGTAACTAGGGGCGACAAGTTTACGTTCGTCCTTTCGCCAACTTCCGCTCGTCCAAAAGTTGGTGGCAGGTTCTATGTCGAACCCTCGGGCGAAGTCGCATGTGCTCGCTGGTTGTTGCCAGATATTTCGGAACGCTGCTGAGTTACTTGTTCCTGTTATCCTTGATTTGTCGTTGGTGCGGTGTGTTGTGTTGTGTCTGCTATTGTTGGCTCCGAAGTGCGGATATCTCAGATTCGGCTTGGGTCGTTTCAGCTCGCAGACGGGCCAACTCCTGCTGGTACAACACGTGAGTGAGACGGACTTCGTCAAGTATTGCCACCCTTTTTCTCACGAGTCATATTGGTACAGTGGCGGAAACAATTGTCCACATGTTTAGCATATTTTCACATTTTGACGAGCTGTACGCTATAAACATTAAGCCTTAATTCATGGTGGCCATACACGTAGAGAAGAGCAGTTAGAGCACTCACTCAAATCTCCTAAAACCAGAGTAGTATATTTTATGGTCCTTCAAGACGACAACATTTAATAACAGCACATCCGGACAATTTGTACCGGGGACAGGCAGCAAACTAGTTACTAGCAAAACTAGTACCTAGTCAACCGACACTTGGCCTTGATCACCACCTACACCCTCCTAGGCATGTTATCTACGAGGTTAGTGCAAACCTTTACAGGGATCTTCTCGCACTCTTCCTGGACCCACGCTTTTGCATAAGGGGGTGAGCACTAGGAAAATCGCGAAGTATTTGAACGTATGCAAGAGTACTGTGCACGATTTCATGTTGAATGTTATCTCTAAGACTAGCCATGCTAAGGTGTGGCCAAAGATGCCATTAGTCGATTGGTCTCGTCTTATCATGGATCATCTTCATCGCACCGTTGTAGGTAAAAATTACGAGCAGAGTGGCGAAACATTGCGTATCTGCCACGAAACTTAGGGTAACATAGCACGGTTGACAGTGCATCCTTGCACTATTAGAATCACGCTAGGATCCGTAGGTCTCTGAGCGGTGCAGCAGTCGAAGAAGTCGTGACTGGTGGGGAAAAATATCCGGGTTCAGGTCTGGTGAGGAAGAGGGTCACTCCAGTGCTATAAACTCATGCTCTCCAAGCCATTCCAAGCCTAGGCGGGACACATGGCTTAGAATGGCTTAGAGAACACGAGTATGTTACGCTGGAGTGACCCTTTTCCTCACCAGATCTCAACCGGGCTATTTTTCCCCACCAGTCACGACTACTTCGACTGCTGCACCGCTCAGAGACATACGGATCCTAGCATGATTCTAATAGTGCAATGATGCACTGTCAACCGTGCTATGTTACCCTAAGTTTCGTGGCAGATACGCAATTTTTCGCCACTCTGCTCGTAATTTTTACCTACAACGGTGCGATGAAGATGATCCATGATAAGACGAGACCAGTCGACTAATGGCATCTTTGGCCACACCTCAGCATGGCTAGTCTTAGAGATAACATTCAACATGAAATCATTCACAGTACTCTTGCATACGTTCAAATACTTCGCGATTTTCCTAGTGCTCACCCCCTTATGCAAAAGCGTGGGTCCAGGAAGAGTGCGAGAAGATCCCTGTAAAGGTTTGCACTAACCTCGTAGATAACATGCCTAGGAGGGTGTAGGTGGTGATCAAGGCCAAGTGTCGGTTAACTAGGTACTAGTTTTGCTAGTAACTAGTTTGCTGCCTATCCCCGGTACAAATTGTCCGGATGTGCTGTTATTAAATGTTGCCGTCTTGAAGGACCATGAAATATACTACTCTGGTTTTAGGAGATGTGAATGAGTGCTCTAACTGCTCCTCTCTATGTGTATGGCCACCATGAATTAAGGCTTAATGTTTATAGCGTACAGCTCGTCAAAATGTGAAAATATGCTAAACATGTGGACAATTGTTTCCGCCACTGTATATCCCAACGGATCCACCATTTCGCGGAAGTTTTGGGCGGCTATTGGCACGCTAACAGTGTGAACACAGTCGTGGCTGTAAGTAATTATCTACTAATATTACCAGGACAGCGGATATGCAATAAGCACAGGGCGCCAGCCTCCGTAAGTATCGGTATTGCAGTGGAACTAGAGCGCAAGGCTGAGGATCGTTGGCTATGATGGCCAGGTGTAATAAAGCGTAAAGAGCGTGTGTCGAAGGATTGATTAACGAGGAAACAATACAACTGAGGCAACAACAAAACAGCGTAAAATGGCACGAAGCGCCCAGATCTAGGCATGCAATAGCAAAGTGGGCAACAATGTATGCGGCTCGTCAGGAGATCACGCTTGGGACCGCGATTTGAATTTCGTGGCAGAACTACGCAACAACCCCGTTATAGGAGTGTACTGCCTTACTCACTAAAACCCGTGATAAGGAAATACCATTTCATTACAAAAATAACACACCTCCCCCCGGCTGAATGCAGCTGTGGCGGACCTCGGCAATCCCTGGAATCTGGGAGCTTCTCTGAGCGAGCCCACACTCGGAGGAGCCACACGCAATGGACAACTGCAGCCAATCCGATGAGCCCTGTGTTCAACCTCCTTGCCTGCGTTTGTCGAATTTCAACGACCTCGCCACTCGCACTCGCGTCTCCCCCGCCAGATCGTCATTCTCGCAGCTCGTTTCGTTTTCGCTCGTCCGACGCCGCTGGTGGCGCTCCAGGCCGCCTGGCGACCTCCCTTTTCGCGCCCGGCATCCGTCGGAAGTGTTCTCTCTTTCGCTCCAACTGTCGCTAGTGTTTTCTCTTTTGGTTAGCAAGCACCATCTGACGACGACACTCGAGGTTCTTAGCTAACCTATACCCGAGGCGAGCCGGTTCATGAGACGCTTCGTTGTTCGCGTTAGCCTCTTTGCGACGCTTCAATAGTCGTCGCACGGCGATGGACGGCCGAGGCGAGTCGCAGCGAGGCAGTCACGCGCCCAGCCGTCGCAGGAGCTTCGACGACATCGTTCGCGAGCAGGCGACGGCGCCCAGGGCTGCACCTGCTGCCGGCTCCGATGCCGGCCTGCGACGGCGACAGATAGGCCGACAGTCGCAGCAATCGCAACAGCCGTCGCAGCAATCGCAACAGCCGTCGCAGCAGCAGCAGCAGCCACCGCAGCGTCAACAACAGCCTGCCTCCAAACGACCGGACAGAAAGGGCGGAGAGAAGGGCGAGAAGGGCGGTGAGGGCGGTGCGTTTGAGAGGAGCGAAAGCGGGCGGGGGGGCAAGGGCGGGCGGTGGGGGTGCGTGGACTCGTGCTGCTGGGCCATGGGCAACGCCTTCTTCCTCTGGTTCCTTCTCATGGCCGCCTACCACCTCATGCCACGTCAGCAGATCCAGGCCATCCAGGACGCGCTCGTGGGGATGCCCGAGGTAGAGCCGCCGGGGGAGAGGCTGGCGGGGGAAGGGGTGAAAGCCAAGCACCCCGTGGTGTTCGTTCCGGGGATAGTCACAGGTGCGTGCAGACAGGGATGGGTGTCGTCGTAGGTCGTGTCATGCTATATGCAACCAAAGACGCGCTCGTGGGGATGCCTGAGGCGGAGCCGCCCGGGGAGAGGCTGGCGGGGGAAGGGGTGAGGGCGAAATACCCAGTGGTGTTCGCTCCGGGCATAGTCCCAGGTGGGTGTGGTCAAGGGTGGGTGTAGTCAGAATTCGCTATCTGTACTTCTCAGTGATCAACTCTGGGTGGAAAGCGACACGAGTGACAGGTGCTCGCAGAAGGCTCTGCCGCACATCAGTGCGCGTAGGTTCTGGGTGGGGGTTGGGCCTTTTCATGGCTCCTTAGGCAAGGCTAAGTGCGAGCTGTAGGGTCAGCGACGTCTAGGGTTTCCAGGAGCAATGCACTCTTCTCGTTCCGTCTTTGCGTGTGATGCCTCCCTCCGCTCCCCCAATTTCTGACGTCCGCGCGTCTCTCGCCCATCCCTGGTCCCCTCATTGCCTTTCTCGGTTTCCTCCTCTCTCCTTCCCCTCCCCCCTCCCACCACGGTCCTGCTTTCCCCCCCCCCCTCCTCAACTTTCTCACCTCTCAGGCGGGTTGGAGCTGTGGGAGGGCCGTCCGTGCGCTGCTGACCTCTTTAGAAAGAGACTGTGGGGAGGAACCTTCGGAGATGCTTACAGAAGGTGAGTTGGTGCGTGGGTTGGTGCGTGAGCCGTGGAAATTGGAAATTTGACGGAGGATGGGGAGGGGACGGGTGGCGGCAGGGGGGGGGATGGGAGGAAAGGGGAGGGAGGGGAGGGGGGCGGGGTGGAGGGGTTGGGATGAACAGAGGGGAGGATTGGTTTTCACGAGAGCGCGTTTGGTTTTGACGCGAGCGCGTTTGGTTTTGACGCGAGAGCTCTCGCCCTCTTCATGTGTTTCCCTCGCACCCCGCCAAACCCCTTCGTCCGCCCACTCATCTGGCCCGACTGTAGGTTAGGGAGCACATGCTGCCGGACAACGAGACGGGCTTGGGCCCGCCGGGTACTAGAAGTAGCCTGGTAGCCGCGGATCACCTCATGCCGGGCTACTTTGTGCAACCTCTCCCCCCCTGCCTTCTCCGTGCAACCTCTCCCCTCCCTCCCTGCCTTCTCCGCGCCACCCACCCCCACTCTGCAGGCCCGGCTGCTGGATGGAGCACATGCTGCTGGACAACGAGACGGGGCTGGACCCTCCAGGGATCAGAGTGCGTCCTGTGTCCGGGCTGGTAGCGGCGGACTACTTCCTGCCAGGGTACTTTGTGTGGGCGGTGATCATCGAGCAGCTCGCCAAGATCGGCTACGACGAGAGGAACCTCTTCATGGCCGCCTATGACTGGCGCCTGTCGTTCCAGAACACACAGGTGCGGGGAACACTCGGTGTGTGTGGGGGGGGGGGGGTTGTGGGGAAGGGGGGAGGGGGGTGGAAGGGATGGGCGCTAGTCTGTGAGGGCGGTGAGCATGGAGCAGAGGGGAGGAACGTCTCGATGGCCTCCTACGAGGCTACGACTGGCGGCTGTTGTTCAAAACACATAGGTGAGGGCGGCAAAGGGTGTTGGGGGTGTGGTGCGTGCATGCGCGTGCGTGCCTGTGGGCGGGCAGGCAAGGGAAAGGGGGGTTGGTGGGGGTGAGGGGGTTGTGTGTGTGTGTGTGTGTGTGTGTGTGTGTGTGTGTGTGTGTGTGTGTGTGTGTGTGTTGAAGGGGAGGGGTGTGAGGATCTGTTATTGTGAATTTCGTTGACTTGGTTTCTTCCTAAATGTTCCCTCCCGCCCTCCCTCCCTCCCGCCCTCCCTCCTCCCTCCCGCCCTCCCTCCCTCCCTCCCTCCCGCCCTCCCTCCCTCCCTCCCTCCCGCCCTCCCTCCCTCCCTCCCTCCCTCCCTACCTCCCTCCGCCCTCCGTCCCTCCCTCCCTCCCTCCCTCCCTCCCTCCCTCCTCCCTCCCTCCCTCCCTCCCTCCCTCCCCCCCTCCCTCCCTCCGTCCCTCCCTCCCTCCCTCCCGCCCTCCCTCCTTCCCTCCCTCCCGCCCTCCCTCCCTCCCTCTCTCCCTCCCTCCCTCCCGCCCTCCCTCCCTCCCGCCCTCCCTCCCTCCCTCCCTCCCTCTCTCCCTCCCTCCCTCCCTCCCTCCCTCCCTCCCGCCCTCCCTCCCTCCCTCCCTCCGTCCCTCCCTCCCTCCCTCCGTCCCTCCCTCCCTCCCTCCCTCCCTCCCTCTCTCCCTCCCTCCCTCCCTCCCTCCCGCCCTCCCTCCCTCCCGCCCTCCCTCCCTCCCTCCCTCCCTCCCTCCCTCCCTCCCTCCCTCCCCACCTCCCTCCGCCCTCCGTCCCTCCCTCCCTCCCGCCCTCCGTCCCTCCCTCCCTCCCTCCCTCCCTCCCTCCCTCCCTCCCGCCCTCCCTCCCTCCCTCCCTCCCTCCCTCCCTCCCTCCCTCCCTCCCTAACCTTGCTTCTCTTGCCCCTCTCACTCTGACGCATTCGTTCCGCGTGCGCCTCACTCGCCCCGCTTACCCGTGTGTCCCACCATTTGCAGAAGAGGGATCAGATGCTGAGTCGTCTCAAGGCCACCATCGAGATGCTCGTGCAGGTATGGCATGCACCACGTGGGGGACAATGCGGTGAGGAATTTGGTCAGGGATGGATCAGGTGGCATGCAATGTGCCATCGCATGTCAATGTGCCATCGCATGTCAATGTGCCATCGCATGTCAATGTGCCATCGCATGTCAATGTGCCATCGCATGTCAATGTGCCATCGCATGTCAATGTGCCATCGCATGCAATGTGCCATCGCATGTCAATGTGCCATCGCATGTCAATGTGCCATCGCATGTCTGGTTTTAAATGTACCCGTACCATTGCACATTTTTTAGCATCCCAGCCCAACCCTATTCCTTGCGTTCTCCTGCCATCCCATCCCCTTTCCCCTCACGCCTTTCACTTCTCCGTGTAATGTGTTCATCCATTTCATGGCGACTCATCTTCCCTTGCGCTTGTGCCCGCTGCTCAACGCCTCTCGCTCACATGCCTCTTCTCCCAGCGAGACCAATGGCAGCATGAAGGATGGCATCAAGCCGCACTTTCTGGCAAGCTCTGCTTCCCCGTCTTCCCCTTCTTCCCCTTCTCCGCCCATTCCCCTTCTTAGACCAATGGGGGCAGGAAGGCAGTGATCGTGCTCCATCCTGGGCGTGGTCTGCTTCGAGGCTGGGAGGAGGATTGCGGGTTCTCTCCACCACCCTCTTCTGACCCCTCCCTCCCCTGTTATCCCTCTCTCCCCACCTACCCCTCCCTCCCCTCTTACCCCTCCCTCCCCCTCCTACCCCTCCCTCCGCCCTTACCCCTCCCTTTCCTTGTACCCACCCCTCCCCTCTTACCCCTACATCCCCTCCTATCCCTCCCTCCCCGCTTATCCCCCTCCCTCAGACCAACGGTGGCAGGAAGGCAGTGATAGTGCCGCACTCCATGGGCGTGCTCTACTTCCTCTTCTTCATGAAGTGGGTCGAGGCACCCGCACCGCTGGGAGGAGGAGGGGGGTCGCGATGGGTGCACGACCACATCCGAGCAGTCTTCAACATCGGAGGGCCTCTGCTGGGGGCTCCTAAGGCGTTCACCGGGCTATTTTCTGCTGAAGCGAAGGACGTGGCTGCTATCAGGTGAGCAAACTAGAGGCAACACCACCGTAAGGTTGGTGTGGCGGGGGCCCGTGATGGGTGCACGACCACATCTGAGCAGTCTTCAACATCGGAGGGCCGCTGCTGGGGGCTCCCAAGGCGTTTACTAGGCTGTTTCTGCTGAAGCTAAGGTTGTGGCGGCTATCAGGTGAGCTTAAGGCGTGCAGGAGGAGGGGAAGCAAGATGGGTGCACGACCACATCCAGCAGTCCTCATTGCTGGCGGACCTTTGCTGGACGCCTCTACGGCATTCACTGAAAGCCAAGGGTGTGGCTGCTATCAGGTGAGGGGAGGGGAGTGCAGCAGCAGCGGTAGGAGGAGGAGAGGGGGCATGATAGGGGGATCGTCACATCTCCGGCAGCGGTCAACATGGTAGGGCCCCTCTCGGGCACCTATAAGCTGTCACTGGGCTGTTTTCTGGCAGAGGCCAAGGACGTGTGGCGATCAGGTGGGAGTGAGGCTGAGGGAGATGTGCGCACGGAGGGCATGCAGTCATGGGAGTGTGTGGGTCCCAGGTTTGTGTCTGTCTGAAGAGAGTGTCCGTAGTGCCTGCTTGTGCTGCAGCGCTTTTATTGTTGAAATGGTAGAACCCGCTCTCCTGCCCACCTCTCCATTGCACCTCCCTTTCTGAACCAGGGCTCTAGACCCAGGCTTGTTCGACAGCCTACAGGCTCTGCAGCATGTGATGCGCGTGTCGCGCACGTGGGACTCAACCATGAGCATGCTGCCCAAGGGGGGCGAGGTCGTGTGGGGCAACGCCACGTGGGCGCCTGAGGACTCCTTTAATTGCTCCAAGGCACGGAGCAAGCAGCAGCAGCAGCAGCAGCAGCAGCAAGGGGTTGCAGGGAGTGGTAATGGGTCGCAGCCCGGGGGGGGTGGCAGTCTGAGGGACAGGGTAGCGAAGGGGCTTGGGGTTGAGAGCCTTCTTCCCGCCGTTGTTGCTGAGAAGCCTACTTCCGGTGCTTGGTCCTCCTCTGCTCATCTCCACGAGGGCGGCATGTCGAGTGGGAGTGGCAGTGGGGAGGATGAGGGCAAGCCCAAGAGGAGCCACGACCTTGAAACGAGTCAACGGCGGGCGTGGTTTGGACGAATGGTGAGGCGCGGAATAGGAATCGATGAAACACATGGCATGAGTGTTGAGCGGTGTTGAGATCGTGGAACATGCCTCTTTTCACCTCATGTGATTACTCTTCCACCAACCCGTGCTCTCCTCTTCTCTCAACCCCTTCTCTCTTTTCTTCCTCGCCCTCTTCATTGAGTTCTCTCCTCTTCATTGAGTTCTCTCCTCTTCATTGAGTTCTCTCCTCTGAGAGCACTGATGCTTCGTAGGCTGCTGGCGTGGTCCTTCCTGAGTCTCTCTGCCTGGCAACTCTGTTTCTCATTGAGTGCCATAAAATCTGTCAGCTGTCAATAGGTTTCTGAAGCCTCACAGCTCTCACGACTCTGTTACTGCTGGCAGAGATCTACTGTCAGCTGGCGGATTTTACGGCACTCAATGAGAAACAGAGTTGCGAGGGACGTAAGGTAGTCGACTCAAGTGGACCATGCGAGGCAGCCTATGTAGCACCAGTGTTGCAGGGCAGGCAGTTGCCTGAATCCTTCAGATAGCTGGAGAGCCTCGTTGTGTGGACATGCTCTGCCTCCTGCATCTTGCCCCTCCACCATCCACCTTGCCCCTCCACCATCCACCTTGCCCCTTCACCATCTCCCTCTCCCTCCCCCCCCCCACCTCCCCACCCCTCGTACCTGTCATTCCCTTCTGTTGTATAGCTGTCATTTGCAGCCATCTCAGCCGCACTGGTAGAATCCCTGGTGTGCCCCTTAGGCGTGTAGGCAGCAGCCATGGCAGCAGTGGCGACCTGTCCTGCCTCCTCCACGTGCCTTGCGTCGTCGCCCGCTTACGTGCCTCTCCCTCCCCTCCGTTTCTCCCCTCTCCAGGTGTCCTTCGGTGTATCCTCAGCCACTCTGTCAGAATCCCTCGTCTGCCCTTCAGGCGCCAAGGCAGCAGCAAGGGCAGCAGCAGCGACCTGCCCTGCCTCCTCCACCTGCCCGGCCACATGGGGCGGGCAGCAGTACATTCTCTCTGACCCCTGCAGCTGTGCTATGAAGGATCTGCTGCCTGATGTAGATGACGATTCCAGTGACGAGTCTGCTTATGAAGGGACGGTGGATGTGGGAGGAGGGAAGGAGGAAGGATCTGAGGGGAAGGGGGAAGGATCTGAGGGGAAGGGGGAAGGATCTGAGGGGAAGGGGGAAGGATCTGAGGGGAAGGGGGAAGGATCTGAGGGGAAGGGGGAAGGATCTGAGGGGAAGGGGGAGAAGGAAGCGATGGAAGGGAAGGAAGGGAAGGCGACTGAGAGGGAGAGTCGTAGGGAGCACTGGCAGCGGCGGTTGGAGGAAACGGTCTTCCAGCACTTGCAGTCCCGCAACAAGTCGTGTGGGGACGTGTGGACGGAGTACCACGACATGAGCTGGCACGCGCTCAAGGACATCGCAAACTGCCCCTTCTACACCGCGGGGGATGAGAGCGATGGGCCGTCGGGGGGCATTCTGGGGCTGCTGAGGCAGGTGGCGCCCAAGACCATGGCGCGGGCGGATGAGAACTGGAGCTATGGGATCGCGGAGGACCTGAGTGAGAGCAAGTACCTGCGGGAGCCGAAATACTGGGCGAATCCCTTGGAGACCAGGTGTGTGTGTGGTTAGGGTTGCTTAGCTATGAAGGTGCAGCGGCAGAAGGTGTTCGGCAGGTGGCATCCCAGAGGGTGGCACGGGCCGGTGAGAACTGGAGCTATGGGATTGCAGAGGGTTTGAAAGAGAGCAAATGCTAGCAGCAGCCGAAGTTCTGGGCCAGTTTATTGGAGACCACATGCTTTGTTGCGGTCAGTGTGGTGAGTGGGTTGCATGGCAAAGGTATTGCGGCAAGGGAACCAACGGCGATGGCACACCTCCGCCTAGACATGGGCAAAAAAAATCGCATCGCATCGCATCGCATCGCATTTAATCGCGTTTTTGCGATGGCGATGTTTTTTTTTTTTTTTTTAAATCATCGCGCGATGCGATGAATTAATATCGCGCGATTTAATTTAAATCGCATTTTAATCGCGCATAAAAAACGCGATTTAAATGCGATATGCGATTTTTAAAAAATCGCGCGCGATATTGCACTGAAACCCACTCTGAAACCCACTACGAAACCACACTGGTTATTTGCACTCTAGCTTACGACTGCCCGTGAGTCAATCCCCCCGCAGCCATGGTTTTTTTCTGTTTTTTTGGGGTGTTTTTTTAATTCTGTTTTAAAACGCGATGCGATTTAAAATCGCATTTTGCGATTTAATTAAATATCGCATGCGATTTATTAATACATCGCAGGTAAAATGCGATGTGCGATTTTTTTTTTTTGGAAAAATAAATCGCGCGATGCGATTTAAAATCGCATCGCTTTTTTAAACATCGCACCTGCATGCGATGCGATTTAAATCGCAATCGCGTTTTGATCATGTCTACCTCCGCCCCCCCCTGTTGCAGCCTGCCTTATGCCCCTGACTTGAAACAAAGAAAGGGTGCGTTCGGATTGCCATTTGATTACATCCACATCATGAAAGAATTCATCTGGTTAACTATGTAACTGTCATGAGATCAAATGAGCAATTGAGCTAGCATATACAATAGTTTAGTCAGCTGAATCTCTTTCACCATCCCCCCTCACATCCCTCCCCGTTCCCCCCTCCTTTCTCCCCTTCCCCCACCTCTTCCCCCCAATCCAGCCTGCCCCATGCGCCGGACATGGAGATCTTCTGTGCGTACGGCACAGGGCTGTTGACAGAGCGGGCGTACGTGTACCGCCTGTCGCCCTCCAACGACACCTGCCTCATCCCCTTCCGCATCGACACCTCTGCCAATGGGCCTCCGGGGCAGGTGGGTTGGAGTATGGGTGTTTAACATGTAGGGAGTGGTTGGCAGCTGCAGGAACAATTGTGAAGTGTCGTTGTGCAATGCTTCGCACCATTTAGAAGCCAGTGTTGATATGGACCACAAGACAGCATCCTTCATTTCGCCGTCCAAGCACATCTGGAAGCTTACGTTTCTTGCCCTCTTTTTCCCTTCCTACCCACTCTCTCTCCCTTCTCCCCCTCCCTTCTCCCCCTCCTGACTCCCCACGCTCCCCTTACACCTGTCTCGACTCTTTAGGCCTGAGACCGTCCTGAAACAGCACCGGTGCTCTCCATGGGCCTGCCCTGCGCCAAGCTGTGGCGTGGGAAGCCCTCAAAGTACCAACAAAAGCATACCCAGCTCCCATACCATCCTCTCCTTCCTCATCTTCTCCCCCTTCTCTCCTCCTCTCTCTTTCTTCCCTCCCCACTCCACTGCGTGTCCCATCTCTCCAGGCAGGGGACTGCCTGTGGGAGGGAGCCTACTTCACGGATGGGGACGAAACCGCCCCGGTTCTTTCCATGGGCCTGCCGTGCGCGAAGCTGTGGCGTGGGCGGACACGCTTCAACCCCTCGGGCTCTCGTGCTTTCCTGCGAGAGTACGAGCACCGGCCCAGCACAGGGCTGCTGGCAGGGAGGAGCACGCAGAGCGGCAGCCATGTGGACATCATGGGGAACTTTGCGCTGATTGAGGATATTCTGCGTGTTGCTGCTGGTGCTACGGGGGCGGAGATTGGAGGGGATCAGATTTATTCGGATATATTGCATTGGGCAGAAAGGGTTAATATAAAACTACAATGATGACATCGCTTATTGTTTGATATCGTTACTTGTACCTACCTGTCACATTATGTTTTATATAATATGTTTGTGTAGGCTTGGTACAATTACCGGATCCTACTGTAGAGGGTACAACACCCTTCTTGTATGCCTCTCTTCCAGTCCAACCCCTCTTTCCTCTCACCAACTTTTCCTAGCACCTAATATCAAATTGAGAGAAGTGAATAATAGGTAGAGGGAGAGTACAGCTAGATATACCTAAGTATTGTACCCTCTAAGAGGTGACCCTATACAGTCTATGCAAACATAACAAATGCACATGTTTGACACACCCCCTAGACTGCACAGGGGAATGTCCTAAACAAGCAGCTCAGGGTGGCACTACTAGTCCAACCTCTGAGACACGGGTCTAAGAGACCAGTCAGAAGGAGTACAGACAAGGCAAGAACAAGACCAGGGCGGCACTACTAGTCCAGCCACTGGGAGAGGACACAAGTCCAGTCTGAGTATACATATAAAGGACAGTACAAAGTCAAGGTCCTAGTAAGTGAGAGGCTACAGGAACTAGACCAAGCTGTACACAGTGCCGCTGATGATCTTTAGGCGCAAGCGCCTTCGTAAAGATATCAGCTGTGTTGGCACCTGAGGCCAAGTGTACTACGCGAGCCTGACGTCGCTGCTGTAGCTCACGCAGGAGGAAGTACCGCAGCTGAATGTGCTTCGCTCTGCCCTCGAGTCGAGGCTCCTGACACAGGAGGATCATGGCCCTGTTGTCAGCGAACAGGACCGGGGCAGAGCTAGGCCGCTCACCTAAGTCAGTGAGCAAGAAGGTCAGCCAGCGGAGCTCCTGTGCCGCCATGGCACCAGCGTAGATCTCAGCCTCACAGCTGGACTGGGCAACAGACGAGGAGCGGGTAGCTCTCCACGAGACGGCACCTGAGCCAAGGCTGAAGCAGTAGCCCTGGGTAGACCTGAGTGTCTCGGCGTCGTCTGCCCACGAAGCGTCTGTGTGTCCAGTAAGGACCACTGGCCCACGTCCTCCTAGCACTAACCCCATGCCCGATGTACTAGCAAGATAACGCAGAACCCTCTTAGCGGCAGACCAGTGCTGCGGTCGGTGTCTGCCTGTGGCCACAAAGCGAGCCAGGATGCTGAGAGGGTATGCGAGATCTGGGCGAGTGCAAGTCATCAGGTACATGAGGCAACCCACCAGCTCTGCGTAGGGGCCGCTGGGCTCTACCAACTCCTCAGACACTGGAGCGGAGAGTCTGTGGTCTACAGGCAGAGGGGTGGGATGTGCAGAGGAGAACTGGAGGCTGAACCTCTGAAGGACCTGGCGCACCAAGTGTGACTGAGTCAGGGTGATGGTGCGCGATGCACTGTCCCTGGAGATCTGCAAGCCAAGGTAGCGGCGCAGTTCTCCAAGGTCAGTGCACGTGTGTCTCTTCAGCAGCTCTGCTTTCACGGAGGCCAGTGCGTCCCTGTCTGCTGTGGCAAAGACCAGGTCGTCGACGTAAACAAGGATGTAGAACGGAGTGTGGCCAGCACGAACGAAGAGTGAGGGGTCTGCGGAAGAAGGAAAAAACTGCAGGTCAGCAAGCGTAGCACGGAGAGTGTCGTGCCACTCACGGGGAGCCTGGCGCAGGCCGTAGACGGGGCGCCGCAGGAGCCACTGGGTCCCAGGAGGGAAGGTGCCAGTAAAGCCCGGAGGGCGACGTAGGTAGACCTGCTCGTGTAGGCTGCCCTGAAGGAAGGCAGTGGAGAAGTCGAGGGAGTGAAGCTCGTAGTCACGCTGAGCAGCTAGGTGTAACAGAACCCGAAGAGTAGTCATCTTCGGGGTCGGGGTGAAGGTCTCGAAGATGTCCACCCCCTCACGCTGACTGAAGCCTCTAGCCACATAGCGCGCCTTGAACACAGGCGGCTCTCCAGGAGGGCGCTTCACCTTGAAGAGCCAGCGGCCATCGACTACGTTCACCCCAGGTGGGGGAACTGCGTCGACGAAGGTGCCGGTGGATCTCCAAGATGCCATCTCCTGCTCCATGGCAGCTATCCACTGGGAGGCCCAAGGTCCCGAGGTCGCCTCAGCGTAAGTGCGAGGGGTCGGGATATCGAAAGCGTCTGGGTCACCCTCAGGGACTAGCAGCATGGAACAGAGATGGGGAGCAGCCTCGGAGAGGAAAGCAAGCTCGAACTGGCGGTCCTCCAGGACGTCACTGCCAAGGGCAGGAGCACCCCCGACAGACGGAGGACAGGCAGGGTCAGAGACCAGAGCTGTGGCGTAGTCAAGGCGGCGGGTAGAGGCGAAGTCAGCGACTGCAGCGACAAGAGCGTCAAGGCACGAGACCGGAACAGACAAGTCGGTAACGAGAGAGGCAAGGACCCGAGGAACAAGAGGACGAGCGGCACGAAGGTAGTCAGACAGCGGGGGGGGTGCAACAACAAGGGAGGACGGAGGAGGCGACGGCAGAAGGGGAGGACGAGACGCGTGGGAACGAAGCAACATAGGGTGGGAGTGCAAGACAGGGGAGGCAGGACGAGCACGGGAGGGACGGTGAGACCAGACGTGCGACGGAGGAGTCGGGTCAGGAGACAGGGGAGGGGACACAGGAGGGGAACGAGGGGGGAGACGGGCCGGGGACGAGTCCGGCGGAGGGAAAACAGGGCCGTAGACGGGAAGAGGAGGAGACGGCTGGGGAGGAACAGACGCAGGGTCAGGGGACGGAAGGCCGAGCAGACGAAGGGCTGACATCGGCGGGGACTGCTGCTGCGGCGGCACAACGGCGACACCTGGACCGCAAGCTGCTCCTCGGCTACCACCGGCACACTCCACACCAGCACCCCCAGAGGGACCACCCCCAGGGCGACCGGGACGAGCACCCCCAGAGTCAGCGAACGGGTGCTGCGACGGTGGCGGCGGCGGCGGCGGCGGCGGCAGCAGCGACAACGACGGCTGCAGCAGCGGCAGAGGCGGTGTAAGATGGGACTGGGGAGGGGACGCCGGGGGAGGGGCGGCCGGCAAGGACTGCGCAGGAGGGCCACCAGAGTCAGAAGACTCCTCAACCGGGTCCTCCGACGGAAGGGGGGTGACGTGGGACACACCAGAGGGGGCAGGACGGGGAGGAGGAGGAGGAGGGGAAGGGACTACTTGGGAAGGAGTGACCAGGAACAGGGGGGGGTAACCGGGGGACCACGGTGGGGGAAGCGATGGTAGTAGGAGGCGGACTCGTCAAATGTGACGTCGCGAGAGTGAAAGAAGCGGTGAGACGGCGGGTGGTAAAAGTGCCAGTCGGACGCGTCAAGGGGAAAACCGAGGAAGACGCAGGGAAGGGTGCGGGCAGTGAGCTTGTCCGTGCCAGAGGCACGGACGTGAGCAAGGCAGCCCCAGACGTGGAACGCCGACGCGTCACCAGGAGACCCAGTCCAAAGACGGGTCGGCGAAACCTGCGGCTGCTGGGGGTGCGGCCACAGGTTAAGCTGGTGAGCGGCGTAGCGAACGGCGAACGGCCACAGAAAATGGGGTGCACCGGCATGGATCATGGAGGTGCGAGCCACCTCCATGACCAAACCGATGCGTTGCTCAGCGACCCCATTCTGCTGTGGGGAGTCCGGTAGGGTGAACGTCTGGGTGATGCCCTCCGCACGACAAAAGCGACCAAGGACACCGGAGGCAAACTCGCCACCACGGTCGGAGTGAAGACGCAAGACAGGGAGTCCTCAGTGGACACGGGCAGAGACAAGCCAGGGGATGAGGGCGTCAGGCACGTCGGCCTTCCGCTCCAGGGGAAAGACCGAGGTGTAGCGAGTGAAGTCGTCGACAAGCACAAGGAAGTAGCGCTCTCGACGCGGCCCATGGACGGGGGCGGGGCCCCAGACGTCCATGTGCAGGGTCTGCAGCGGCGCGGCGGTAGGGGGAAAGGAGGAGGAGTGAGGGGCACGGCGAAGCCGACCCTCGACGCAAGGCGTGCAAGGTGGTGCTGGGGAGGAGGGAAAAGCGGGGAGAGAACCAGGGAGACCAAGGACGAGACCGTGCTGGGACATGTGACGCAGACGCGGGAGCGCAGGGTGACCTAGGCGGTGGTGCCAAAGGAGAGTCGGGTAAGTGAGGGACCGACAGGAGCAGGCAGCAGCAACCTGGGTAGACGCAGCCACCTGAGGGGGCACCCCAGCCGGGGGGGTCACGGTGTCCAGAGTGAACAGGCCGGACACCGGGTCCCGGGGGAACGAGGACAGGGGGGCACCAGTGGCGGCCTCGGTACAGACAGCATACCGCTCGTGTCCAGGGAACGTAGTGGTGACGCCAAGGTCCTGGAGGCAGCCGACACCAACTAGGTTCCTGGAGAACGAGGGGATATGCAGACCTGTGAGAGAGCCCGAGGGAACCGCCGGACAGGGAAGGGTGGTGGAACTGCGGGCAAGTACCGGTCCGCCAGAGAGGTCAGCAAGAGAAACTGCAGCAGGAACAGGAAGCGGCGTCAGCGTAGTGGAGTCGCGGAAGAAACACCGGGAAGTTCCAGAGTCCAAGGTGAAGGAAAGCGCAGCAGTGGCGGCTGGCTGCGGGGAAGCGGCGGAAGCACCTAGGCTAAACAAAGCAGGAGATCCTACGCCTGACGCAGCAGGGGAGTCTAAGCTAGGCACACCTACACTAGGCAACAAGGGGTAATAAGGGGGAAGCACACTAGAGTCATCAGCATACATCACATGCAGAGCAGAAACAATGGCATCCATATCCATTTCAAAAATCTGAATACTACGCCTAAGCAAACTGTGCCAGTCCGGGAAGTCGGGCCACGGACCGAAACGCTGACGGAACAGGTCGTCCAGGCGACAAAAACAGCGAGGAGTGGAGTGATCGATCTTACCGCAAACGAAGCCGCGGCGAGGACCGGTCTGGATCTGGTACTGACAACGCACGCCTCCCGAACCACCACTCGGCACCCCACCACGCGCCCGACCACCGCCAGCGCCAGGCCACCCGGGCGGGAGGACACTCGCCTGCCTCGTCTGCGGCGGCTGCTGCGGAGGCTGCGGCTGCTGCGACTGCTGCGACTGCTGCAGCTGCTGCTGCTGCTGCGGTGACTGTAGAGGCGGCGGCTCAGCTGTACTGGGCAGGGTCCCCTCGTCCGCTCCAGCACCAGACGACCCGACCCCACCACCACTCCCTCCCGCACCCCCGCCTCCTCCGCCGCCCACCTTGG